>CM038796.1:73663425-74079844 GCA_021764765.1 Vicia sativa | reverse complement strand
CTTTTTGCCCAAGCCGCCTTTTCGTGTTTTCACTCTGTCAAGTGTACATGTTTTGTATATATCCTTAATTTTGCCCGAACCTTTGGTTCGCCAGATGCCCTTATTTTGCCTAGGCCACCGACCTAGCGGTCTCTTTATGCGTAGTATTTTTGACTATGTCCGCGTCATGTGGTGTGAAGTCTTCACCATCCATGGTGCTAAGTATCATAGCTCACGAAAATACTGCCTGACTACAAATGGTCCCTCATAGGTGGGAGTCCATTTGCCTCGATCACCTTTGTGGAAGAATGATGCGCTTGACTACTAGATCACCGACTGGTAGACTCCTTGTCGACCTTCTTGTTAAATGCTCCGATCATTCGCTTCGATAAATCTGTCCATGGCAGTATGGACGCAGTCGCTTCTCATCAATCAAGTTAATCTGGTCAAGGCGAACTCGACCCAATCGCCTAACTCTGCCTCTGAGGACTCGTTGAGGGTATCCAACCTCGACGGGTAAGACGGCTTCCATACCGTATACAAGAGAGAAGGTTGCCTCGTTGATGTTCGGCGTCAGAGCGACAACCATGAAGAGCAAATGGTAACATCTCATGCCAATCTGTAAGTAATCATCTTCTCAGATAATCTTCTTAATGTTCTTATTGGCGGCTTCCACCGCGCCATTCATCTTAGGCCGATATGGAGAAGAGTTGTGATGTTTGATCTTGAACGTGCGTAGTTCGGATCATCTTGTTGTTGAGATTGGAACCGTTATCCGTGATAATCCTTTCGGGAGTGCCATACCGACTGCATAAGATTATGCTTGATGAATCGAGCCACTACATTCTTGGTAATGTATGCATACGAGGTCGCCTACCCACTTGGTAAAGTAATCGATCCACAAGGATGAAACGATGTCCATTGAAGTTGGGCTTAATTTCTCCAATCATGTCAATGCCCCACATTGCAAAAGGCCAAGGAGAAGTTAAAACATTCAGAGGTACGGAGGTACGTGCACTTTGTCGGCATAAACCGCATTTGTGACAAGATCGAGCATAGCGTGACAATCACCATGGTGGACCAATAGTAACTGTTCTCAAAATCTTCTTAGCCATGGTGTGTCCACGGAGTGGGTACCAAATTCGCTTCGTAACTCTTCCATGATACGATTGTTTTTTCTCGTCTACACAGCGGAGTAAGCACAAGTCGGGCGCTTGTATAAGATGTCGCTTTGAGGAAGAATTTGGATGCAAATCTTCTCATGAACTTCATCACAGATGCCCTCATGGATATTCCCGAGTCTCAAGATACCTTCACGTCATAGTACCAAGGTTTCTCTTCCGTATCAAGCTCATAACAATACGCTGGTTCGTCAACTTCTCAATGATGATCCGGGAGCCTGTCCCATCTAACCTTGAACATAGACGACATAGTAGCCAATGCGCCCGCCAACCGATTCTCTTCTCGTGGAATGTGATCAAAATCTCTTCAAGTAAGGAATCAAACTCGTAACATGCTCGATATGGAATGAGATTCGGATGCTCGTATCCCACTCGCCTTAATCCGACCGATCACTAAAGTCGAGTCTCCATACACTTGTAAGAACTTGATTCTTAAGTCAATAGCAGCTTTGATACCCATGATGCACGTCAGATTCGCCATGTTGTTCGTGCAATCGAAACATAATCAAGCGGTGAAAGGAGTATGTCCACCGTAGGGATGTAATGATGGCGCCAATGCCATTGCCAAGCGCGTTTGAGGCTCCATCAAAGACCATAGTCCATCGGGATCCTTGTTCAGTCCTTCGTCTGGGCTCGGTTCTCGCATCAGAATTAGTAAAACATCTTCGTCGAAATTGAACCGCATAGATCGATAGTCATCTACGGCTTGATGAGCCAAATGATCGGCTACCACACTTCCTTTGATCGCCGAGAAGTGTACTGGATGTCATATTCGGTCAAGATCATTTGCCATCTTGCTATTCTTCCGAGAGAGCGGTTTCTCAAAGATGTATTTTATCGGATCCATCTTGAAATCAACAGGTAGTGTGAGTCAACATATATCGCCTTAGTCGGCGAGCAGCCTAAGCCAGCGTTGCAAGTTTTCTCGAAATGAGTATCTTGTTTCATGTCGGTAAACTTTTGCTAAGGTAGTATATTGCATGCTCTTTTCGACTGCACTCGCATGTTGCCCCAACACACACCCCATTGAATTCTCTAGCATCATAGTACATGATAAGAGGTCTTCTTCAAGGGCGGCATCGTAATGGGAGGATTCGTAGGTACCCTTGATTTTGTCAAAGCGATCCGGCAATCGCTGCTCCATTCCACTACTTGATCTTTCTTTAGTAACTTGAAGATTGGCTCACAAGTAGCGCTAGTGCAATGAATCGGCAATGTAGTTCAATCGCCCAAGAAACCTCCGACTTCCTTCTCGGTGCGGGGAGTCGCATCTCTTGAATAGCTTTAACCTTGGCGGATCAACTCAATACCTCTTCCATCGACTACAAACCCTAGGAGTTTTCCGGATCGACTCCAAAGGTGCACTTGTTGGGATTAAGTCTCAATCTTCAACCTATCAAACAATTCTCGCAAATGATCGAGGTGTTCTTCTTCACCGTGATCGAGCTATCATGTCGTCGACGAGACCTCTATCTCGTGATGAATCATGTCATGAAATAATGTAACCATAGTAAGTGGCAACCTGCTCATCCGAACGCATAACTTTGTAGCGTAGTGCCCCATCGTGTAACAAAAGTAGTCTTTCCATGTCTTCGGAGCCATTTTGATCTCGATTGTAACCGGAGAAACCATCCATGAAGGAGAAAACCTTGTGCCGAGCGGTGTTGTCAACCGTAACATCAATATGAGGAAGTGGAAAATCGTCTTTCTGACTCGCTTTGTTTAGATCTCGAATCCACACACATTCGCATTTTACCATCCTTCTTAGGCACGGGTACCACATTAGCAACCCACTGGGTAGGAAGTAACAAATTAAGAAACCCAATATTGAATTATTTATAATTCGGCTTTGATTTTCTCTCGACATCTCGTGGACGCATGCGACGAACTTTCTGCTTCACCGAGAAACCTTCTTTGGCAATCGGTGTACCACAATATCAATGTCTAAACCCGCATGTCTTCGTATGACCAAGCAAAACCTCAATGTAGTCTCGTAGTTCGAACCAATCTTTCTTTAACACTGCTCAAGACCCGCCTTATCTTGATCTCTTTTCTGCCTTCGTCACTCCAAATTCACAACCTCAACTTGCTCTTGTGGTGTGATAACTCGCCTTCTTGCTGTAGCAACCGGCAAGTTCTCCGGCACTTCACAATCTTCCTCACTCGCCTTCGGCTTGGTAGATCGGATTATCAAGTCATATTTAGCACTAGCATAGCTGTTATTAACGAGATTCGAGTGATTCTACGTTGTATCACGGGTGTGTGTAAGAACACATAGCTTTTGAAGGGTGATAAAGTAAAAGAAAGAAAAACACAATTGAATGCAAAAGTCCAACGATTTATTGAATGAAATACTAAACGACATGATAATAACCTCGCAAACGAGCCATGATGCCCGGCAAGGCACTAGGCTTTCAAAGTTTATTGTTCAAACATAAAGAAATACGAAAAGCAAAACAAAAGCAATTACTCCGCTAAAGGAGATTGGTATGACGCCTTCGCCTTCCAATTGCCGAGCCCATGATCGGAGTTGGAAGATCCACTTGCCGATGTCAAGTCGTTGTCGCCGCCTTCATAGCATGGATTCCACTGGCTGATGCGAAGGAAGTTGGCCGCACGCTCATGGGCGTATCATCTTCCGACCCTTGATGGTGAAGCTAAACCAGCCTTGTCGACGAAAGGAAGATCGTGGAGTTGTCCCCAAATAGAACACTACCTCCTTGTTCAACAAAGAAGCTTGAGCATCTTTCAATGAGGCCATCCTAGGTGGAGCTTATGTAACTTCAGGAGTGACAGAAGTCGTCAGCATGACTGGTATTGTTTCAAAAGCTTGACAGGAGTCTCAAGAATTCACCCTCCATCTCGAGATAGCGGAATGACTGTAGATGACGACCATACTTCTTCACCACACAATCGTAACAACCTCCCTCACCGGTACCTTCGATGTAGGGTGAGGGCCGCCCCATGTATCCAAGGGCGCCCAAGTAAGAATAGTCGGACGGATGTCCATGACAAAGAAAGTGGAATCAAAAGTCCGGAACCGACTTAACGTGCGTAGTGAGCTCTCCAAGCACGCGCTAGAACCATCAAAAGCTCTCACGATAATGTCACTGGTCTCAACCAACCCTTCGACATCAAGTCGAAAGCGCCTTCGAAGGATATTCGTGAAAGTAACCGTATCCACCAAAACATGAGATAAGTAGTGCCCTTGCATTCAATGAGATGCAAGGCTTTTATGTTTCTTCCTAAGGAGTCAAATCAAGACGAGAAGCTTTAGGTCGTTGTTGGCAGCTGTTAGCAATACAAACTTCGAATTGATCAAGAGTAGTGTCTATGGCACATGAGCATTCTTCGAAACTTCACCAAGGCATTAGCATGAGCCCCTGAGCATAAGAGCAGCAAGCATGGAGATCTTGGACTGAGTCGTCCAACTGCTCCACAACATTGTAGTCACTCTTCTTGATTATCTTCGTAATTCTCCATTTCTTGTTTGAGGTGTCTTCGCAATCCTTTGGTACTTCTAATGAAAGGTGATGAGTCATCGGTTCTTTCCTCTAGGGGATATTGAGAATGGAATGCGAAATGAGTCAAAGGTCTTTTGGAGGAGATATCTCGAGAGAATACCCTTCCGTTCGGGTCACTTTATCGATCCGTGATGTTGTCAATGTCGAATAGAAACTTCACAGAAGATCTTCAATTGTCGAGGATCTTGCTTGACATCATGATAGTAAACATCACCCATAATTCCAAGGGATAGCCTTGTCGAGGAATATGGAACTGGCCTTGGAGAAGTGATAATGAGAGGTGCCACTAGGCACGGAATCGCCAGAGGAAATTCTTATTGTGTTAACATCAAGATAGTCTTCGTGGAAATCGTCACCCCATCCTGCCGCCTTTAACATCTTCAATAGGAATCTTGTAACTATCGTGATGTTGTACTTCACCATGTAATCATATTTTCCACTTGGCTGCCCCAAGGTATCCCACACGATGGTACAATTTCATTCGCATTGTCAATCTTCAACTTAGACATTTCTTCACACAACTTCTATGTGGTTTCGTAAAAAGTATCTCACTGTTATCCATCATGCACGAACACGCCTTCTCAACCAAGCACAACCATCAGTGCATTTGAGCACCAACGACAACTCTCGGCATCCTGGATTGACACCGCTTGCAACAAATTCTTCTTAATACCATCGAGGAATGGTCAAGTCATCTATGTTGAAAACATAAGTATCGCCACCAACAAAGATTGGAACCTTGTCATGGTTAGGCATAGGCGCGCTGATCACATTCGAGTCTCAACAGAGGGTCAAACTCAATCGCTTAGCTTCAATCATATCTTGAATCTTGTTCTTCGTGAGCCCAACAATTGTCGTTGTCGTGCCCGGCTGTTGGAATGGTAAGCACACTTAGCATTAGGATTGTACTTTGGAGAGGAAGTGTTGACATTTTGTGGAGGATCCTCAAGGTAATCACCGCTCAACATGTGTTGCAAGGCTTCATGCACAATGGCATGTTGATCTTCAGAACTGCTTCGTGGCGTTTGGCTACGCCGCTGTCTCACCGAGGTTGTGCCGATGTAGGATCGAGATACAACCGCCCTCACTGATTGAGCGCGGTCGGTCTTGGCTCGGCTTTTCTCGACCATACACAAAGATTAGCTTCTTTTCAGCACCAAAAGATCTCTTCAAAGATTCAAGATGTCTCTACATGAATCTTCCCACTTTGATACCAGCTTCAATGCGCCGCCTGTCAATATCAACTCGGTGAATCCTGAAGAATTTCCAATCGATGATTGAAGAATGGGCCTCACTGTTCCCATGAACATATCAACCAACTCCCTATTGGACAAGGGTGGTTGAACTCACCGCTAGAGATCTCCACTTCGAGCATACCTTGAACTCTCGTCACGACCCATAGACATGCTTTGTAGTTGCATGCGAGTGGGTGTCAATTCAAAGATTGTACTCATATTGTTCAGAGAAAGCATCACCAATCACCCAAGTACGGATACGGTCATTCTCTAGTGATAGTACCATTCCAACCGGTTCTTGACAAACTCTCTTGAAAATAGTGCATCCACAACTTCTGTCATCATGTGGGGATTGATCTTCGGACATAGGACTTCAAATGCAGTTTGGGCAAGACATGCCATCATACTTGGCAAAAGTTGGAACTTTGAACTTGGGAGGAATCACAACACCTGTAAACAAGACTCGTGATCATCAAAGTTCAGCCCCGACATCTTCGTGTTTTCACAAGATTCGCACGGTCTTCGAGTTGCTTGTACTTGTCATCTTCATCGAGTGTTGGCTATAATCGTAATGGTCCTCTCCTCCTTTCTTTGGTTCACGCCTTCACCTTCATCACCCTTGGTACTCCCCCGGTATGGACACTTCCTTCAGAGCTCAATACGGCCGACCACCTTAGGACCCCTTTGAAACGCTCACCCATGTTGAGGAGACCAACAACCTTCTTCTTCTTGTTGATGAGCTTCTTCGATCTTCTTGGCCTTGGACCAGCCGGTAAACATCTAAACCGAGCATTCGAGCCCGGAGATCTTTGACAATTGCTCAAGAGCCATTTCTCTAAAATAAATAGCGAGCAAATGAGAAAACCAATCTCCAATGTACCGTGATGCAATGTTATGATATGCTATGCAATGTTTATGCGAATGCAATGCAATGTTTTCAAGGACCTAAGAGATTTAAATTTGTTAAACAAGCAATGAACAAACATTTATTAGTACTTCTCATTATTATTCTTTTCTTTTAAGTACAAGAGATAGTTCAAAACAATAAAAGAAAACATAAACATCCTAAAGCTCTAAGTCTCCCATGGGCGCTTCCTCTTGGTGCCGATGTAAGCTGTTGATGTTTCGCCTCGTGAAGTAGCTTGTCAACTCTAGAACTTTCTTCACTTGCATAGCATTGAGCTTCAAAGGTATCCCTTTCTTCTTTAGTTGAATCCAGGATCTCTTCAAGTCTTCAAAATCGAGAGGCATGTCGATGGAGAACAAAGATAGGTACGCCACCATAGCAACAGTTCCATAATTACCGGTAAACAAAGCGTGAATGGCATCATGAGGTTTTGAGCTCGAGCTCGCACTCATTTGAGGTAAGGTTCCCAAGGAATGGAGTTCGGTGCCCCAAAGTCTTGGTATCGCTTTCTTACCATGCCCCAAGCATGTATAAACCTTCGCTTAATTTCGAGATCGTGATTGTAGTCGACACAACATCTTGGAGAAGCATATCATGTGGACCATCCTTTCGAGCAAAACCAAACCGACGAGAGCTAGAGAAGGGTTGTAAGTAATACCTCCCTTATACCAAGTAGTGGTACATTAGGGAATTCTCCACAACGCCAATGAATGTGAAGTCCTTTTGAGAGAAAAGACTCCAACGGATATCTGAATGAGAGAGTGACATCAATCTTTGAGACCATCTCAACCTTTGTTCATTCTTCAAACCGATGGAGGAAGGTGCGAAATAAACCACCTTGAAAGTAACGGTATACAACATGAGAGTTCCTTGTCGCTAGTAGTAATGAGTGTGAGAGAATGTAGATGTCTCCAAGTAAGGTAGGCAATCGGATTGCGGGTAAGAAACAACTTGATGGCATTGACATCTATGAATTGATCCGAGTTAGAAATAGAACCAAACCATAAATTAGCAAGGCCACAATGTTCTCAAATGCATGGAAACTCATAACTTTGAGGAATTCTCTTTCTTGATTAAGAACTTGAAAGTAAACCCTTAACTCCACTTCTAGTTTCCCAATTGGCTTCAATGTCCGAGCTTAAGATGTAAAGCTGATGCAATGTCTTCAACTTAGGAACCTTTTCTAAACCGTGAATGGCATTTGGTCGAGAATAGGTATCCCAAGTAGCTTAGAGAACTCCTCCAAGGTAGGAACCAACTGATAACTGAAATGTAAAGCAATGGTGTTTCGGATCAAAGAACTGAATAGGACATGCATCATATCTTCTTCAAAACCGGAGATAACCACATCAAGTATAACCATGTCTTTTGATGAACTGAGCATGGTCGGAATTTCAAACCAATTCTTTGAGTTGAGAGGGATACCCATGAAGTTGATTCGATAGTCTTTCTAGAAGCCATAATCCCTACAAAACAGAGCAAAGATAAACCCTAGGTCCTTGAAATAGTTAGAAATGATATGCAATGCGAATGATGTCATGATGTCATGTTTAGCACACACAAGCAATTCACACAATGAGCCTATGTTTAAGGCTTGCATGAGGTATAGGTGAGTTGGTTCATCCCTCCTATAATAGTAACCGGTTCTAGGAATCTCATATCACGCATCTTTCTCGTAGGCGCTTATTTCAATACGACGGCCAAGTGGTCGATCGAAAATGTCCCAAAAGTCTAATCTCAATGAGCGTAGCATCGAGTATCAACCAACCTCGGTCTACACAAAGCCGCCATCTCACTACCTTCTAATGGCCAAGATGGGTCAATTAAGGTTCTAAAAGTTTAGTTAGCTGATGACACCACGCAGAAGCCAAATACTTTCTTCAACTTGGGAATGAAGAGTATCGGGCAACCAAAGTGTCACGCTAACGTAGCCATCATGTTGACCGTAGTTATATCGCCTAACGGTCGCGATGATCTAATGCTACTTACCTAAAGGAAACCCGGATCCGTGTAGGATCCCAACAATATAATACCCAAACAACCCTTAAAGATAAAGCATACAAGTCAAACAAAAGCAATAAAGGTTATCTAGAAACCTTAAGCACCTCTCTTTTGGGTAACTCTCTCAGCAGAGTCGCCACCGTGAATACGTGAACCGACTAGGATTTTTGTATCCAAATATGGATAGCAAGAGTCGCCACCGAATTTTATTTTATCCAATTAAGGGAAGGTAAAAGTAACAGAAAAAGACCTTCGTTAGATTCTGAGTTCGGGAGAATGGTTATGAAAAGGGAAGGTATCAGCACCCCTTTCCATCCGCAGTTTATTCTACGGGCTCTTAGTTGCTCTAGATCACCTTTTTTAAAAATTGCTTTCTGTGTGTTTGACAAAAATGTTTTGAAAAGGCATTTCGCTTTGACTTTGTAATGACTCATGTAGGAGTGTATACAAAGTGTTCGGAAATGTTTTTGTTTTGAAAAGAAAGTTTGAACTTTGAAAAAGTGTGTGGTGTGAAAAGCATTTGATAGAGCAAGCAACTAAAAGACTTATTTACCCACTCGTAATTGGTCGTTTTGTTGTACTTACACCTTTAGAATAGCGCTAGCCATACCATTAGTTAGTAGGTAGCTCCATTCGTTGGATGTAAGCGGACATTCGAAGGGACATCGGATGGTCAGAAAGCAATCAGTGGAAGTATCCTAGCACATTCAAGGACTATCATCATTTTTCGAGGCGACAATCGAGGGTCAAGATCATGTATTCGGAGGCGACATCGTGGGTCTTATGATCTTTGTATCGAAGGGACTATGATGATTTGTTTGAAGGCAACGTGCTAGAATACCTCTACGCTCGAGGGACATGACCATTTTGAAATCGAAAGGCATCGAGAGAATTACCCTAAGGGGTGCGTGTGAGAGAAGTGTGTCAAATTCGATATTTTATCTTGAAATTAGTGTGAGCTATGTCCAATTATTAGTCTTGCCATACACGCCTAATTACTAGCAATTGATAAGGGTGCGGAAAGTAAAATGCGGAATGTAAAGTGCGGAAAGATAAACTCACGCTATTACATGGCTTTGGGGCGATACATAATTAAGAGTGGAAAGTAAAAGCCTAATTAACTATTACAACCCATGAGCAATTACATTATTGGAAAAATAGAATAATAAAAGAAAAAACGTCCGAATCGAGCAACCTGTGAAAGAATAAGAAAATCGAAATATGATGAAATTGAAATAAGAAAAATGTTAGAAAAATGCAATTTTAATATGAGAAAATTAATATGTGTGGAAATAAGATAAATAAGCTAAAATAATTTTTGGGATTTTTGAAAAGATTTAATAATTAAAATGCAATTTATAATGATTTAAATGCAAAAATAAAATAAAATAAATATGCATGCAAAATTATATTTTTAATTTATTAAATTAAATAAAGGTTTTATGAAAATAATGTAAAAGAAAAATGTTTTGGTAATTTTTAATGCAGAATAAAATTATGAAAACAATTAAAATGAATGCATGAAAATAGAGTTTTGGAAAATGTAAAGGGATTAATCAACCAGAATCGAATGGACATCCCTTTCAAACCCGAAAACTCATATGTTACCAACCGGAGCCAGCGTGCGACCGTTTGGAAACGGGATAGTTTGAATAACACGCCGCTCGCCCCTGCTCCCCGCCAAGGCCATCCGGCCGTCTTCTCCGATTTGAATTTTTAAAAGATAGCCGGCTTTGGTTCGACGCTGCACTCTGCAAAATCAAAATGCAACACATAATATAAATGAAATCTAAGGTCATGGTTCGATTCGTGAAATCATTCCGGATGCAATGGTATAGGTCTCATGGTCCAATTTATCCAGATAGAAACCCTAAATCGAGGTCAAAACCTAACAATGGCATATCGATCCCGGCCATGGAAACTCAATCAAAAGTGTCCAAAGCTTGTAAACTCAACCACAAAAAACAACAAAATGTGTTAATAATGCATGAATGATTGAAACAATTTCAAAAACAAGAACAAACCGATTTCGGATTTGCAATTCTGGATGGTTTTGAATGAAGAAGGTCCTGACGATTCTAGTGGATGGCAAGGAATATTGGATGTCAAAACCACTGAAACAAGTGAATCAATGACCCAGCTGCAAGGTCACGATTTGAGCTTGATTAGGTTCTGAGCAATTCTTTTTCGTCCTTAATCATGCATTGTGTATTTATATTGATGGAATTGGAGCTGATTTGAGGAAGAAATCATCATCAATCAATGCAAATCAAATTTGATTTTGGAAAATCAAATTTTCAAATTTTGATTAATTTTCAATCCAATCTTGCCATATCAATCCAATTTTCGAAATTTGTTGGCTTTGTTGAGTTACTTGATGCCAAGGAAGAGAGAAAATCAAAATTAATTTTGATTTTATACTTTATTTTTGAATTTAATTTGTATTTAAATGAATAAATTCCAAATTAAATAGAAAAATAAAATAAAATTCGTGGCTTTATTGATGTTCCAAATTGTATGAGGAACAAGTTTGGATGAAGAAAAGTAGGCCCATTTGCAAAGTTTTTGATTTTGAAGTATCTCTCTTTGCATTCTTTCAAAATTCCCAACTTGTGAATGGTGTAACTTGCTCAATTTTCCACATTTTTGAGTGTTCTTGGACTTTTGGAAAGCTCTAAGAGTCCTCTAACCAATGTCTTTGGTCTCATCTCAATTGGAGTTACCATGCTCAAAATATCTTCAAAACAAAAGTTGACTTTTGTTGACTTTGAAAATGACCCGTAATGTTTTGAGCTTCCTCTCAAATGAAGCATTTTTGGACATTCTTGTGAGACATGAAGTTGTAGAGAATTGAATTTCCCAAAACAAGAGGTGGTGAAAAATTTCGAGAAAGTATGAGAAAGTTATGATCAAAGTTCAAGACTTTTCATCTAGAAACCCTAATTTAGAAAGTTTGACTTTGGGCAAATCTTGAGTTTTCTTGATGAATCATGATCAACCCTTGATCAAATGATGAATGTAACTTCAAATGAGGATGTTGACCAAAAATTATGAAGTTTGACTGTATGTTGACCACAGTTGACTTTTTGTCCAATGCACCCGATTTTCAACCATCTGAGCAATTGTCTGAGGAAACTTGACTTGTGAAGCTTGAAACTTGACATGGAGAATCTTTGAAGCATATGAGGAGGCATGAAGGCCATTGGAGATGTTGGAAATCCATCTTGACTTGAGAGATACCAAACCCTAGTTTGGGTTGATTGTCTAGGAGAGAGTTTGTCTGATCAACTCTTGAGGAATCCTTGAGTATGGATGTATGAAATCTCTTGAGTAGATGGAGGGCAAATTTTGGGGTATGACACTCCTACGCCATGGATCCACTCTCTTCCCAACAAAAGGTTGTAGTTGGCTTTGGCTTCGATCACCATGAACATGGTGGGCCTGCAGCTCGATCCTATGGTTAAATCCACTTGAACTACCCCCAACGTCTGACCTACTTTCCCTTCATAGTTGATAGGACCATGTTGTGTGGTTTGATGTCACCTCTGTATTCCTAACTTTTCAACATAAAGAGGCATTAAATTAACTACAAATACCCATCTACTAGACCTTATTTAAGCTATGGGTCCCAGCTTTACCTCGAATGAACAATGGCTTCGGGATGATTCATGGCTGGCTCGTGTTCAAGAACGATCGCCTTCGATCGCTACCGTTATCCATTACGTAGTAGCAAACCGAACTGCTTCAAAGAAATCCATGGTATCATCCTCCTCATGCTTTCGATTTCAATTCCTGTCCAAACTCATGTAGTACAGATACCACGCTGTATAATGTTATGAAGACCCTTCTCGACTGGTTGTCTGGTCAAGATATCCTCGCTTCTTCCTGACCTCGGTGTGTACTCCTTCGTTTCATCTTGTTGTTTTTCGAGAAGAGTTCTACTAACTGATATTTGTCTGTGTTGATTATTTGGTTTTGGTTTGTTATGTTGATTCTTCTTGGTTCTTGATCAAGTTGCTCCTTTATCGCCACAACTTCCCTTTTTCGTACTTTTCGAATTCTCTCTCCGTTGCCTTCGCCATTGTGGATCTCGGACATGGGGTTCTTGCCTTTGTAGTTTCTTGTCTCCATTATTCTCTTTGCGTGTTGAATTGTCTTCATATATCATGGCATGGCGTGTATTTCGTTTCACTTCCTCCATTTATCCTTCCTTATTAGTTCTCGACTGGGTACCATTTATCTGCCGTACTGTAGGATCTTGAACGTCACCCTTCGAGCACCTTTGTGGATGTGGGTCACGTTGAGTGGTTACCTCGGAAATGTTGACTATCCTGACCAACTTCCTTGTGATTCCAAAGATGGGCAAAGGAATAGTTTCGAACGCCTCCGTGCCATGTTCGATCATACACCGTAACACCTTGGGCATATTAGAACTTGGTTCTTTGTGACAGCGGACTAAAACTCCAATAAACTTCTCTCCACTCTAGGGTAACACCCGAATAATCAGTTATCTTGGCGCCATTGATGCCGAATGAGCCCTTTGTTTCCCGAGTTTGGTAAAAGAATTGCTGCGTATGATGCCGCATCCGGGACATAGTATCATTTCAAGATTTCTTGTGGCACAAAGATGAGATAATCTTGAGGCCGGTATCCGCAGATAGCCATCCTCCATTTTGTATTTTTCCTTTTCTAGGTATCTTCATCTCTCCATCTTTAACGAGGTCTCCATATCCACCATGTTGACATCAACATCTTCCCCCTTTTCGCCATCATCTCCCCATCCCGATGGTTTGACATCTTCGATCCGCATCTTTGAACTTTCTCGGGCGTAGTATTTCACCGTAGTCGAATTTTCCAATGGGTTCCCTAAAGTATCCTGCACCTTTTTTGAATGCACATCTCCATCCTTCCCTTTATGTCATCATCTCCCATCCCGTGGTTTGACGCCTTCATTGGGATTTCAACTTCTGTAGACGCTCACCAAGATAGTCGAATCCACTGGGCCCTCCTGGTATCCCAGATTTCTTTCCGAGTGGTGCAGGCTTGTGATCCTGACTCTCTCCATTTTATTCTCAGCCTTCGAGTCTATTCGGGTCAACTTTTCTTTTGGTTCTCCCGGCTCGAGTACTGATCTCTTTCGAAACAAATAAAGGTACTGCTTCTCGATCGAAGCCTCTAGTTGCTTGTGGACGTCCTCGGATTCTGTTGACTTCGACTCCCCACATAGTTTTTGTTCTCGTGATTTCTTTTTTCTTCTATCGGAGTGGCCTCTGATCTCGCTCACCATATTGATTTCTCCAATGCACGGCGCCTGGAGAAGTTGGTGTCTGCAACATCCGAGGGTCTTCATCTACTTTCATTTTGGTTTGTCAAATCTCAATCGCCTTCTTTAATTGCATTTTGAATCGTATCCTCGAAAAGAAAACACTGTGGAGGTTTTATGGCTTAGGAAACTATGATACTTACAAAATCCTCTTTTTCTTTCTTTGATCTAAAGGAGGTATTTTGACGTTTGATGGCAATTATGGCCATCTTGACAAGCAAATCAAAGATCTCATCACATTTTGTTACATCAAAGGTATACACCTCTTTGGGAATTTATCACTTTTCATTTTCAACAATTTTCCTTTGTGGGAACTAATAGTTTACAAGAGGTAGCCTGCTTAATCGGGCCGAGAGATCATCTTCAATTTCTCGACCAGGATAGTCCTCAACTTCCCGCCTCGACGTAGGGAAATCCTTTCTTTCTTATTACTTTAAAGCCCCCGCCTTCTCGCCTTTAGTCTTTCGGCTTGTCGAACCCTATCTCGCTAATCAAGCGTCCCCTGTATTGTGTGTCCATTTCTTCTAATAGAATACCCAGCCACCAAATGTCCATTTCCCGACTAACTCATGCTCGTGGACCACCGTGATGCATCTAGATTTCAAGAGTCCGAACCTATTCGTAATCATCTATGGGTTCAAGAACTTCCTCTTAACACCGGGCTAGTTCCTTCCAGACTTATCTTGGATTGTCCCATATAGAATTGTTCATGGAACAATCTCTCTAAGAGGGTCCAGTATCTATGGATCCGGAGGCAATATGGTGAACCATGTGAAAGTTTCTTAGTGAGGGAGCTCGGGAAATATTTAATCCTAAGGCTCTCATTATTTGCTATGTCTCCTCGCTTTCCGTCGACATCCTGGCTATGTGTTCGGATCGTTGATTCATTCAGATCTCAAAGAAATCAGAACTTAGATCTTATATCCTCGTAAATCAAGATGCATTACATATCTCGCTATGTGGAGAGGAAGCATAATTGCCTTCTAACTCTGTAGATAGACCGTTTTAGGCCAATCCTCTCTATCATGGTGGTTAAATTATTTCGCTAAGATATTGTCGCTTCAATTCTATGAACAATCGCATCGATCTTGGTTTCAACCCACCATGACACAACTCTATGTCAAGTTTCAACCGGGCTTCTAGCCTTCGACCTTGCCCTTGGTTCCATAACTCCTTTGTGGTTCCTCTCGAATCACTGGGCATCTAATCTTCGACCCTAGCCAACGTTCTATAAACCCTTTGTGGTTCCTCTCGAATCATCAAGGCATCAACCTTTGTGCCTTGCCCCAAATTAATCCTCTCTCTTCATCGGTCTAGGGTGGGTCATCAGCAATTTGTTCTATGATAGGTAAGTTCGCTAGAACCAATGTCTGGTTCTGTCTACGCCTTTCGCTGAGCGAAGAAATCACTATTCGACTCATATTATCCGCTGCCTTCTCGCTTTGTCATAGTCACATTTTTGCACTATTGGGGCTAAGATTTCTTTCGTATACTGCGCCAACACTTATCATGTTATGGTTAATATCATCCATTAACCGCTTAAGCCATCCGATTTTCTCGTGGTTAGGATAGGCAATGACTATAACCCATCAATTCTTTGGTTATTTGTCATAAATTGATTAGCCCCGCATCCAGACTTAGTCAGGTGACGTGTTCGACGTCAAGTTTGCAAACCTGCCATAAAAGATGTTGGCATCCCATAAGGGGGATTTCTGGGTCTATTACCATCGAAAACCGGGTGGTCTAGTTGGTGGTGGGTGGCGAATGGGTTTGTGTCCCCGATGGTGGGACTAATCCCGTGATACCCAAAGGGTTCCTCGTATTCCCTAGGATCAATTGTTAGTCGGCCACTTGTTCCGCTCGGGTCATATTACTAGTAGAGGATGCACACTGTGCATTCGGGGATCAAGGATGCCTCGCCGGCGACGCATTAGAGCTGCTCCATGTGGGGAATTTTGTCTCTTGTTGATTGTTTCTGATTAGACATCCTATTATTACGCTTTTCCGGTAAGGGTTGGTTGCTATTATTTATTCTACCACTCCTAAGGTTCATATAAACGAACTTAACACCTTAAAGAACTTTATAATGATTATGTCTTAACAATTTTTAATTTTGTTTTAATTTTAATTTTGTAACGACCAATGACGGTCCCACTGGGCGTGCCAATTCGTTTACAGTGATTTCTGGTAAAACAACCGCTAGTCCTCCAAACTATCGAATAATCTTAATGACTGTTATTCAATTTCTCTGGTAACTTGCAGGATCGACTAGATTGATCCTATGGGTGTCTGGCCGCTTGATAAATCTAATAACAAAACTAATATTCATTGTTAAGACTTGTATTTAGAGTGTTTTAGAAATGTTCAATGTATTTCGATTACAATATTAAAGAACTTAATGACATGATCAAGTAAAGAAACACAAAACTGACCTGAATGAATAAAGGTTCGATTTTAAAGAAATGTGTAAATGAATAAACGCGTAAATAACTTTAAATGTAAAAGACTTTAATGTAAAAGCATGAGTATAAAAGCATGAAATGTAAAAAACATGAATGTAAAAGAGTTTCTTTGAAACGAAGAATTCAAATAGAAGAAAAGTGTTTAAATGCAAGAAATAGTTAAATGGCTTTGAATGCAAAGGTATTTAAATGACATTGATGCGTAAGATAAAGGATAAACCGGAAAGATAAAGAGTTTTAATCGAATTATAAAGGTTTGGTTATCATAATACATTGTTCGAGCATTCGCTTCCTAGCCATGTGGTATTTAATGTTTAACGAATTTTGTACAAACAGATATGACACACGAAACTTTGAACACTAAGATTCTATTTATACTACTGACCATAACGGTTCGATTTATGAGACTCACCATCGCTCGTAACATGCGTAACATCGCTTCTAGCTTCCACGCTGCCTTCGAATCATCGCTCACGCATATTGAATTCCAATCATCCCGCTCACGCTTGAATTTCAAATGCTTTGACAATCTTCGTCAACTCATTTTCATAGGCACGGTCTCGCTTATCATTTCGAGGCTTTTAATATGCATTCATAATCGCCACTCAAGCTCCGAGCCAGTATGTCCATTCAAGAACCATTTCTTCCATTCGAATCGCGTGATATCTTCTTTATTCCAATCGAACACTAATCTCGTTTCATTTCGAACTTCATTACTCCATTTCGAACCTCATATATCAAAATCTTCAGCCAACAACTGCCACATCATATTCTGAAGAGAATCGGTAAGTTCGACACTGATATAAGATCTCATAACGTGGTCCTGTCGCTTAACTATGAAGGAAGAACAAAAACTACCACGTAATTCAGTAGATATTATCGTCGGCCTACCACTAGGCCGACAATATTCATGGTCATCCAAGGTCGACCAAGTTATAATCTACTAGTGGGCAGGGAATGGTTACATGGAGTCGGTGTTGTGCCATCTTCCATGCATCAACGCCTGATCATATGGCAAGAAGATGGCATCTTAGAGAACATTGAGGCTGATCAAGGTTACTTTATGGTGTGATATCAATGTCGGCTGCAAAACCACCGGCTGGGTGAAGTCGACTAATATTGCTCCTTTCCAACCACCGGGAAGAAATGTATGCCAACTTAAATGAGGCATCTGTCTCTTTAGTTACATGAACCCACAGATTTGTGTGGGATGTTGAACCTCTCGAGGATCCCTATGCAGAGGAACCCGTGCCAACAAGCTGGGGAAACCATCACGACAATGATGTTTAAGCTAGAAGCTCTGAGAAGGTTTTCATACGACATTGTCAAAGTAAGATAAATTCGGCTCTAGAAGTCAAGAAGAAAAATGGCCACAAAAGTCGCTAAATTCCTGCTCCAGAGGAAGTAATTTTAAGAGCTAGAACCACCGATAAAAAGCAAGCTGGTCAACAAACGCCGATAGCGCCGGCTCAGATTTCATATACGACGACGAACCTCTAGGTTTCGAAAAGGATCATATGGCACCAGAAAAAATGCAGCCATAAGATCCTTTGGAAGAAATTGACCTTGGTGCAGAGGGTGATAAAACACCAACCTAAATTAGCGCCAACATCGACCGGAAACTCAGATCTGAGGTAATATATTTACTAAAAGAGTTCAAAGATTGTTTTGCTTGGGACTATAATGAAATGCTAGGTTTGAACAGGGAATTGGTCGAGTTAAAATTACCAATAAAAGTTGGAAAAAATCCAGTGAAACAAACACCTCGACAATTTGCGCATGCAGTTATGTGGAAGATCAAGGAGGAGATTGAAAGACTCCTTCAAAGCAAATCAGAACTGCAAGGTATGTCGAATGGTTAGCTAATATTGTGCCAGTTATTAAGAAAAATGGAAAGCTAAGAGTGTGCATTGATTTTAGAGATTTAAATGTTGCCACTCCTAAAGATGAATATGTTATGCCAGTAGCTGAAATGCTAGTCGACTCGGCTGCTGGTTTTGAATATTTAAGTATGCTTGATGGTTATGCTGGTTATAACCAAATTTATATTGCATATGATGATGTGCCGAAGACGGTGTTTCGTTGCCCAGGGGCATTAGGCACCTATGAATGGGTAGTCATGCCATTTGGCTTGAAGAATTCCAGAGCAACATATCAGAGGGTAATAAATACTATGTTCCATGATTTCATTGAAAATTTCATGCAGGTTTACATCGACGATATTGTAATCAAGTTGAGCAGTAAATCGACACACTTAGAACACCTTTGGAGATATTTCAAAAGAATGTGAGAATATGGATTGAAAATGAATCCATTAAAGTGTGCTTTTTGTGTGCAGGCAGGAGATTTCCTTGGTTTTGTTGTGCATAAGAAAGGCATTGAAGTCAATCAAAGCAAGACCAAAGCTAACATGGACGCCAAACCGCTTTCCGACCAAAAACTGTCGATGGCCAAAATAAATTTCTTAAGGAGATTCATTTCTAACTTAAGTGGTAAAACAAAGGAATTTTCACCACTACTTCGACTGAAAACGAGGCGTTTATCTAGAAAGAGAAGCATCAAGAGGCTTTCGACAAAATAAAAGAGTATCTGGTGAAGCCTCCTATATTAGCACCTCCACTTAGAAATAGGCCTATGAGGTTGTACATAGCAGCCTCAGAATCGACCATAGGTAGTATGTTAGTTCAAGAGGACGACAATAGTGTCGAACAACCTGTGTATTACCTTAGTCGTATGTTAAATGGTCCTGAAACTAGGTATAGTGACATAGAAAAGCTATGCCAGTGTTTGTATTTCTCTTGTATCAAACTAAAGCAATATATAAATCCAGTTGATGTTTACGCTTCTCTTTTACTACATTATTAAACATATGTTGTCTAAACCAATTTTGCACATTTGAATTTGTAAATGGGCTTTAGCATTAATTGAATATTCCCTAACGCACTTGCCTTTAAAAGCAATGAAAGGGCAAATAGTGACAGATTTCTTAGTCGATCATTCTATGGTGACTATGCCGAAAATTTTGTCGATCTAGTATCTTGGAAATTGTATTTCATGGTTCTAGTCACAAAACGGGATGGGAGGAGTCATAATTCTCCAATGGAATTCAAAGAGAGTTCAAATACACCATCGATGGCATCGCACTAATAATGAGGTAATATGAACCTCTTTATTACTGGACTTGAACTGCTGCTAGAATTGGGGGCAAGAAATGTCGAAATAATGGGAGACTCTGAATTGGTAATCAGACAAGTATCAAAAGAGTATAGATGCGTTAAAGAGAATTTAATCATGTACTTTTGATTTCCTAAGGTTGTTAAACGGTCAACAAGCAAGCCTTCACACATACCTCGATCGGAAAACCAAGAAGCTAATGACCTACCGCGCAAGAAGCCTCGTGGATACAAGAAGAATGAAGATGAAGAGCCTATTCAAGTAAAGAAAAAGGTTTGAGCTACCGTTATCCTTCGGATTTATCAATTATAAAATTAGGTAATAGATACCTAAAATTTTGAAATTTTAGCAATTGATAATGGGCAAACAATGATTGGCAAGCCCCGGTCGACTACTATGTTCTACCGTTTGATGATCAGAATAAAATATCGCTCTGAGTTTTGTTTTGATTGAAATGAATTATTTAAGAAAACCGTCAAGGGTATTACTTAAGTGCTTAGGAGAAAGTGAGGTATAACGTAGCAAAGCTGTCGAGGGTGCATAGTAGAGCATGTGGTGCACACCAAGTTGGACACAAGATGAAATGGTTATTGATGTGAACAGTGTTTATTGGCCTCAATGTTGAAAGATTGTATCGAATTTGCCAGAGGATGCCAAGAATGCCAAAATGCACTGGGGCATCCAAGACTCGCCAAAGAAGTTTAATTGCATGCCATTATAAACCTGGCATTTAGAGGATGGCCTTGATGGATTGGGGAAATAAAACCAAGATCATCTAAACAAAGCAGAGGTACATTTTAGTCGCAAGATTGATTATTTCACAAAGTGGGTCGAGGTCGAGCTTTAAAAAAATGTCGACTAAGAGGTCAGGATTGATTTTATACAAAATCATATTATGTGTCGCTTTGAATTCCGTGACAATCACAAATCAATCAAGGAACAAAGGTGTAATACGGTGAACTCGACTTTGTAGGATTTTTGTATCCAAATGTGCGGATAGCAAGAGTCGCCACCGACTTTTATTTTTATCCAATTAAGGGAAGGTAAAAGTAATGTAAAAAGACCTTCGTTAGATTCTCGAAGTTGGGAGAATGGTTATGAAAAGGGAAGGTATTAGCACTTTCCATCCGTAGTTATTCACGGGCCTTAGTTGCTCTAGATCACTTTTAAAATTGCTTTCGTGTGTTGACAAAGATGTTTTGAAAAAGGTATTTCGCTTTGACTTTGTAATGACTCACGGAGTGTATACAAAGTGTTCTGAAATGTTTTTGTTTGAAAAGAATTTGAACTTTGAAAAAGTGTGTGGTGTGAAAAGCATTTGTAGAGCAAGCAACTAAAAGACTTATTTACCCACCTGTAATTGGTCATTTTTGTACTTCTACATTCCTTTAGAATAGCGCTAGCCATACCATTAGTTAGTAGGTAGCTCCATTCGCTGGATGTAAACGGACATTGAAGGACATCGGATGGTCATAGAAAGCAACTTGTAGGAAGTATCCTAGCACATTCGGGACTATCATCATTTTTGTAGGCGACAATCGAGGGTCAAGATCATGTATTCGGAGGCGACATCGTGGGTCTTATGATCTTGTATCAAGGGACTATGATGATTTGTTTGAAGGCAACGGTGCTAGAATACCCTACGCTCGAGGGACATGACCATTTTGAATTCGCAAAGGCAACGAGAGAGAATTACCCTAAGGTGCGGTGTGAAAGAAGTGTGTTGATTTCGTATATTTTATCTTGAAAATTAGTGGCTATGTTCAATTTTAGTCTTGCCATACACGCCTAATTACTAGCAATTTATAGGTGCGAAATTAAAATGCGGAAGTAAAGTGCGGAAAGGTAAATGTCCCACGCTATTACAAGGCTTTGGGGCGTATACATAATTTAAAATGCGAAAATAAAATCCTAAATTAAACTATTACATCCCATATACAGCTACATTATTGGAAAAATAGAATGAAAACCAAGAATCGTCTAATCGAACAACCCGTGAAACGAACGAGAAATCTAAAATATGATGAAATCGAAATAAGAGAAAATGTTAGAAAAATGCAAATTTTAAATTGGAAAATATGACATGTCGGAAATAATGTAAATATACTAAAATAAATTTTTGGGATTTTTAGATGCAATTTAATAATTTAAAATGAATTTACAATGATTTAAATGCAAAATTACAAATAAAAATAAATATGCATGCAAAAATATATTTTTAATTTTATAAATTAAATAAAGATTTTCAAAATAAAATAAAAGGAAAATAATTTTTGGTGGTATTTTAATGCAGTAATAAAATTATGAAAAGAAATTAAAATATAATGCAAATATTAAAATAATTAGAAAATAGAAAATATGAGGTTTTGCAAACTTGTAAAATAAATGTCCGAGCTGTGGATCGAACTCGAGACACCAACTTCAAACTTTGAAAACCCACCCCTTGCCATCCAACCAACGCTGCCACTGCTTGGAAACGGATTGAATGGAATTTACACGCCGCCTCTCGGTTTCCCGCCGCGCTAAGCTTCATCTTCAACCTTGAATATTTGAAAGTCCGCCGGCCATGGTTCGACGCAAAGTCCCCGGCAAACATCAAAACGCAAAGACATAATATAAATAAAATCTAAGGCCATGGTTCGATTCCTTGAGCGCTCCAACACGATGGTATGGTCTTATTGTCCAATTTTTCCTTTTAAGGAAACCCTAATTCGCTCACGAAACCCTAATCATGGCATAACACGATTCAGCCATGGAAATTCAATTGGCTTGCCCGTAAAGCTTGGAACACATCACTAAACACAAAACAACAACAAATCGAGTTAATAATGCATGAATGAATGAATTGAATTTGAAATTTCAAGAACAAACCAAAATCGGATTTCGTGATTCTTGATGCTTTGGGCAAAGATCCGAATGCTTCCTGTGGATGTCAAGGAACGTGTTTGGATCCTCAAAACCAATTGAAACAAGTCGGATCGATGATCGCAAGTTGCTTAAAGGTCACGGATTTTTGGATTAGGTTAGGTTTCTTGAGGCAATTTTTCGCTTTTTTTGATTGGTATGCATCAAGTATTTATATTGGATGGATTTGAGATGCTTTTGGCAAGAATCAATCACCATTCAATGATAATCAAAATTTGATTTTTGTATAAAATCAAATTTTCAAAACTTGATCAATTCCAATCCAATCTTGCCATTTTTGTCAAATTTCGAAATTTGCTAGGCTTTGGTGAGTTTTGAATCTCAAGGAAGGAATAAAATCAATCTTTCAATTAATTTTGATTTTATAATTTATTTTAAAATTTAATTTGTATTTAAATGAATAAATTCAAAATTAAATAGAAAATAAATCAAAATTCAAGGCATTGGGCTTGGATATTCCTAATTGTATGAGGAATAAGTTTGATGAAGAAAAGCAAGCCCATTTGCAAAAGATTTGATTTTTAGAAGTATCTCTTTGTGCATTCTTTCAAAATTGCCCAACTTGTGAATGGTGTATCTTGCTCAATTTTCCACATTTTTGAGTGTTCTTGGACTTTTGGAAAGCTCTAAGAGTCCTCTAACCAACCTTTTGGTCTCATCTCAATTGAGTTACCATGCTCAATATATCTTCAAAACAAAAGTTGACTTTTGTTGACTTTGAAAATGACCAGAATGTTTTGAGCTATACCTCTCAAATGAAGCATTTTTGGACATTCTTGTGAGACATGAAGTTGTAGAGAATTGAATTTCCTTCAAAACAAGAGGTGGTGGAAAATTTTCGAGAAAGTATGAGAAAGTTATGATCACCAAAGTTCGCTGACTTTTCACCTAGAAACCCTAATTTAGAAAGTTTGACTTTGAGCAAATCTTGAGTTTTCTTGATGAATCATGATCAACCCTTGATCAAATGATGAATGTAACTTCAAAATGAGGATGTTGACCAAAAATTATGAAGTTTGATCATGTTGACCACAGCTTGACTTTTGTCCAATACAACCGATTTTCAACCATCCGAGCAATTGTTCGAGGAAACTTGACTCAGAAGCTTGAAACTTGACATGGAGAATCTTTGAAGCATATGAGGAGGCATGAAGACCATTGGAGATGTTGGAAGTTCATCTTGACTTGAGAGATACCAAACCCTAGTTTGGGTTGATTGTCTAGGAGAGAGTTTGTCCGATCAACTCGAGGAACTCGAGCATAGATGTATGAAATCTCTTGAGTAGATGGAGGGCAAATTTTGGGGTATGACAGCTGCCCCTGCTCAATCTTCTTGTACCGAGGGTTAGATTGACACGCTTGTCTTTGTGACCGGAGGTAGAAGATGATTGAACACCGAGTACACCGAAAATTTGCACCCGCTGGTGGATGATGCGGAACGGGCTTACGATGCCATTTGAGAAGCCGGATACTTCACGGAAGATGAGTCGACGCTAGACTCGAGAATGTCGATAGGAGAATTGACGAGATGGGCTTAAGATGCCATCCGGAAAGATCGATGCCGGGAGTGAGCCGTACGCTAGGCTCGAGACGCTTCGAAGGAGTATGGAGATGGGCTTAAGATGCCATCTGAGGAGTCATACGTTAGACTTCGTTTTTTTTTGAATGAAGTTATTGGTTTGTATTGATTTTAACCATATATGCAGATTCGAAAGTGAAGCATCGTTGATAAGTAGTCGAGATGGGCTTAAGATGCCATCCAAGGCAAATGAGTCGACGCTAGACTCTATAGTTGCTATTGATAATAGGAATCGAATAAATCTTCGCGATTACTCCGAGGGAGATAGAGTTGGCAAAATGTGATAGCTTCCTCAGTGCATCGGTGTTGATCCATTGCCTCATTATCGGAGGATAACCGAGGTGGTCTTTCGATAGTTTTCCGCTTGTTCGGGCTTAACTCGACCAGCTGTCGAGGGCAACCAAGGGCGGTCTTCGATAGTTTTCCGCCGATCGGGCTTAATCTCGACCACCGTCGAGGACAACCAATGGCGGTCTTCGATAGTTTTCCGCCGACCGGGCTTAACTCTCGAGGACAACCAAGGGCGGTCTTCGATAGTTTTCCACGATTCGGGCTTAATCTCGACCTGTTTCGGATCACTGCTTTGGAAAAAAGAAGAAACTTTGATAGAATATTGGTTAGTTTTATGCAAAGTATGATGCATGACAAGGTATATGAATGACATATGCATGAATTATGACTTTATGAGTAATGTATGAATGATAGATGTCGTGATATTTCAAAACATATCCATCTTGAAGAAGATGCGATGTTCTGCTTGAGGATTTCTCGCTGGGAATCGAGTAGGTGGAAGTCCCCGCTGAAGGAGAAGAAAGATACCGGATTCCTCCGATGCACTATCTCGACCAAGTCTTGGGCCTAGATATTGTTGAGGAAGGTAGAGATTGAGAAGCTCGTTGTTGGAGATCTCATATAGACCCCGCCGAGGAGAATGGGAGGCGATCCGTTGGGACCTTGTATAGATCCCGCCGAGGAAATTTAGGAGGCGCCCATCGATTCTGGTGTATCTCGCCGAGAGCATTTGATAGTTGCCGGAGACCGGTGAAGAGTCGATCCCGCTGTAATCTCGGCCGGGAATGAAGATGTAGTTCTCCGATGCACTATCTCGACCAAGTCTTGGGTCCGATACCGCTACCGGGAAAAAGAACGGATCGAGAGATACTACCGGGATAAATACCTTGATCGGGGTGAGGTGTTACCGCTGAGACCGATGTAACATTACTTAGTCGAGTGGAATTGCAGCTCGTGGATCCCTTTGCTCACTGGGAAGTTGTGTGAGTGACACTTTGCGTGGATCATGCTCTGGGGAACGCTTTGGTGACTTTCGCCGTCATCCCAATTCCTCGGAGCCCGTAGTAAGTACTTTTGTATGTTCACTTTTCGTATGTTTGTGATTAGATTCTTATTGTCAAATGCGATAGTCATTCAAAGCAAACGTTGGACTTATTGCAAATAACAACAATGTAAATTGTAAAGAGAAAGAAGCTTGCATTTATTTGAAAGGTGGCGATGGCCAAGTAGTTTGTACACAAGAAAGGTAAAAGCTATGCGGAAACAATCTCAAGTTCCAACTATGCTAGTACTCATATTTCAACTATCTCATCTCCTTGCTGCAGAGAAAGTGAGAGACCGATCTTCGCCATTTGAATCTTGAATGCCGATAGTAGTCCGAAGGTGTGATCCGAAGAGACATAGTCGTACGCTTAAATCCCTAACTTTGCTAGACCGCCTTTCGGTTTTCACCACCGATACCTTTTTGCCCAAGCCGCCTTTTCGTGTTTTCGACTTGCCGTGTACATGTTTTGTATATATCCTTAATTTTGCCCAAACCTTTGGTTCGCCAGATGCCCTTATTTTTGCCTAGGTTCACCGACCTAGCGGGTCTCTTTATGCGTAGTATTTTTGACTATGTCTGCTCATGTGGTGTGGAAGTCTTCACCATCCATGGTGCTAAGCATCATAGCTCCGCCGAAAATACTGCTTGACTACAAACGGTCCCTCGTAGTGGGAGTCCATTTGCCCTCGATCACCTTGTGGAAGAATGATGCGCTGACTACTAGATCACCAACTTGGTAGACTCGTGCTTGACCTTCTTGTTAAATGCTCGATCATTCGCTTCGATAACTGTCCATGGCGTATGGACGCGAGTCGCTTCTCATCAATCAAGTTGATCTGGTCAAGCCGTCTCGAACCCAATCATCTTCACCTAACTCGCGCCCGGAGGACTCGTCGAGGGTATCCGAACCTCGATGGGTAAGACGGCTTCCATACCGATACAAGAGAGAAGGGTTGCCTCGTTGATGTTCGTGTAGAAAAGCGATAACCATGAAGAGCAAATGGTAACATCTCATGCCAATCTTTGTAAGTCACATCTTCTCAGATAATCTTCTTAATGTTCTTATTGGCGCTTCCATCGCTATGCTCATCTTAGGCCGATATGGAGAAGAATTGTGATGCTTGATCTTGAATTGCGTGCAGTAGTTTAATGATCATCTTATTGTTGAGATTGGAACCGTTATCCGTGATAATCCTTTCGGGTGCCATACCGACAGATAAGATTATGCTTGATGAATCGAGCCACAACATTCTTGGTAATGATGCATACGAGGTCGCTTCTACCCACTTGGTGAAATAATCTATTGCCACAAGGATGAAACGATGTCCATTGGAAGTCAGGCTTAATTTCTCCAATCATGTCAATGCCCCACATTGCAAAAGGCCAAGGAGAAGTTAAAACATTGAGGTACCGGAGGTACATGTACTTTATCGCATAAATTGCATTTGTGACAAGATCGAGCAAGCGGTGACAATCGCCTTCCATGGTGGACCAATAGTAACTGCTCTCAAAATCTTCTTAGCCATGGTGTGTCCACCGGTGGGTACCAAATTCGCCGTAACTCTTCCATGATACGCATTGCTTTTCGTCTACACAATGAGTAAGCACAATCGTGGTTGCGCTTGTATAAGATGTCGTGTCGAGGAAGAATTTGGATGCAAATCTTCTCATGAACTTTATCATTGATGATGCCCTACGGATATTCCCGAGTCTCAAGATACCTCTTCACGCCATAGTACCAAGGTTTCTCTTCTCAAGCTCATAACAATACCGTTCGTCAAACTTCTCAATGATGATCCGGGAGCCTCGTTGTCCCATCTCGACCTTGAACATAGACGACATAGTAGCTAATGCGTCCGCCAACCGATTCTCTTCTCGTGGAATATGATCAAAAGTGATTTCTTCAAGTAGGGAATCAAACTCAAAACATGCTCGATACGGAATGAGATTCGGATGCTTCGATCCCACTCGCCTTTATCCGATCGATCACTAAAGTCGAGTCTCCATACACTTGTAAGAACTTGATTCTTAAGTCAATAGCTTTAAGACCCATGATGCACGCTCAGACCGCCATGTTGTTCGTGCAATCAAACATAATCGCGGTGAAAGGAGTATGTCCGCCGTAGGGATGTAATGATGGCGCCAATGCCATTGCCAAGTGCTTGAGGCTCCATCAAAGACCATAGTCCATCGATCCTTGTTCGGTCCTTCGTCCGGCCGGTTCTTCACAATCTATAACTAGTAAAACATCTTCGTCTGAAATTGAACCGCATAGACGATAGTCATCTACGGCTTGATGAGCCAAATGATCGGCTACTACACTTCCTTTGATCGCTTCGAGAAGTGTATGGATGTCATATTCGGTCAAGATCATTTGCCATCTTGCTATTCTTCCGAGAGAGTTGGTTTCTCAAATATGTATTTTATCGGATCCATCTTGAAATCAACAAGGTAGTGTGAGTCAACATATACTGCCTTAGTCGGCGAAAGCCCAAGCCAAAGCGTTGCAAGTTTTCTCAAGCTGTGAGTATCTTGTTTCACAATGGTAAACTTTTGCTAAGGTAGTATATTGCATGCTCTTTCGACTGACTCGCCATGTTGCCCCAACACACACCCCATTGAATTCTCTAACACCGCAAGTACATGATAAGAGGTCTTTCTTCGGCAAATCGTGATAGGAGGATTCTAGGTACTCCTTGATTTTGTCAAAAGCGATCCGCAATCGCTGCTCCATTCCACTACTTGATCTTTCTTAAGTAACTTGAAGATTGGCTCACAAGTAGCGCTAGGTGTGCAATGAATCGCAATGTAGTTTAATCGCCCAAGAAACCTCGACTTCCTTCTTTGTGCGGAGTCGCATCTCTTGAATAGCTTTAACCTTGGTGGATCAACTTCAATACCTTTTCCATCGACAACAAACCCTAGGAGTTTTCCGATCCGACTCAAAGGTGCACTTGTTAGATTAAGTCTCACCATACTTCTTCAATCATCAAATAGTTTCGCAAATGATCAAGATGTTCTTCTTCGCCCGTGATCGAGCTATCATGTCGCCGACGAGACCTCTATCTCGTGATGAATCATGTCATGAAACAATGTCACCATAGCGCGATAAGTGGCGCCCGCGTTTTAGTCCGAACGGCATAACCTTGTAGCGAAGTGCCCCATTGTGTAACAAAAGTAGTCTTCCATGTCTTCGGAGCCATTTTGATCCGATTGTAACCGGAGAAACCATCCATGAAGGAGAAAACCTTATGCCGAGCGGTGTTGTCAACCGTAACATCAATATGAGGAAGTGGGAAATCGCTTTCTGACTCGCTTTGTTCGATCTCTAATCCACACACATTCGCATTTTGCCATCCTTCTTAGGTACGGTACCACATTTGCAACCCATCGGGATAAGAGGTGACAGCTAAGAAACCAGCGTTGAACGCTTCATAACTTCGCTTTGATTTTCTCGACATCTCGTGACGATACGACGAACCTTCTGCTTCACCGAGAAAACCTTCTTTTGTCGCAATCGTGTACCACAATATCAATGTCCAACCCCGCATGTCTTCGTATGACCAAGCAAAACCTCAATATAGTCTCGTAGCATCCGAACCAACCTTTCTTTAACACTGCTCAAGACCCGCCCTATCTTGATCTCTTTTCGCCTTCGCAGCACTCAAATTCACAACCTCAACTTGCTCTTCGTGGTGGTCAGATAACTCGCTTCTTCTTGTAGTAGCCGCAAGTTCTCCGGCACTTCACAATCTTCCTCACTTTCGCCTTCGGCTTGGTAGATCGGATTATCAAGTCATATTTAGCACTAGCATAGTCATATTAACTAGATTCGAGTGATTTTGCAGCAGTATCACGTGTGTGTAAGAAACACATAGCTTTTGAAGGGTGATAAAGTAAAAGAAAGAAAACAAACAATTGAATGCAAAAGTCCAACGAATTTATTGAATGAAAATACGCAAACGATGATAATAACCTCGAACGAGCCATGATGCCCCGGCAAGGCACTAGGCTTTCAAAGTTTATTGTTCAAAACATAAAGAAATACGAAAAGCAAAACAAAACAAGAGCAATTACTCCCGACTAAAGGAGATTGGTATGACGCCTTCGCCTTCCAATTGTCGAGCCCTTGATCCGAGTTGGAAGATCCACTTGTGATGTCGAAGTCGTTGTCGTCGCCTTCTATAGCATGGATTCCACTTTGGCCGATGCGAAAGGAAGTTGGCCGCACGTCACAGCGTATCATCTTCTCGACCTTGATGGTGAAGCCTAAACCGCCTTGTCAAATTTGAAAGGAAGATCGGGAGTGACCCCAAATAGTACTACCTTCTTCAACATGAGCATCTTTCAATGAGGCCATCCTAGGCGGAGCTTGTAACTTCAGAGGAAGGAGAGTCAACAGTGCATGACTGGGATTGTTTCAAAAGCTTGACAGGAGTCTCAAGAATTCACCTTCCATCTCAAGGTATCGGAATGATTGTAGATGATCGACCATATACTCTTCTTCACCACATACCGTGACAACCTTCCCTTTCACCGGTACTTCAGCTCGATGCAAGGTAGAGGTACACCGCCCCATGTATCCAAGGGCCCAAGTAGGCAAGAGTAAGCGGACGGATGTCCATGACAAAGAAAGTGGAGTCAAAAGTCCGGGAACCGACTTTAACAGCAGATGAGCTCTCCAAGCATCGTCATTAGAACCATCAAAAGCTCTCACGATAATGTCACCGGTCTCGTAACCAACCCTTCGACATCAAGTCGATCAAAAGCGCCTTCGTAAGATATTCGAGCGTAACCGATCCACCAAAACATGAGATAACGTAGTGCCCTTGCATTCAAGTAGATGTGCAAGGCTTTGTTGTGTTTCTTTCCTAAGAGTCAAATCAAGATCGAGAAGCCTAGGCCGTTGTTGGCAGCCAGCTAGCAATACAAACTTCGAATTGATCTGGTAGTGTCTTGCGCACATGAGCATTCTTCGAAACTTCACCAAGGCATTAGTATGAGCCTCGAGCACAAGAGCAAAGCAAGCATGGAAATCTTGGACGGAGTCCGTCCTAACTGCTCCACAACATTGTAATCACTCTTCTTGATAATCTTCAATTTCCTCCATTTCTTGTTTGAGGTGTCTTCAAGAACTTCCTTTGGTACTTCCGAGCAGATGAGCACCGTTCTTTCCTCTAGCTTGGGAATGGGTTGAATAGCTGGAATGCGAGCCGGAGTCGCGTGTCTTTTGGAGGAGAGATATCCGAGAGAATACCCTTCCGGTTCGGTCACCTTACTTGATCCGTGATGTTGTCAATGTCGAATGGTAGCTTCAATGTAAGATCTTCAATGGTCGAGGGTCTTGCTTGACGCCATGATAGTAAACATCACCCATAGTTCCAAGGGATAGCTTTGTCGAGGAATATGGAACCGGTCTTGGAGAAGTGATAATGAGAGGTGCCACTCTAGGCAGGATCGCAGAGGAAACCTTATTGTGTTAACATCAAGATAGTCTTCTGGAAATCGTCACCCCATCCGGTCGCCTTTAACATCTTCAATAGGAATCTTGTAACTATCGTGACAAGGTACTTCACCATGTAATCATACTTTCCACTTGGCTGCCCCAAGGTATCCCACACGATGGTACAGCTTCGCTTGCATTGTCAATCTTCAACTTAGACATTTCTTCACACTCGCATGTGGTTTCGTAAATAGTATCTCACGGTTATCCATCATGCACCGAACACGCCTTCTCAACCAAGCACAACCATCGTGCGTGGGCACCAACGACATTCTCCGGGCATCCCGGATTGACACCGCTTGCAACAAATTCTTCTTAATACCATCGAGGAATGGTCAAGTCATCTATGTTGAAAACATAAGTATCGCCACCAACAGATTGGAACCTTGTCATGGTTAGGCATAGGCGCTGATCACATTCGAGTCTCAACAGAGGATCAAACTCAATCGCTTCAATCATATCTTGAATCTTGTTCTTCGTGAGCCCAACAATCATCGATTATGTCCCGGCTATTGGAATGGTAAGCACACTTAGCATTAGGATTGTATCTCTGAGAGGAAGTGTTGACATTCGAGGAGGATCCTCAAGGTTATCACCGCTCAACATGTGTTGCAAGGCTTGCGACAATGGCATGTTGATCTTCAGAACCGCCGCGGGCGCTTCTCGCTACGCTGTCTCGCCGAGGTTGGCCGATGTAGGATCGAGATCACAACCGCCTCTACGATTGAGCACGGTCGGTCTTGGCTCGCTTTTCCATACACAAATTGGCTTCTCTTACCACCAAAAGATTTCTTCGCATTTGAAGATGTCTCTACTGAATCTTCCCACTTTGATACCACCTTCAATACGCCGTCAATATCACCGTGAATCCATCAAGAGTTTCCAATCGATGATTGAAGAATGGGCCTGCGTTGTCCCATGAACATATCAACCAACTCCCTATTGGACAAGGGTGGTTGAACTCACCGCTAGATCTCCACTTCGAGCATACTCCTTGAACTTCTCGTCACGACCCATAGACATGCTTTGTAGTTGCATGCGAGTGGGTGTCAATTCAAGATTGTACTCATATCGTCTCAGAAAGCATCGCCAAGTCACCCAAGTACGGATACGGTCATTCTCTAGTCGATAGTACCATTCCAACTGGTTCCGACAAACTCTTGAAAATAGTGCATCCACAACTTTCTCATCTGGGGATTGATCTTCGACATAGGACTTCAAATGCAGCTTTGGGCAAGACATGCCATCATACTTAGCAAAAGTTGGAACTTTGAACTTGGGAGGAATCACAACACCAGAACAAGACTCGATCATCAAAATTCAGCCCGGACATCTTCAAGTTTTCCACAAGATTCGACGATCTTCAAGTTGCTTGTACTTGTCATCTTCATTAGAGTATTGGCCATCATCATAGTTCTTCTCAAGTTTAGGCCGACCGCTTCACCATCACCCTTGTTACTTTCCTCAAGATGGACACTTCCTTCAGAGAGCTCAATACGGCCGACCACCTTAGGACCACCTTTGTAGCGCCCGCCCATGTTGAGGAGACCAACAACCTTCTTCTTCTTGTTGATGAGCTTCTTCAAATCTTCTTGGCCTTGGACCAAGTCGTGAACATCTGTTGAACCGAGCATTCGAGCTTGAAGATCTTTGACATCTGCTCAAGAGCCATTTCGCTAAAATAAATAGCGAGCAAATGAGAAAACCAATCTCCAATGTACCGTGATGCAATGTTATGCTATGCTATGCAATGTTTATGCGAATGCAATGCAATGTTTTCAAGGACCTTAGAGATTTAAATTTGTTAAACAAGCAAAACAAACATTTATTAGTACTTCTTTATTCTTTTCTTTTAAGTACAAGAGATAGTTCAAAACAATAAAAGAAAACATAAAATCCTAAAGCTCTAAGTCTCCCATGGGCGCTTCCTCTTGGTGCCGATGTAGCGTGATGTTTCGCCTCCTCGTGAAGTAGCTTAGTCAACTCTAGCACTTTCTTCTCACTTGCATAACATCGAGCTTCAAAGGTATCCCTCTTCCTTAAGTGAATCCAGATCTCTTCAAGTCTTCAAAATCAAGAGGCATGTCGATGGAGAACAAGATAGGTACGCCACCTATAGCAACAGTTCCATAATTATCGTAAACAGCGTGAATGGCATCATGAGGTTTTGAGCTCGAGCTCGCACCCATTTGAGGTAAGGTTCCCAAGGAATGGAGTTCGGTGCCCCAAAGTCTTGGTATCGCCTTCTTTACCATGCCCCAAGCATGTATAAACCTTCGCGGTAATTCGAGATCGTGATTGTAGTCGAACACAACATCTTGGAGAAGCATATCATGTGGACCATCTCTTCGAGCAAAACCAAACCGACGAGAGCTAGAGAAGGGTTGTAGTAATACCTCCTTATACCAAGTAGTGGTACATTAGGGAATTCTCCACAACGCCAATGAATGTGAAGTCCTTTTGAGAGAAAAGATTCCAACGGATATCCGAATGAGAGAGTGACATTAACCTTGAGACCATCTCAACCTTTGTTCATTCTTCAAATCGATGGAGGAAGGTGCGAAATAAACCACCTTGAAAGTAACGGTACACAACACATGAGAGTTCCTTGTCGCTAGTAGTACGAGTGGGAGAGAATGTAGGATGTCTCCAAGTAAAGTAGGCATGGATTGGGTAAGGAACAACTTGATGGCATTGACATCTATGAATTGATCCGAGTTAGGAATAGAACCAAACCATAAATTAGCAAGGCCACAATGTTTCAAATGCATGGAAACTCATAACTTTGAGGAATTCTCGCTTAATTAGGAACTTGGAAAGTAAACCCTTAACTCCACTTCTAGTTTCCCAATTGGCTTCAATGTCCGAGCGCTTAAGATGTAAGGCGATGCAATGTCTTCGAACTTAGGAACCTTTTCCAAACCGTGAATGGCATTTGGTCAAGAATAGGTATCCCAAGTAGCTTAGAGAACTCTTCCAAGGTAGGAACCAACCGATAACTGGGAATGTAAAGCAATGGTGTTTCGGATCAAAGAACTGGAATAGGACATGCATCATATCTTCTTCAAAACCGAGATAACCAAATCAAGTAGATAACCATGTCTTTGATGAACCGAGCATGGTCGGAATTTCAAACCAATTTTGAGTTGAGAAGGTATACCCATGAAGTTGATTCGGATAGTCTTTCTAGAAGCCATAATCCCTACAAAACAGAGCAAAGATAAATCCTAGGTCCTTGAAATAGTTAGAAATGATATGCAATGCAAATGATGTCATGATGTCATGTTTAGCACACACAAACAATTCACACAATGAGCCTAGGTTTAAGGCTTGCATGAGGTATAGGTGATTACCCCACCAAAAGTTTGAGTTGGTTCATCCCGTCCTATAATAGTAACCGGTTCTAGGAATCTCACATCACGATCTTTCTCGAGGCGCTTATTTCAATACGACGCCAAGTGGTCGATCGAAAATGTCCCAAAAGTCTAATCTCAATGAGCGTAGCATCGAGTATCAACCAACCTCGGTCTACACCAAAGCCGCCATCTCACTACCTTCTAATGGCTAAGATGGGTCAATTAAGGTTCTAAAAGTTTAGTTAGCGCTGATGACACCACGCAGAAGCCAAATACTATCTTCAACTTGGGAATGAAGAGTATCGGACAACCAAAGTGTCACGCTAACGTAGCCATCATGTTGACCGCTTAGTTATACGCCTAGCGGTCGCGATGATCTAATGCTACTTACCTAAAAGGAAACCCGGATCCGTGTAGGATCCCCAACAATATAATACCCAAGCAACCCTTAAAGATAAAGCATACAAGTCAAACAAAAGCAATAAAATGATCTAGAAATCCCTAAGGCAATTCTCTTTAGGGTGTAGTCCTCAGGAGTCGCCAGCCGTAATACGTGAACTCGACTTTGTAGGATTTTGTATCCAAATGTGCGGATAGCAAGAGTCGCCACCGACTTTTATTTTTATCCAATTAAGGGAAGGTAAAAGTAATGTAAAAGACCTTCGTTAGATTCTGAGTTCGGAGAATGGTTATGAAAAGGGAAGGTATTAGCACCCTTTCCATCCGTAGTTATCTACGGCTCTTAGTTGCTCTAGATCACTTTTAAAATTGCTTTCGTGTGTTTGACAAAGATGTTTTGAAAAGGCATTTCGCTTTGACTTTGTAATGACTCATGTAGGAGTGTATACAAAGTGTTCGGAAATGTTTTGTTTTGAAAAGAATTTGAACTTTGAAAAGTGTGTGGTGTGAAAAGCATTTGTAGAGCAAGCAACTAAAAGACTTATTTACCCACTCAATTGGTCATTTTTGTACTTCTACATTCCTTTAGAATAGCTAGCCATACCATTAGTTAGTAGGTAGCTCCATTCGTGGATGTAAGCGGACATTCGAAGGACATCGGATGGTCATAGAAAGCAACTTGTAGGAAGTATCCTAGCACATTCAAGGGACTATCATCATTTTCGAGGCGACAATCGAGGGTCAAGATCATGTATTCGGAGGCGACATCGTGGGTCTTATGATCTTTGTATCAAGGGACTATGATGATTTGTTTGAAGGCAACGGTGCTAGAATACCTCTACGCTCGAGGGACATGACCATTTTGAATTCAAAGGCAACGAGAGAGAATTACCCTAAGGGGTGCGTGAAAGAAGTGTGTTGATTTCAGATATTTTATCTTGAAAATTAGTGGGCTATGTTCAATTTTAGTCTTGCCATACACGCCTAATTACTAGCAATTTATAGGGTGCGGAAATTAAATGCGGAATGTAAAGTGCGGAAGGTAAATGTCCCACGCTATTACAAGGCTTTGGGGCGTATACATAATTTAAAATGCGGAAAATAAAATCCTAAATTAAACTATTACATCCCATATACAATTACATTATTGGAAAAATAGAATGAAAACGAAGAATCGTCGAATCGGAACAACCGTGAAACGAATGAGAAATCGTAAAATATGATGAAATCGAAATAAGAGAAAATGTTAGGAAAAATACAAATTTTAAATTGGAAAAAATATGACATGCTGGAAATAATGTAAATATACTAAGATAAATTTTTTGGATTTTTTAGATGCAATTTAATAATTTAAAATGAATTTACAATGATTTAAATGCAAAATTACAAATAAAAATAAATATGCATGAAAAAATATATTTTTTAATTTTATAAATTAAATAAAGGTTTTCTGAAAATAAAATAAAAAGGAAAATAATTTTTTGATGGTATTTTAATGCAGAATAAAAATTATGAAAAGAAATTAAAATATAATGCAAATATTAAAAATAATTAGAAAATAGAAAATATGAGGTTTTGCAAACTTGTAAAATAAATGTCTGAGCCAGGGATCGAACTGGAGACACCAACTTCAAACTTTGAAAACCCACTCCCTTGCCATCTGAACCAACGCGCGCTACTGTTTGGAAACGGATTGAATGGAATTTACACGCGTCGCTCTCTGGCTTCATCCCGCTCGCGCCAAGCTTCATCTTCAACCTTTTGAATATTTGAAAGTCCGCCGCCATGGTTCGACGCAAAGTCCCCGCAAACATAAAAACGCAAGACATAATATAAATAAAATCTAAGACCATGGTTCGATTCCTTGGCGCTCAACACGATGGTACAGTCTTATTGTCCAATTTTTCCTTTTAAAACCCTAATTCTCACGAAACCCTAATCATGGCATAACACGATTCAGGCCATGGAAATTCAATTGGCTTGCCCAGAAAGCTTGTGAACACATCACTAAACACAAAAACAACAACAAATCGAGTTAATAATGCATGAATGAATGAATTCGAAATTTGAAATTTCAAGAACAAACCAAAATCGGATTTCGTGATTCTTGATGCTTTTGGGCAATGTAAAGATCTGGAATGCTTCCAGGGATGTCAAGGAACGTGTTTGGATCCTCAAAACCAATTGAAACAAGCTGGATCGATGACTGCAAGTTGCTTAAAGGTCACGGATTTTTTGGATTAGGTTAGGGTTTCTTGAGGCAATTTTTTCGTTTTTTCTTTTGATTGGTATGCATCAAGTATTTATATTGGATGGATTTGAGACAGTTTTTGGCAAGAATCAATCACCATTCAATGATAATCAAAATTTGATTTTTGTATAAAATCAAATTTTCAAAACTTGATCAATTCCAATCCAATCTTGCCATTTTTGTCAAATTTCGAAATTTGCTGGACTTTGGTGAGTTTCTTGAATCTCAAGGAAGGAATAAAATCAATCTTTCAATTAATTTTGATTTTATAATTTATTTTAAAATTTAATTTGTATTTAAATGAATAAATTCAAAATTAAATAGAAAAATAAATCAAAAATTCAAGGCATTGGGCTTGGATATTCCTAATTGTATGAGGAATAAGTTTGGATGAAGAAAAGCAAGCCCATTTGCAAAAGATTTGATTTTTAGAAGTATCTCTTTTGTGCATTCTTTCAAAATTGCCCAACTTGTGAATGGTGTATCTTGCTCAATTTTCCACATTTTGAGTGTTCTTGGACTTTTGGAAAGCTCTAAGAGTCCTCTAACCAACCCTTTTGGTCTCATCTCAATTGAGTCACCATGCTCAATATATCTTCAAAACAAAAGTTGACTTTTGTTGACTTTGAAAATGACCTGAATGTTTTGAGCTATACCTCTCAAATGAAGCATTTTTGACATTCTTGTGAGACATGAAGTTGTAGAGAATTGAATTTCCTTCAAAACAAGAGGTGGTGGAAAATTTTCGAGAAAGTATGAGAAAGTTATGATCACCAAAGTTCGTTGACTTTTCACCTAGAAACCCTAATTTAGAAAGTTTGACTTTGAGCAAATCTTGAGTTTTCTTGATGAATCATGATCAACCCTTGATCAAATGATGAATATAACTTCAAAATGAGGATGTTGACCAAAAATTATGAAGTTTGACTGTATGTTGACCACGCTGACTTTTTGTCCAATACAACCGATTTTCAACCATCCGAGCAATTGTTCGAGGAAACTTGACTTGGAAGCTTGAAACTTGACATGGAGAATCTTTGAAGCATATGAGGAGGCATGAAGACCATTGGAGATGTTGGAAGTTCATCTTGACTTGAGAGATACCAAACCCTAGTTTGGGTTGATTGTCTAGGAGAGAGTTTGTCTGATCAACTCTTGAGGAATCCTTGAGCATAGATGTATGAAATCTCTTGAGTAGATGGAGGGCAAATTTTGGGGTATGACACAGTGTTCACAGGGTGAAAAATGCAGGAATTCACAAAGGAGGTTGGAATAAAACTGCTAACCTCCACCCCTTATTATGCTTAGGAAAATGGCCAAGTCGAAGCTGCCAATAAAGTGATAATTAGTTTGATCAAGAAACATGTGGGCAAAAAGCCAAGAAATTGGCATCAAACGCTAGACCAAGCTTTGGGGCATGTAGAACGTCTCCTAAAGAGGCAACGGGGGCAACCTCATTTCGATTGGCATATGGATATGATGTTGTTTTCCCAGTCGAAATACATGTTCAATCGTGAGGATTCAACGACAACACGAAATACCATCTGAAGACTATTGGAATATGATGACTGATGACTTAGTCGACGTAGATGAAGAAAAGATGTTGGCCCTTGACGCCTTGAGAAGGAAAAAGGATAGAGTGGCTAAAGCCTATAATAAAAAGGTGAAGGACAAATTATTTCATGTTGATGATTTAGTTTGGAAAGTGATATTGCCTATGGATAGAAACGATAGAGTTTTAGGGAAATGGTCCCCTAATAGGGAAGGACCGTTCAAAATAATCCAAGTTTTTCCAATAAAGCATATGAACTTGAAGAATTGGCCCCAGATGGACGCATTCTGAGGGTGAATGGTAAATACTTGAAGAAATATAAACCTATTCTTTAAGAAATCTCAATTACGACCACGTAAAGTGTGTGTCGAACCAAGTTGGAACATAGTAATAACGGAGCCAGCATATTAATTGTACAGAATTATAAAACAAGGATGCCAAAGAGATGATATTACATAAAATTAATTAGAATTCATATTACAAAAGATGTGAGGAATCACAAAACAAATACATCAAAACGGTTACATTAATCAAAAGTTGCCAAACTTTCTTTGGAAGCTGCCCAAATCACCTTGGATGCGAACAACAGTACTACTTAGCCCATCAACTCTTATCCTAAGTGAGAGCAATTCCTCTTCGACTCAAGTTGTGGCAGTACTGACGATGAGGGCATCCTTGGTTAATTGGTGCATTTCAGTTTGATAAGGAGTGTTAGCCTGGTCAAGTTCATTATCTTGTTTTACAACAAGCTCCAATTCTGCGTTCAAAGCTTCCAGCTCCTTTGACAACTCGGCAATTCGTCTGCGTATTTCAACAGCTCTTTTCTTTTTGTGACCTTGCTCTTGCTGTCTCTGATTAATGCGAGCTTTTAGCCCTTCAACCACCGTTTTGGTTTTCTTCACCATTTCTACATTCCTCTTCACCATCGCTTGATTTGTTTCGACCAAATGCTCATCCTCCTTCATTTGAGTAACATTTTCCAGCAAGGGAGAGAGGATGTCTTTAAATGCTGCTATCATAAGCTTTGAGAATTCAGAAATCTCAAGACCCTTTAATTGAGCGATAGCATCCATAAGCTCTGGTCCAAGAGCTGAATCCTCATGCAGCAGTTGAGGCAAGTCAGGATTGAAAGCGTAGGTACGGATGGTGTCTGTCAGTTTCTTAACCTTAGTTTCTTTAGGCCCTAGCTTGTCACCATAGGCCTGGGAGCGGTCAGAGTCTAAAGATGAAATATACCGACTTACAAATTGGTCCAATCTTGCCAAAGCAGCATCGACATCCATGTCGGCCGAAACATCTTTCGCTCCAGAGGGGCCAGCTGAATCATCCCTCTCAAAAAAACTCTGAACTTGGGACGGAATGGTGACAATTTGAAGAGTCTTCGAATCCTGTAGGAAATCTGAAAGACTAGAGTCAGATCTAGTCGAACAATAACCTTCATGCCTGGCAGGACTAGTGACCGAATCAGAGTCACTAAGAGAATCCCAAACAGCGAGATCAACAAACTCACCAGCGGCCATGTTGAGAGCCTGTCGGTGAGGAGGTGAAGAAGCTTCTGAAAGCGGAGTATAATCTGGCACGCTGCATTGTGGTTCAGAAACATCGACCTAAAAGAGAGTACAAACATCAAACAGGTATGATTCAAAAAGTCAACACACATTAGAGAATACGATGAATACCCGTGGTGGTGGAGAAGGAATTCTTGTTTCGGTTCCTCATGGAAGCAGTAGCAGTGTCCTCTTCTGTTTCTTTAATAACTTCAGACACGAGCGTAGGGTCGGGGTGACAATGGTTGTATGTATTATGATATCACTATCAGCATGTGAAAGTAACGCAGCGTCGTGACAAGTAGTCAGGAGCACTTACCTCACCGCCTAGTAATGAGTGGTTGATCGCGACCATTGTCGGCTCCACCTTATTATCGACCTTCACTCCAAGGTCTTCGGCCGTGGGGGCTTTCTTTTTCTTTTTTGTTGCCTTTTCCTCGGGAGAGGACGCGTGCTTCCTTTTATGATCTTTGGATTTTCGGGAGTGGGGAGATTGAGCATCAGGAGATGGCTGTGGAAATAAAGAATATATATCAAGAGAAGTCATAACCTTTTTCAAAGAAGTCCAAAGTGATAAGATGTTTACCTCAGTCCTCCCACTATGGTGAGACTTTTTGTCCCTCTTGTACTTTTTGGATATATTGGAGGGAGCATCCAAATCCGCTGAGTGTTTTTGACTCTGCTACATGAAAGACAGAAATGTCTGTGTTTGGTAAAATACAAGATGTCAAAGCATAGACATTTACACTTACATAAGAATCAGCATTCTTGATAGAAGAAATGGGTTCATCGTCAGAAAGGGTGTGGATGGGTGTGAACTGCAAGGCATCAAACATAAGTGAGGAGTCTAATAGAAGAAACATGAACACAGGTATGAGTAAAACATACCTTTGATTGTGAGGGCCTCCTTTGGCGCTGGTTTTGACAGGTTCGATCGACGACACTCCTTGGCTTTCAACAACAGCAGGTTTTTGCCTAGGAGCAACTACCTGTGGCAAAGGTATAGCTAGAAAAAAAGCTAAGTAAAATAAGGCTGAGTCAAATTATGAAAGGAAACGAAATTTTCCAAAAGTGGTTACCCTTGGGTACTACGGCAAGCTCTCTCACATATTCAAGGTCGGTATGCAGAAAGCTTGGGTAGTCATGCAACCAATGCTTCGTCGGAACCACCCGATCGACTTTTTTTTTTTGTAAGCATTTTGAATATTCGACCAAGAGATATACCACCAATCTGGGATAGGTGGTCGAAAAGCCAGGGCCAACGGGCTAGTCGGCAAAGGGGGAAATTTGATTTTTCAAAAGTGAAGTGCGTAAAGATATTTGTCTTTCGCGTAACTAGGGATCTTAAGTCGAGGAATCCTCTCAGTTACCTTCTCCTTTAGCTCTTGGGCCGCATCTTGGATGGTTCGACGAAGATTGCTTGGCAAATATACCACTCTGAAAAAATTCTGGAAAGCTTGAATTTCTCTGATGTGGGTTGCCTTATATTTTGTTGTCTTCCCCTGAAAAGTATTGAAAGCAACAGTCAGTTTATTCATCTTCCAGCAGCATCATTCACAAAAGTAATGAGATACAACTGCCACCAAGTTTCAAACTCTTGGGTACAGTAGAACGCTGGTTTGAACAAAGTGAATGTGAGTTTGGCTCGTTGAGCCCAAAGCGTGTCAATATTTTCCCTGACCACCTCCCAACTTCGGTCATCTAAAACATCAGTGAGTAATTCATAAGATGGATAGAATGACTTAGGCACAATCTGACAGAGTCCAAACTGTCTAGCCACCAAGTTGGGTTGGTAGGCTGTTAAGCAAGGACTCGTGTGAGTAATGGCGTAGGCAAGAAACTGGGGAGTCAAAAAACGCCTCCAAAAGACCAAAGACCTCTGTCAATTTTTTGCTTCGACGGGTGGAAAAGATTTGGTAAGCCACGATGGCCCATTCTTGCCATCAGCAAATGGAGCCATTGAGGGGTTGAAATCCTCCCGTGTCAGCATGATGTCGAAGAGCATTTTAAAAATTTCGTCGTTTGGAGAAGTTTTGTCTATGGGAGTTAAGGGCAGATAGCATGGCCACATGGTCCCACTCCTGTCTTGAGAAGTTGAAACTTTTTTCTGTCAAAAAGGTTTCACATCGTCAAAGAAAAGTGGCATTCACCCACAGTTGCAGAAGCCAGAAAGGACCATGGACCAATACACTTTTTTTCTTTGGATTATTAGGGTCGAAGCTCTTTATTTGGTTGACCACGTCGGTCATAGAGGCGTATAAGGAGGCCAAAATTAATTGGCCTAAGGAAATGTTTTCACCCCTATGCAACGGAGTGGCCAAATGAACGAACTTTTTGGCTATCTGCATCGATCTCAAACAAAACACGAAACGAGACAGCCAAAGAGTCAAAAAAGCGACTTGCTCTTCATCAGAGATGTCATCAGAGTCACGATGATGGTGGTTGATGAAGTTGGCGTAGATTGGATGTTTGGATTCGCCAACGTCGAATTTTATCTGAATGGGCTCATGGTCGGTGTGGTTGAACATTATCCCAGTAGGCTTTATTCCTGTTAAAGCAGCCACGTCCAGCAGTGTGGGAGTCATCATGCCACACTTTGTATGGAAGGTATTGGTGGATCCTTCCCAAAAATGCAAGGCAGCCAACAGCATGCCGCCAAAATAAGGTTGGCTGACACGAGAGAGTTCTAATAGGTCATAAATACCCTTCCTAGATTTTAGCTTTTTCTTCGGAGAATAGAGGTTCCGGTATATAGGGTTTACCATCAACATGGTGGAGGTGAAGGGTTTCGGCGGGAGCCATTGAAACGTGTTTGTCTACCATTGTATGGGAAAAAGATGAAGATGGTGAAAATAAGGAGTTTTTGAAGATCTCTGGTTTCAGACTAGGAGAAAAGTTTGAAAATGGCAAAGATTATTGGTTTCTGGGTTGAGATGAAAGCTTGAAAAATAGAAAAGACCTTTGGTGTTTGGGTTAAAAGAAACAGCGATTAAGGGTTTGCGGTTTTTTGGGTTTTCTTAGTTTGAAGATTGAGAACGTAAAAGATGAAGTTTTTCTAGGTTTTTCTTGGTTTAAGAAGTGAGAGCGCAGAGGAAAAAGAAAGAAAATTGGAAGAATGACTATTTATGGGCGTGGAGATGAAGAAAATGAAGAGACGAAGGAAATCGTGGCGATTTCCTAGGCTTGAAATCGTGTCCGTCGAGGGACACGTGTGGCCAGATTAAGCTGCAATCATAGTGGGCCATACCTGCTACCAAAAGTAATGATGGCCAAACATAAAATGTTCCCACGTCTCGAAATAAAAGCAGATATGTTTCCATGATTGTCTGACGTCACGAAAAAACTGGAAATAGTGAGCTATCTTCAAAGGTAGTGGAAACGACTAAACTGACGGAAGACGCAACTTCATAGATACCATTATCTCATATTCGACAGAATTAGACATTCGAAAATGGCATCTCTTGGGGGCATTTTGTTAACTAGAAATTTGTAAAGTATGTTTGAGGGCACTGCTTAAAGGTAAATGTTCCTACAAGTTAAGAGCTAACCTTAAATGAGGATAGTTTTTGGGAAAAGCTTTACAAAGCTAAGTTGGAAGTGCCAGAAAACACATGTCGGTTGAGAAGCTGAGTCAGAAAGCCAACCCAAATCGACCAAACAGCCAGAATGAATTGCGTCGAAAATAAAACTAGATCGACAAAATGATGTGTTGGTCGATTCGACATAAGTTTGGTTCAAATGAGGGCGTCAGTCGAAGCGGTCGTGCTGTCGAAGGTGTAGGCCAGGGGACTTAGGAAATATTATTACGCCTTAAGAGTATATCGAAACCAAAAGTGGTTAGTTCCTTCTGAAGTCATGAAGCGGGAAAAAATCAGAACAAGGAGATCGTGGGCAGTTGTCTCGGAAGATCATGGGTCTGAAGCGTTAAACGGATGGCGAAATCGTGTGCAGCAGTTATCCCTAGTTTAAATCTCGTCCGTTGATTACTTTTAGCAGTTATCTTGTAAAATACTATAAATAAGTCAATATGTTAGAATTTTAGGTGTGTTCATTTGTATCTTCAAATTGCTTGCCAAAACTCTGTCCAATTTCGCGATAAAGGAAGAAAGAGTCATTCAAGCCTTTGATGTACGTTGTGACACCCCAAATAATTCAATTGTTAAATAATTATTAATTTAATTATTAATTTAATTAAAGGTTTAATAATTGGCATTTTTGAATTAATGGATTTAATTAATTAATTAAATAATGGATGGTTTGGGGTGTAAAGTGGAATTGGGAGGTGTGTAGAGTAAAAGACTCTAATTACTCTAATTATTCTAATTTGGTTATTTTTATTATTGGGAATAATAAAAGGAATAAATAAAGGAAAGTGAGAAAGGAATTAGAATTTCATTCTACGTACTTTGGAGAAGAGAAGAGAAAGAGGAGAAAAAGCCAAATTGTCAGAATTCGAAGATTCATCGCGAGGTAAGGGGTGATTTGATCAGAATTATTATGCCTTATAGGTTTTGATGATCAATGAAATAATTTAATCCGTTAGGAATCTCGAATTAGGATTCTAGGTTGTGCCCTAACGTTATGATCCGACGTAATAATTCAATTAGGATTGATAAGAACGTTTAAATTATGTGGAATGATTGTAGGCTAATTAGAAAAGATAATTATGTGGTCAATTGGATGTAAAAACACATTAATTAATTTTGTTCTGGTGTATTATAAAGTTTGGTGATGAATGGAATCCATAGGAATTGGAAACAGTGGAGAAATAAACTGATTTTGTGGAAAAATAGCAGTATGGGTCGACACATGGGACTATGGATCGATGCAAGCAGCAAAAATTTAGAAAACCAGAGGCGTGGGAAAAGCATGCATCGATGCATCGACTCATAGGGCAAAAATTGAAGCTATGCATCGACACATACGTATTATGCATCGATGCATACTGAACAAAATGTGAAAAATGTAGAATTTTAATTGTATGCATCGACGCATACGATGCATGTGTCGACACATGTTATTTATGTATTGATGCATAGGCTTATGCATCGATGCATACTGTGCTGGAACAGAATGAAACTTTCTGAAAACGGTTTTGGTCATATCCTTGTGACCGTAACTCCGATTTAGGCATAGTTGGTATCGTTGGAAAGCTTAGAACGAGTACTATCTATTAAAAACATTTTCAAAACCATTAATTGAGATCTTGAAGGATTAATATGGTTTCCATAGCAAGAATTCGTTGTAATTCGTGAATTAATCGTTGCGTATACTTGCTGTATGTTAATTCCATGTGTTGTAATTAACGTTATATATTCATGATTTGCTGTTATCATGTGTTGTTGTTGTTATTGGCTATGTGTGGAATAATGTTGTGTGATCATATTTCGTATTTGGATTGTTGCATGCTTTTGATGTGCATGCATATGAATTTCGGTGATGGTTAATTCCCACTGTGTGGAATTGGACCTGCAGAGCCAATACCCGTACCCAGTGGATAGTGGTGGTGAGGCTGGATTCTTGACCCAGTGGTGGATGGGAGAATCGTTGATAGCTCTGTTTCCATGGTGTAAGCGGAACAGGGTGTGAATTTAGTTCACGTTTGGTACCACATGCATTGAGTCTGCATTGCATATGTAATTATAACATGTTAGGATGGTTTACAGTGTTATAATTGCATTGATTGTTGTTATATGCATAATGATCTGTGTGAATTGTATTCTGATGATGCTAATGAGGGTGGAATAATGTATTGATTGTTTTATTGTTTTAAAGAAACGTATAATGCATTTTAATTGTTGATGAAATCTCACACTTACTTTGATGATTTCAGATTGAAGTGATTAGCTGCTCAGGAATTGGTGAGGATGGCTTATAGAGCTGTGCTATTTAGATAGTCCGCGTGTCAGTGTCATGCTCTGGTAGTTGTAACACTGGGGAACGATCGTTTTGGAATTTTAAGAATTAAACTTGTTTCTTTTGAGTTTATGTTTTGGAATAACTATGATTTGAATTTATTCTGGATTTTTATGTCTTTTCCGCTGTGTAAAACATAATCATTGGTTTTGAATTATTTAATGAGGTTCTTCAGTAAAAGCATGACTACTGTTATGGTGTTTTATTATTTAAATTTAAATTGTGACGCCCTTTCATTATGTTAAACTCGGATTAATTATATAATTCGCGGGGAAATTAGAAGGGGTGTTACATACGTGAATCACCATATTTCTTTTTCAATGCAATCAATTTACATTTAAGTTTATCTTTACTATTTGTTTACTTCTGTCTTATTTCCAACGAATCTTTTACCAAAATACTTCAACGTCAACTGTTGGTCACGAGTCACCAATTAGTGTTTTGTTGAGTCTTGTTCATCCAGTGTCTGCTGTCGGTTAGCAGGTAGTTGAAATTCAGTCTGTGTGGAAATCCATTGTGTTGTTTCCCTTGGTCTTTGAAAACCGTTTCTGGACTAGGGTCTTTGCTTACAGAATCAATACAATATTGTCATACCCCAAAATTTTCCCTCCATCTACTCAAGAGATTTCATACATCTATACTCGAGGATTCCTCAAGAGTTGATCAGACAAACTCTCTCCTAGACAATCAACCCAAACTAGGGTTTGGTATCTCTCAGGTCAAGATGGACTTCCAATATCTCCAATGGTCTTCATGCCTCCACATATGTTTCAAAGATTCTCCATGTCAAGTTTCAAGCTTCACAAGTCAAGTTTCCTCAGACAATTGCTCAGATGGTTGAAAATCAGTTGTATTGGACAAAAAGTCAACTGTGGTCAACATACAGTCAAACTTCATAATTTTTGGTCAACATCCTCATTTTGAAGTTACATTCATCATTTGATCAAGGGTTGATCATGATTCATCAAGAAAACTCAAGATTTGCTCAAAAGTCAAACTTTCTAAATTAGGGTTTCTAGGTGAAAAGTCAACTGAACTTTGACTGATCATAACTTTCTCATACTTTCTCAGAAATTTTTCCACCACCTCTTGTTTTGAAGGAAATTCAATTCTCTACAAATTCATGTCTCACAAGAATGTCCAAAAAATGCTTCATTTGAGAGGTATAGCTCAAAACATTACAGGTCATTTTCAAAGTCAACAAAAAGTCAACTTTTTGTTTTGAAGATATATTGAGAATGGAAACTCCAATTGAGATGAGACCAAAAATGTTGGTTAGAGGACTCTTAGAGCTTTCCAAAAAGTCCAAGAACACTCAAAAATGTGGAAAATTGAGCAAGATACACTATTCAGAAGTTGGGCAATTTTGGACAATTGCACAAAAGGACATTTTGGTCAAAATGCAAAATTTTCCAAATGGGCCTAAAATCTTTTGGTCCAAACTTGTTCATGACATGATTTTTGACCCATAAATGCTTGGCCATGACAATTTTCTATTTTATTAATTTATTTTTGAATTTTAGAACATTTAATTCAAAATTAAATTATATAAAATATGAAAATTAAGTATTTTTTGAAAAGGATTGGATTTATATTTTCCTTGAAGTCCAAGAAAGCCCATAATCCTTACCAAATTCGTGATAGCATGCATATGGAAAGAAAAAATCAAGTTTTTAAGGAAATTTGATTTGTTTTAAATGGAAAATATTGCACAATCAAGGATCAATCTTTTTTGCTTGATTTTTCTCTCCAAATCTCTTCTATAAATACCAAGCAATGCAGCCAGCCACAAGGACGAAACCCTAGCTCAAGCCAAACCCTTATTTTGTCAAAATTTTCAAGAATCTTGAAAAAATCGAACTCTTATTTCCAGCCATTCTCAGCCTCTTCCAGCCATCCAAACGCGTTCAGGGGGTAAGCTTGAGTAAGAATGCATCATTGTTATTGATCAAAGCAAGCCAAATCGTGCCATACACATTCATACATCTTTGAATTTTTCTTGACATTGCATTTTACTATTCTGCGTGTTTCCATTGTTTCTAATGCTTTTGTTGTGCTCATGAGGTTCTATAAGACTGATCTGGGCCATCGTTTCATAGCTTGCACGTAAAAATCACAGGTTGCCATGCTTAGGGTTTTTCGAGCTGTCTTCATCGAACCGGTTGATACAGGCCTTTTCAGTTGAAACTAATACCACCATCGTGTTCGCAGCCCTCAATTTAGGGGGGTAGGGTACTCTTTTCCTTTTTATCTCGCGTATTTTTCAGGTTTGGAGATTTGTGTGATCGGAGAAGACGACCGGAGCTAGGGCTCCGGCGTCGTTGACCGATTCGGACTCCGACGAGGCAAGCGTGGCACAATGGAGCCTTCTGATTCGTCCATCCAGACAACCGGGGCCCACGCATAGCTGACTCGTTTTCAAACACATCCATGGCACGTGATCATTCAAAAACATTTGATTTTCACTTTTCCAACACCAAGTGTCAAGTGGCGTAGTGGTAGAGGCAAGCAATCTCAAGGTTTCACTCTTGGTCTCCAGCTCGATCCAATGTGGACCATTCTCTTTCCTTTTACAAACTTGCATGTTTTCTAATTATTTTTCTTATTTTCTATTTATTTAATATTTTGCATCATTTTAATTTCTTTTCATGATTTTATTTATGCATTAAAAATTGTCAAAAATTATTTTCCTTTCACATTTGTTTTCTGAAAATCTTTATTTAATTTAAGAAATTAAAAATACAATTTTGCATGCATATTTATTTTTATTCATAATTTTGCATTTAAATCATTTTAAATTCATTTTTAATTATTAAATTGCATCCAAAAAATCCCAAAGATTTATTTTAGCATATTTATATTATTTCCAGCATGTAATAATTTTCTCATATAAAAATTTGCATTTTTCTAACATTTTTTTATCTTATTCGATTCATCTCGATTTCTCGCTCTTTTACGTTGATCCGATTGCATTTATTCTTGCTTTATCATTTTATTTTTCAATAATGTAACTGTCTATGGGATGTAATAGTTTAAAATTAGGTTTTTATTTTCCGCAAGTTTAAATTATGTATCTGCCCCAAAGCCTTGTAATAGCGTAGGATTTACCTTTCCGCATCTTTACATTCCGCATTTTAATTTCCGCACCCTATCAATTGCTAGTAACTAGGCGTGTATGGCAAGATAATAATGAACTTAGCCCACTAATTTTCAAGATAAAATATCTGAAATCAATACACTTCTTTCACACACGCACCCCTTAGGGTAATTCTCTCTCGTTGCCTTTGCGAATCACAAATGGTCATGTCCCTCGAACGTAGAGGTATTCTAGCACCGTTGCCTTCCAAACAAATCATCATAGTCCCTCGATACAAAGATCATAAGACCCACAATGTCGCCCGAATACATGATCTTGACCCTCGGTTGCCGCTTAAAATGATGATAGTCCTTCGAATGTGCTAGGATACTTCCTACAAGTTGCCTTCTATGACCATCCAATGTCCCTTCGAATGTCCCGCTTACATCCAACGAATGGAGCTACCTACTAACTAATGGTACGGCTAGCGCTATTCTAAAGGAACGTAGAAGTACGAAACGACCAATTCGAGTGGGTAATAAGTCTTTCAGTTGCTTGCTCTAAACCAAATGCTTTTCACACCACACACTCTTTTTCAAAGTTCAAACTCTTTTCAAAACGAAACATTTCCGAACACTTTGTATACACTCCTACATGAGTCATTACAAAGTCAAAGCGAAATGCCTTTTTCAAAACATTTTTGTCAAACACACAGAAAGCAATTTTAAAAGGTGATCTAGAGCAACTAAGAGCCCGTAGATAACTACGGATGGAAAGGGGTGCTAATGCCTTCCCTTTTCATAACCATTCTCCCTTACTCAGAATCTAAACGAAGGTCTTTTTCTGTACTTTTACCTTCCCTTAATTGGATAAAAATAAAAGTCGGTGGCGACTCTTGCTATCCGCATATTTGTGATACAAACACTAAAAAGGTCAGTTCACCGTATCACAGAACTGACGACTCTGCTGGGGACCATCCTAAAGAGAGAATTACCTTAAGGATTTCTAAATCACCTTTACCGCTTTTTGTTTGACTTGTATGCTTTATCTTTAAGGGTTGCTTGGGTATTATATTTGTGGGGGATCCTACACCCGGATCCGGGTTTCCTTTTAGGTAAGTAGCAATAAATCATCGCGACCGCTAGACGTATAACTAAACGGTCAACATGATGGCTACGTTAGCGTGACACTTTGGTTGTCCCGATACTCTTCATTCCCAAGTTGAAGATAGTATTTGGCTTCTGCGTGGTGTCATCAAGCGCTAACTAAACTTTTAGAACCTTAATTGACCCATCTTGGCCATTAGAAGGTAGTGAGATGGCCGGCTTTGGTGTAGACCGAGGTTGGTTGATACTCGATGCTACGCTCATTGAGATCAGACTTTTGGGACATTTTCGGTCGACCACTTGGTAGTCGTATTGAAATAAGCGCCTACGAGAAAGATCAATGATGTGAGATTCCTAGAACCCGGTTACTATTATAGGACAGGATGAACCAACTCAAACTTTTGGTGGGGTAATCACCTATACCTCATGCAAGCCTTAACCCTAGGCTCATTGTGTGGATTGTTTGTGTGTGCTAAACATGACATCATGACATCATTTGCATTGCTTATCATTTCTAACTATTTCAAGGACCTAGGGATTTATCTTTGCTCTGTTTTGTAGGGATTATGGCTTCTAGAAAGACTATCCGAATCAACTTCATGGGTATACCTTCTCAACTCAAAGAATTGGTTTCAGAAATTCCCGATCATGCTCAGTTCATCAAAAGACATGGTTATCTACTTGATTTGGTTATCTCCGGTTTTGAAGAAGATATGATGCATGTCCTATTCCAGTTCTTCGACCCGAAACACCATTGCTTTACATTCCCAGATTATCAGTTGGTTCCTACCTTAGAAGAGTTCTCTAAGCTACTTGGGATACCTATTCTTGACCAAATGCCATTCACCGGTCTAGAGAAGGTTCCTAGGTACGAAGACATTGCATCAACCTTACATCTTAAGCGCTCGGACATTGAAGCCAATTGGGAAACTAGAAGTGGAGTTAAGGGTTTACTTTGCAAGTTCCTAATTAAGAAAGCCCGAGAATTCCTCAAAGTTATGAGTTTCCATGCATTTGAAGACATTGTGGCCTTGCTAATCTATGGTTTGGTTCTATTCCCTAACTCGGATCAATTCATAGATGTCAATGCCATTAAGTTGTTTCTTACCCGCAATCCTGTGCCTACTTTACTTGGAGACATCCTACATTCTCTCCACACTCGTACTACTAAGAGACAAGGAACTCTCATGTGTTGTATACCGTTACTTTCTAGGTGGTTTATTTCGCACCTTCCTCCATCAGTTTTGAAGAATGAACAAAGATTGAGATGGTCTCAAAGGTTGATGTCACTCTCTCATTCAGATATCCGTTGGAGCCTTTTCTCTCAAAAGGACTTCACATTCATTGAGCGTTGTGGAGAATTCCCTAATGTACCACTCCTTGGTATAAGGGGAGGTATTACTTACAACCCTTCCTTAGCTCTACGTCAGTTTGGTTTTGCCCGAAGAGAGGGTCCACATGATATGCTTCTCCAAGATATTGTGTTCGACTACAACCACGATCTCCAGAATTACCGACGAAGGTTCATACATGCTTGGGGCATGGTAAAGAAGACTGATACCAAGACTTTGGGGCACCCGAACTCCATTCCTTGGGAACCTTACCTCAAATGGATGCGAGCTCGAGCTCAAAACCTCATGATGCCATTCACGTCTGTTCTACCAGTAATTATGGAACCTGCTATAGGTGACGACCTATACCGCTCTCTATCCCGACATGCCTACCGATTTTGAAGACTTGAAGAGATCCCGGATTCACTCAAAGAAGAGAGGGATACCTTTGAAGCTCAATGCAAGCGAGAAGAAAGTGCTAGAGTTGACCAAGCTACTTCACGAGGAGCGAAACATCAACGCTACATCGGCACCAAGAGGAAGCGCCATGGGAGACTTAGAGCTTTAGGATGTTTATGTTTTCTTTTATTGTTTTGAACTATCTCTTGTACTTAAAAAGAAAAAGAATAATAAGAAGAGTACTAATAAATGTTTGCTCATTGTTTGTTTAACAAATTTAAATCTCTTAGGTCCTTGAAAACATTGCATTGCATTCGCATAAACATTGCATATCATAGCATAACATTGTATCACGTGTACATTGAAGATTGGTTTTCTCATTTGCTCGCTATTTATTTTAGCGTAATGGCTCTTGAACAACACAAAGATCTTCAAGCTCGAATGCCGGGCCACAGATGTTTACCACTTGGTCCAAGGCCAAGAAGATCCAAGAAGCTCATCAACGAAAGAAGAAGGTTGTTGGTCTCCTCAACATGGGCGACGCTACAAAGGTGGTCCTAAGAGGTCGGATAGAGCTCTCGAAGGAAGTGTCAAGACGAACAAAGTAACAAGGGTAATGGTGAAGGCGGGAACTTGAGAAGAACTATGATGATGGCCAATACTCGATGAGGATGACAAGTACAAACAACTTGAAGACCGTCTCAATGCCGTGGAAAACTTGAAGATGTCCGGCTGAATTTTGATGATCCGAGTCTTGTCCTGTGTTGTGATTCCTCCCAAGTTCAAAGTTCCTACTTTTGCTAAGTATGATGGCATGTCTTGCCCTAAGTGCATTTGAAGTCCTATGTCCGTAAGATCAATCCCCACGATGAGAAAGTTGTGGATGCACTATTTTCAAGAGAGTTTGTCCGAACCCGTTGGAATGGTACTATCGCCAGAGAACGACCGTATCCGTACTTGGAATAACTTGGCGATGCTTTCTACACGATGAGTACAATGTCAATTGACACCCACTTGCATGCAACTACAAAGCATGTCTATGGGTCGTGATGAGAAGTTCAAGGAGTATGCTCAAGTGGAGAGATTTAGCAGCGTAGTTCACCACCCTTGTCCAATAGGGAGTTGGTTGATATGTTCATGGGGACACTAACAGCCCATTCTTCAATCATCCGATTGAAACTCTTCACCGGTTCACCGAAATGATATTGACAAAGCAGCGATTGAAGCCGGTATCAAGAGTGGAAAGATTCGTAGAGACATCTTCAAATGTGCAAGAGATCTTTTGGTGCTAAGAAAGAAGCTAATTGTATGGTCGAAGAGCCGAGCCAAGACCGACCGCTCAATCTGTGGGGCAGTTGTGATCTCCAATCCTACATCAAGACAACCTCGAGACAACATGCGTAACGAACGCGCCACGAAGATTTTTAAGATCAACATGCCTTTGTCGCAAGCCTTGCAACACATGTTGAAAGCGAGTGATTGCTTTGAGGATCCTCCTCGAATGTCAACACCTCCTCTCGGTATAATCCTAATGCTAAGTGTGCTTACCATTCCAATAGCCCCGACATAGCGATGATTGTTGGGCTCAAGAACAAGATTCAAGATATGATTGAATCTAAGCATTGAGTTTGATCCTCCCGAGACTCGAATGTGATCAACGCGCCTATGCCTAACCATGACAAGAGTTCCAATGCTGTTGGTGACGATACTTATGTTTTCAACATAGATGACTTGACCATTCCTTTGATGACTGTTAAGAAAAATTTGCTACAAGCCGGTGTCAACCCAGGATGCCCAGAGGATTGTCGTTGGTGCCCATCTGCACCTGATGGTTGTCCTTGGTTGAGAAGACGTGTTCAGTGCATGATGGACAACCGTGAGATACTATTTCTAAAACCACCTGTGCAGAAGCTGTGTGAAGAAATGTCTAAGTTGAAGATTGACAATGCAAATGAAACTGTACCATCTGTATGGGATGCCTTGGGGCAGCCAAGTGGAAAGTATGATTACATGGTGAAGTACACTGTTCCTGAAAGCTACAAGATTCCTATTGAAGATGTTAAGGCGACCGGATGGGGTGACGATTTCCCAGAAGACTATGCTGATGTTAACACCATAAGGATTTCCTCTGCTGATCCTGTGCCTAGGGTGGCACCTCTCATCATTACTTCTCCAAGACCAGTTCCATATTCCTCTGACAAAGCTATCCCTTGGAACTATGGAGCTGATGTTTACTATCATGGCGTCAAGCAAGACCTCTCGACCATTGAAGATCTTACTTGAAGCTACCATTCCGACATTGACAACATCACGGATCAAGTAAGGTGACCAACCGAAGGGTTTTCTCTCCAAATCTCTCCTCCAAAGACATGCGACTCCAAGCATTCCAATATTCAATCCATTCCCAAGCTAGAGGAAAGAACTAGTGACTCATCCCGCTCAACCGTAGTACCAAAGGAAGTTATCAAGACACCTCCAAACAAGAAATGGAGGAAATTCAAGATTATCAAGAAGAGTGACTACAATGTTGTGGAAGTGGGACAGACTCGTCCAAAATCTCCATGCTTGCTCGCTCTTGTGCTCCGAGGCTCATGCTAATGCCTTGGTGAAGTTTCAAGAATGCTCACGCATCGCAAGACACTACCACTAACCAGTTTGAAGTATGTATTGCTAGCCTGGCTGCCAACAACGGCCTAGGCTTCTCTGATGCTGATATGACTCCTGCCGGGAAGAAACACAACAAAGCCTTGCACATCTCTATTGAATGCAAGGGCACTACATTGTCTCATGTCTTGGTAGATACCGGTTCGCTATCCTACCGAGTTCTTTGATCGACTTGATGTCGAAGGGTTGGTTCGAGACCCGGTGACATTATTGTGAGAGCTTTTGATGGTTCTAAGCGAACAGACTTGGAGAGCTCACTCACAAAGTCGGTTCCCGACTTTTGACTCCACATTCTTTGTCATGGACATCCGTCCACTTTACTCTTGCCTACTTGACGCCCTTGTATACATGGGGCAATTTCTACCTTGCATCGAAACCAAGTACCCAAGGAAGGGAAGATTGTTACAAGGTGTGGTGAAGAAGAGTATATGGTCATCATCTACGTCATTCCGATACCTCGAGATGGAAGGTGAATTCTTCGAGACTCCTGTCAAGCTTTTGAAACAATACCCGAGTCATGCCTGTGACTCTCCTCACTCCCGGTTACGAAGCTCCTCCTAGGATGGCCTCGCTAAAGATGCTCAGCTGTTGAAGAAGGTAGTACTATTTGGGGTCAGCCCCGATCTTCCTTTCAAATTTGACAAGACCGGTTTAGCCTTCACCATCAAGGGTCGAAGATGATACGCGAACGTGCGCCAACTTCCTTTCCGCATCGCCGAGTGGAATCCATGCTATAGAAGACGACGACAACGGCTTCGACATCGCAAGTGGATCTTCCCAACTCCGATCATGGGCTCAAGAATTGGAAGACCAAGACGTATACCAATCTCCTTTAGTCGAGTAATTGCTCTTGTTTTGTTTTGCTTTTCGTATTTCTTTATGTTTTGAACAATAAACTTTGAAAGCCTAGTGCCTTGCCCGGCATCATGGCTCGCTTTGAGGGTTATTATCTGCCGTTGCGTATTTTCATTCGATAAATCGTTGGACTTTTGCATTCAATTGTTTGTTTTCTTTCTTTTACTTTATCACCCCTTCAAAAGCTATGTGTTTCTTACACACACCCACGTGATACTCGAATAATAACAAATATGCTATTGCTAAATATGACTTCGATAATCCGATCTACCAAGCCAAGATGAAAGTGAGGAAGATTGTGAAGTGCCGGAGAACTTGTCGATCGCAAAGAAGAAGAGCGAGTTATACTGCCACACGAAGAGCAAGTTGAGGTTGTGAATTGGGTACCGACGAAGACGTAAAAGAGATTAAGATAGGAGCGGATCTTGAGAACAGTGTTAAAGAAAGGTTGGTTCGGATGCTACGAGACTACATTGAGGTTTTGCTTGGTCATACGAGGACATGCCAGTTTGGACATTGATATTGTGGTACCGCGACAAAAGAAGGTTTTCTCCAAAGGAAAGGTTCGCATGCGTCCCGAAATGTCGAGAAAATCAAAGTCGGTTATGAAACGTTCAATGTCGGTTTCTTAGTCACACCTCTTATCCCTGGGTTGCAAATGTGGTACCCAAAGAAGGATGGCAAGGTACGAATGTGTGTGGATTACAGACCGAACAAAGCAAGTCCGAAGACGATTTTCCACTCCTCATATCGATGTTCGTTCACAACACCGCCAAAGACAAGGTTTTCTCCTTCATGGATGGTTTCTCCGGTTACAATCAGATCAAAATGGCTCCCGAGGACATGGAGAAGACTACTTTTGTTACACAGTGGGGTACTTTCTGTTACAAGGTTATGCCATTCGTACTGAAGAACGCAGGCGCCACTTATCAGCGTGCTATAGTGACGTTGTTTCATGACATGATTCATCACGAGATAGAGGTCTACGTCGACGACATGATAGCTCGATCACAGACTGAAAGAAGGTCAAGCACCGAGTCTATCAAGTCGGTGATTTAGTAGTCAAGCGCATCATTCTTCCACAAGGTGATCCCAGGGGCAAATGGACTCCCACCTACGAGGGACCGTTTGTAGTCAAGACAGTATTTTCAGGCGGAGCTATGATACTTAGCACCATGGATGGTGAAGACTTCCCACACCCTGTGAACGCAGACATAGTCAAAAAATACTACGCATAAATAGACCCGCTAGGTCGACGAACCTAGACAAAAATAAGGGCATCCTGGCGAACCAAAAGGTTCGGGCAAAAGTTAAGGATATATACAAAACATGTACACCCGGCAAGTCGAAAACCCGAAAGGGCGGTCTAGGCAAAAGTGAGGGATTTAAGCGTACGACTATGTCTCTTCCAGATCACCTGCTTCTAGACTACTATCAGCATTCAAGGTTCAAATGGCGAAGATCAGTCTACTCACTTTCTACTGACAGCAAGGAGATGAGATAGTCGAAATATATGAGTACTAGCATAGTTGGAACTTAACGAGATTGTTCCCGCATGGCTTTTTTTACTTTTCTTGTGTATAAACAACTTGGCCATACGCCACCTTTCAAATAAATGCAAGCTTCTTTCTCTTTACAATTTATGTTGTTGTTATTTGCAATAAGTCCAACGTTTGTTTTGAATGACTATACGCATTTGACAATAAGAATCTAATCACAAACATACGAAAAGTGAACATACAAAAGTACTTACTATGTGCTCCGTGAATTGGGACGAAAGTTACCAAAGCATTCCCCCACAGAGCATGATCCCCCACAAAGGTGTCACTCACCACAAACCTCCCCAGCGGAGTATATGTTGATCCCCGAGCCGTGATCCCAGTCAACTAAGCCGGATTACATCAGTCTCCAAGAAGTAACATTTCATCCCCGACCGAGATATTTATCCCCAGCGGACATCTCTCAGTCCCTTCCTTTTTCCCCAGCGGCGGTATCCAGACTCGAGACTTGGTCAGATAGTGCACCGGAGGAAACTACATCTTCATCTCCCAGCCTAGGATTACAACGGATTCCTGACCCTTCTAACTGGTTTCCAAGAACTATCAATTGCTCTCCAGAGATCAAATCCCAAGAACGCCTCCCGAATTCCTCAGCAGATCTACACTCGAATCCCCAACGGATCGCCTCCCGATTCTCCTCGCAGAGTCTCAGATATGAGATCTCCAACAACGAGCCTCTCAATCTCTACCTTCCTCGACAATATCTAGGCCCAAGACCTGATCAGATAGTGCATCGGAGGAATACAGGATTTCTTTCTTCTCCTTCAAAAGCGGGGTTCTCACCTACTCAATCCCCAAACAGAGTCGAATCTTCAAACAACATCCGCATCTTCTTCAAGATGGATATGTTTTGAAATACCACAACATCTATCATTCATAAATTTCTCATAAAGTCATAATTCATGCATATGTCATTCATATACATCATGCATCATACTTTGCATAAAACTAACCAATATTCTATCAAAGTTCCTCTTGTTTTCTCCAAAACAGTGATACTCGACGCAAACAAGTCGAGATTAAGCCCGAATCGACGGAAAACTATCGAAAGACCGCCCTTGGTTGTCCTCCGACGATCGTCCAGATTAAGCCCGAATCGACGGAAAACTATCCGAAGACCGCCTTGGTTGTCCTCCGACGACTAGTCCAGATTAAGCCCGAATCGACGGGAAAACTATCCGAGAGACCGCCTCTGGTTATCCTCCGATAACAGGCAATGGATCAACACCCGATGCACAACAGGGAAGCTATCCACATTTTTGCCAACTACAACCTCCCTCAGAGTAATCAGCACAAAGATTTATTCTGATTCCCGATTGTCAACAGCAACTACAGAGTCTAGCGTACGACTCAGTTGCCTTGGATGGCATCTTAAGCCCATCTCCGACTACTTATCAACAGTGCTTCACTTTCAGAATGCTGCATATATGGTTAAAAATCAATGCAAACCAATAACTTCATTCAAAAAATGAACACGAAGTCTAACGTATGACTCCCTCCAGATGGCATCTTAAGCCCATCTCCATGCTCCTTCCAGAACGACTACAGAGCCTAGCGTACGGCTCACTCCCCAGCATCGATCTTTCCAGATGGCATCTTAAGCCCATCCCCGTCAATTCTCCTATCGACATTCTCGAGTCTAGCATACGACTCATCCCCCAGCGAAGTATCCAAATGGCATCTGTAAGCCCATTCCCGCATCATCCACCAACAGCGAGTGCAAATTTTCAGGTGTACTCGAGTGTTCAATCATCTTCTACCTCCAGGTCACGAAAGACAAACGTGTCAATCTAACCCTCCAGCACAAGAAGATTGAACAGGGGCAGCTGTCATACCCCAAAATTTGCCCTCCATCTACTCAAGAGATTTCATACATCTATACTCGAGGATTCCTCAAGAGTTGATCAGACAAACTCTCTCCTAGACAATCAACCCAAACTAGGGTTTGGTATCTCTCAGGTCAAGATGGACTTCCAATATCTCCAATGGTCTTCATGCCTCCACATATGTTTCAAAGATTCTCCATGTCAAGTTTCAAGCTTCACAAGTCAAGTTTCCTCGATAATTGCTCGATGGTTGAAAATCGGTTGATTGGACAAAAGTCAATGTGGTCAACATACAGTCAAACTTCATAATTTTTGGTCAACATCCTCATTTTGAAGTTACATTCATCATTTGATCAAGGGTTGATCATGATTCATCAAGAAAACTCAAGATTTGCTCAAAAGTCAAACTTTCTAAATTAGGGTTTCTAGGTGAAAAGTCAACTGAACTTTGACTGATCATAACTTTCTCATACTTTCTCAGAAATTTTTCCACCACCTCTTGTTTTGAAGGAAATTCAATTCTCTACAAATTCATGTCTCACAAGAATGTCCAAAAAATGCTTCATTTGAGAGGTATAGCTCAAAACATTACAGGTCATTTTCAAAGTCAACAAAAAGTCAACTTTTTGTTTTGAAGATATATTGAGCATGGAAACTCCAATTGAGATGAGACCAAAAATGTTGGTTAGAGGACTCTTAGAGCTTTCCAAAAAGTCCAAGAACACTCAAAAATGTGGAAAATTGAGCAAGATACACTATTCAGAAGTTGGGCAATTTTGGACAATTGCACAAAAGGACATTTTGGTCAAAATGCAAAATTTTCCAAATGGGCCTAAAATCTTTTGGTCCAAACTTGTTCATGACATGATTTTTGACCCATAAATGCTTGGCCATGACAATTTTCTATTTTATTAATTTATTTTTGAATTTTAGAACATTTAATTCAAAATTAAATTATATAAAATATGAAAATTAAGTATTTTTTGAAAAGGATTGGATTTATATTTTCCTTGAAGTCCAAGAAAGCCCATAATCCTTACCAAATTCGTGATAGCATGCATATGGAAAGAAAAAATCAAGTTTTTAAGGAAATTTGATTTGTTTTAAATGGAAAATATTGCACAATCAAGGATCAATCTTTTTTGCTTGATTTTTCTCTCCAAATCTCTTCTATAAATACCAAGCAATGCAGCCAGCCACAAGGACGAAACCCTAGCTCAAGCCAAACCCTTATTTTGTCAAAATTTTCAAGAATCTTGAAAAAATCGAACTCTTATTTCCAGCCATTCTCAGCCTCTTCCAGCCATCCAAACGCGTTCAGGGGGTAAGCTTGAGTAAGAATGCATCATTGTTATTGATCAAAGCAAGCCAAATCGTGCCATACACATTCATACATCTTTGAATTTTTCTTGAAATTGCATTTTACTATTCTGCGTGTTTCCATTGTTTCTAATGCTTTTGTTGTGCTCATGAGGTTCTATAAGACTGATCTGGGCCATCGTTTCATAGCTTGCACGTAAAAATCACAGGTTGCCATGCTTAGGGTTTTTCGAGATGTCTTCATCGAACCGGTTGATACAGGCCTTTTCAGTTGAAACTAATACCACCATCGTGTTCGCAGCCCTCGATTTAGGGGGGTAGGGTACTCTTTTCCTTTTAATCTCGCGTATTTTTCAGGTTTGGAGATTTGTGTGATCGGAGAAGACGACCGGAGCTAGGGCTCCGGCGTCGTTGACCGATTCGGACTCCGACGAGGCAAGCGTGGCACAATGGAGCCTTCTGATTCGTCCATCCAGTCAACCGGGGCCCACGCATAGCTGACTCGTTTTCAAACACATCCATGGCACGTGATCATTCAAAAACATTTGATTTTCACTTTTCCAACACCAAGTGTCAAGTGGCGTAGTGGTAGAGGCAAGCAATCTCAAGGTTTCACTCCTTGGTCTCCAGTTCGATCCAGCCAGGGACCATTCTCTTTTCCTTTTTACAAACTTGCATGTTTTCTAATTATTTTTCTTATTTTCTATTTATTTAATATTTTTGCATCATTTTAATTTCTTTTCATGATTTTATTTATGCATTAAAAATTGTCAAAAATTATTTTCCTTTCACATTTGTTTTCTGAAAATCTTTATTTAATTTAAGAAATTAAAAAATACAATTTTGCATGCATATTTATTTTTATTCATAATTTTGCATTTAAATCATTTTAAATTCATTTTTAATTATTAAATTGCATCCAAAAAATCCCAAAGATTTATTTTAGCATATTTATATTATTTCCAGCATGTAATAATTTTCTCATATAAAAATTTGCATTTTTCTAACATTTTTTTATCTTATTCGATTCATCTCGTATTTTCCGATTTCTCGTTCTTTTACAGGTTGATCCGATTCAGACGATTCTTGCTTTATCATTTTATTTTTCAATAATGTAACTGTCTATGGGATGTAATAGTTTAAAATTAGGTTTTTATTTTCCGCAAGTTTAAATTATGTATCTGCCCCAAAGCCTTGTAATAGCGTAGGATTTACCTTTCCGCATCTTTACATTCCGCATTTTAATTTCCGCACCCTATCAATTGCTAGTAACTAGGCGTGTATGGCAAGATAATAATGAACTTAGCCCACTAATTTTCAAGATAAAATATCTGAAATCAATACACTTCTTTCACACACGCACCCCTTAGGGTAATTCTCTCTCGTTGCCTTTGCGAATCACAAATGGTCATGTCCCTCGAACGTAGAGGTATTCTAGCACCGTTGCCTTCCAAACAAATCATCATAGTCCCTCGATACAAAGATCATAAGACCCACGATGTCGCTTCCGAATACATGATCTTGACCCTCGGTTGTCGCTTACGAAAAATGATGATAGTCCCTTCGAATGTGCTAGGATACTTCCTACAAGTTGCCTTCTATGACCATCCAATGTCCCTTCGAATGTCCCGCTTACATCCAACGAATGGAGCTACCTACTAACTAATGGTACGGCTAGCGCTATTCTAAAGGAACGTAGAAGTACGAAAACGACCAATTCTGAGTGGGTAATAAGTCTTTCAGTTGCTTGCTCTAAACCAAATGCTTTTCACACCACACACTCTTTTTCAAAGTTCAAACTCTTTTCAAAACGAAACATTTCCGAACACTTTGTATACACTCCTACATGAGTCATTACAAAGTCAAAGCGAAATGCCTTTTTCAAAACATTTTTGTCAAACACACAGAAAGCAATTTTAAAAGGTGATCTAGAGCAACTAAGAGCCCGTAGATAACTACGGATGGAAAGGGGTGGTAATACCTTCCCTTTTCATAACCATTCTCCCTTACTCAGAATCTAAACGAAGGTCTTTTTCTGTACTTTGACCTTCCCTTAATTGGATAAAAATAAAAGTCGGTGGCGACTCTTGCTATCCGCACATTTGCGATACAAACACTAAAAAGGTCAGTTCACCCTATCACAAATATACCAAATCTTAGCACGTGTCTTGAGATCAACTGGTCAATCTTGCAAGTAACCCTTAGTTTTAGGACTTACGGAGGACCAACGGTTGTTTACCATTTTCCACAGTAAACAGTAGGTTATTTCGTTATACTCGATTAAGAGTAGATTTCCTCCAAATACAGTCGTTACTCTGTCAGTTTTTCTTGAGACATTGAATTCACCAGAGGCATTGACTTATCTGAAGCTTGGTTTTTTTGTCTGGTTATTTGTTGCTTATGTGCTAATCCAAAGGATGGGATATGGTATTGGATTTTGATGTCAAGTACTAGTTTTCTCACCTAGTTAGATCTTTTCTTACCCTTACCTTTTACTTTATGCACTTAGGTTAGCCTCTTCATCTCCTCCCCATTCTTTAATTTTTAAAATCTTCCCTCTTTTTCAAAGGATTCTTGTTTTTAAAACTCGAACTGCTTTCATAAAAAACTTGGACTTAGGTCCATGAATTTTCTAACTTCTTTTTCTTAATAAACTTTCAATTCACTTAATAATACTTTGACCTCTAACCTCATTCAAAATTTTTGAGCCATTTGTGACTCTTTTGTTATTTTTTGAGTTAAGTCAATTCAATGGCTTATACTCGCAGTTTTTTGATGCTACAGTGTTGAACAACTCAAAAAAAATCTTTAGATTTACCAGAAGAGTTAGTCGTGTCATACAATGTCAAATTAAGATTATGACAAGCACAAGAAGTATAAGTGACTCTTGCGTTTATGTCTAAAAATTTCTTTTGTACACCTTGATGTTTTCCTTTTCATATTGGACCCATTATCATAACCTTGTCCTCGCACATCAAATATGTCAACATCAAGATTTTTTAATTCATCTTGTAAAAAATCAAAAAGCCCTTGAACCTATTGTATCATTTACATTTAAAAATCCTAAAAAAGATTCTTCAACACTAACAAAATTTGAAGAAATATCCACATATTGTATTATCAAAGACAATCAAGTATCACTGAGAAATACTTTTCTTGTTTGATTTTTCTAATTATTTCATTTTTAATTGTAGAAGCAAACAAAAGTATTAACTCATTTTGAATTTTATGCTCAAGAAAGTGAACATGAATATTATCATTTGTAATACGTCTAACAAGTTCTTGGACAATTGGGTCTAATGCAGCTAACAATTCAATTAAATCTGAAAAATCTGCATTGCTATTTTGGTACAATCTCTCATTAGAACCATGATAAAGCAAATTATGTTTAGCAAGAAATTTTACTATTGAAATAATTCTTTTTAAAATATTTTTCAGTGTTTCTTTTCTTTCTCAATCAACCTTTGAGTTGTTTTATCAATACTTTGAAAACTTTACATTCTTTTACGCAACTTATACCAAGTACTCATATTGTGAACATGTTCCATGCTTGTCTCGTGCTCTCTAAGTCTTTCACCAAGTTCTCATATTTCTAAGTACAAAATCCTCATTTGCTAATTGACCTCTACCAATCTCTCTTTTAATATTTTACAACAAAACCAATCTCTATCACATTTCTCTCCATTTGGTAAAACACTAGTATACAAAGTAGTCGTAAAACATCTAGATAATTTTATCTTTAGGACCCTTTACAATAGACAAATCTCTTTTAGAACATTTTTATTGCTAATAAATTAATCATTTTAGACTCAAAAGAATCTCATATTGTTGCATCAAATATATCTATATCTTCACCATTATCAATATTTTCAGCACCTAAATTATCATTATCAGTAGCATTAACATTAGCATTTTCTTTACCATTTTCAGCATCAACCATATTTTCAATAATTTCAACATTAACAGTTTGTTTTCAACATGAATTTGTGATTCTTTATACTAAATTTATCAAGAGCTGCTGATTGAGATTGAGTCAACTCATCAAAAAAAATTTTTTTTTTGACGCTTCTCAAATCCGAAATTAAACATTCTAGTCTTAAGAGTCATAGAGGAATAATGAAAATAAATTTAGAACCTTAAATTGAAGATGATAAATTTTGCAGTGTTAAAGTTGAACCGATATATTCCACAACGTTGAGGTTGAATCGATACATCTACAACATTGAAATTTGAATTCTATTTTGCTTTTGAATTTGTTGAGGTGTGAAAATATTTAGGATTTTTTTATGTTTCTTTGTGATTTGTAAACGAAGGATACAAAATTATGTAATGTTTGTTAAATCATTTTTGTTGTGTGCAATTTTGACGAGAATTTGAGACTTTGACAGGACACAAGGGTGAAGTTTTGACGAAAATCTGAGACTTTGACAGGACACAAGGGTGAAGTCTTCTCTTTAATGGAGGTTCAAGGTCGGTTGGTATATCATGTAAAATCTGCATAAGAATATTGTTGTACTACATGTTTTAATCACAAGCTTGTCAGTTATTGAAATGTTTATGTTCTACTCCATTGCAAAATAATGGTTGCTGAAATTGGTAGAAGCAATCCAAATATTTTTTGTTTTTCCGTTGTTGTTGCTTCCGTTGTTATTAACAACTATTGTTGTCTATGTAGTTATTATTACTACTATTATTGAATGGGATTAGTATGAAATAGAGTTTTGCTTATGCTTGATGAAAATCCACTGCACATTATCTAATTTTGTGGGATTTTGAATTGTTATGTAAAATTGATGTTTGAAGCATAATTGGTGCACCAAGTTTCTGTCTTGCTTATACTCAATTTTCGATGCAGGAGAATACTGAGTCTATGGCACAAGATCAACACATATGCAATCAAAGTGAAGAACACTATTATTATCTTAAAATATCTCATTGTCAGTTAGATTAAAATTGTTGCCTGAATATTATACCAAGACAATAATAATTTATTATTCTTTGTTTTTGTGTGCAGTGTCGGGATTCAAACACCATCCGAGCTAAACCATATGCAGGAGAGAATGGAATCTTTTGAGCTTGTGTTGTAACTCACAATCTCTCTGATGTTGACTTTGTTGAAAGATCATTTGCGTCACATGGTAAATTGGCTTCCCTTCATTCTGAATTATATCGTTTCCATTTCCCATTAAACACAAGACAAAGGGCTGCTCCATTTGATTTAATGGTCGGAAACTTATACTCATCGCAATAATTGACTTATCCTATTTTCAGATGGGAGCGCGATCTGATATTCAGAGCTAAGTTCTTTTCTGTTTTACCTTTCCAGAAAGACCTGGTGATTTGATGAAATTTCTGGACTCCTTCAGTCTATGATGGAATATCAGTTTATTCCATTACCGTGCACAGGTGAGAATTCGCGACATCTATTCTTGTGCTTGATGTGGCAAATAGGGTGAAACTGGAGCAAATGGAAAAGTTGGAATTCAAAATCCAAGCAATGAGATAGATGAATTACATGACAATGCCAACAAACTTGGGTATGATTATAAAGTGGTGATTGGTGATCTTTTCTTCCAGTTTTTATTGCATTGAGTTTGATTATTTGAGCCATTTGTCAATTAATTAAAATCACTACTGAAGTTCTATGCTTTAAAATTAGAATTTGAAATTCTGTGATTTGAGAATTTTTTTACATTTAGCATTGTTTCCAGTAAGTTCACTCATTTGTTTCCATATGTAGTTTGTGAAGAAATAATGCTGTAGACTGCAATGGCGTGTTCATACAAAGGACTTTTAATGCAAAGAGAATGGATAAATTTATGCTCTATCTGCTAGCAGCTGGAGAAAAAAAAGCATTGATTGATGCTGGAGTTACTGGAGAAGTGATGGACAAGTTAGAGAAAACTAAAAGTGCAGTTTTAATTGGCTCAGCATTAGATGGCATGAATGTGACCTTCCTATACTCTCAAACACGTTGCATCAAAATTACAAATTTACAATTTTACAAGGTCTTGAACTCAATAAACAATACTCCTAAAAAAGCATGAATGTTTTATGTTTTTTTCTTCAAACTCTCCCTCTGGCAGGACATGATGCATTTTTTTGAGATTATGCTGAATCACGTATGAAACTTTCTGAGCTTGGCTGTGCTGATTTCAGAGGCGAATTCTATTTATCAATAAGGCGAATTTCTTCGACCTGTTCGATATGTAGTAAACATTATTGTTTCCTGAAAATAATAGCCTATTCTAGGTGTAAAGCTTATTTGTATTATGGATACTGGGAAGGCATTGACACCATTCAGGCTTTCTATGATGGATACTTTTTTGAATCACTTTTTCATGGTAGCTCATTAGATTTGAGTTTTCCATTACTCTTATATTCCTTATCCCTCTGGCTTAAATCTAGTGATGTCGATTGGGGACAAAAAACATTCAACATCAATAATTGCTGGTATGATCATCAAGATTTTCTTCCTTTTATCAAAAAGGAATGGAATGCAGTGAGTTTCAAAGGTAATAAACTTTTCATATTGAAAGAGAAATTCAAGTTTCTCCGAGAAAGAATTAGGTGGTGGAGTGCAAATGTCTTTGGCTGGGTGGATTTGAAGATTGAGGAGGAAGCAGCAGGCTTCAACCTGATCGAGGACCAGCTCCAATTTGGGATTAATCAAATTTCAGAGGAGGATCTGATTCGCAAACGACAGCATCAAGAATCATTTTGGCGCAACAGTCATTATAAAGAAAGATTACTTAAACAAAAATCTAGAGTGAGATGGATTAGGGAAGGAGACAACAACACAAAATATTTCCATGCATCCCTGAAAGCAAGAAACAGAAGTAATCGTATAGTGGCGTTACAAACTGAAGAAGGAGTGAAGGAATCAGTTTCCGAAGTCAAAGAAGCAATTTTTGGGCATTTCTCTTCCAGATTTCGTAGAGATCCCACTATTCGACCTGTGTTGCAAAATGTAAACTTCTCAATTCTGCAAGATCAAGACAGGGCTATGTTGGAGGAAGAGTTTTCGGATGATGAAATTAAGGATGCTGTTTTTGATGGGGACGGGGATCGAAGTCCAGGGCCAGACGGATTTAACTTGCTTTTTATGAAGAATTGCTGGAGTATAATAGGAGCTGAGGTTGCAAAAGGTATAAGGCATTTTCATAAAGGCGGAAAATTGCCAAAAGCGGTAACATCGTCCTTTCTTGTGTTAATCCCTAAGAAGGAAAACCCTCAGATGGTAGATGATTACAGACCCATCAGTTTGATAACGGGAATGCTGAAAATTATTTCGAAAGTGTTGGTGGCAAGGCTTCGTAGGGTGATGGGGAAGCTGATTTCTGGAAATCAAACAGCATTTATCCCGGGAAGACAGATTCTGGGTGGCGTTCTAGTAACTAATGAGATTATAGATTTTGCAAAGAGGAATAAGAAGAGCTGCCTGCTTTGTAAAGTGGATTTTGCTCAAGCTTATGACTGTGTGGACTGGGAGTTTCTCATATTTATGTTAAAAAGGATGGGATTTGGAGATCGTTGGTTAAAGTGGATGAAATCAGTGGTATTTACAAGTTCGATTTCTATTCTAGTAAATGGAAGTCCTACTCAAGAGTTTACTGCCGAACGAGGTTTACGGCAAGGCGACCCTCTTTCTCCATTTTTGTTTACTATTGTTGCGGAAGGTTTGGCTGGTATGGTTAGGAAAGCTAAGGAAGAAGGGCTGTTTAAGAGCTTCCAAGTATCAGTGGAGGCAGAATATAATCTTCTTCAATTCGCAGACGACACAATACTGATCAGTGAAGCTTCATGGCAAAATCTTTGGGCGATAAAGGCACTGCTAAGAGGGTTTGAACTGGTTTCAGGTTTGAGAATTAACATGAACAAGAGCAAACTATATGGCATTGAAACTCAACAAGGTTTTATGGAGGCAGCATCACATTTTCTGGCATGTCAAACTGACGAGTTTCCATTTAAATTTCTGGGCATTACGGTTGGAGGTAATCACCGAAATCTCAATTTATGGGGCTTTGCTGTCAATTCTCTGAAGAGAAAACTGGAAGCTTGGAAGGGAAGGTTGTTATCCATCGGTGGCAGAGTAACATTAATTAATTCTGTTCTTTCCAATTTACCTGTGTTCCAATTTTCCTTTTATAAAATTCCGAAAAAGATAGTGCAGCAGATCATTTCTGTGCAGAGACAGTTTCTGTGGCAGGGTCTGGAGGATAAGCGACGGGTGGCTTGGGTCAGTTGGCGTAAGATCTGTAAGAGCAAAGAAAATGGAGGCTTAGGGGTCAAAGACATTACTTGCTTCAACGAGGCGTTATTGTCAAAATGGTGTTGGAGAATTTTAAGTGAGGAGGACGCAATTTGGAAAGGAATTTTGGAAGTACGATACGGAGATTTAAGAAGAAGAATGTTTTGTTTGGAAGAAACAAGTATCAAATCAAAAGAATCATTATGGTGGAGAGATCTGTTGCTTATTTGTAATAACGACAGAGGTTTTGTGAAAAATGTTTCTTATAAGTTGGGAAAAGGAAATACTATACTATTTTGGTTTCATAAATGGTTGGGAAACTGTGCTCTGGCTATACAATATCCGGGTGTATTTGATGTATGCAGGTCAAAAGAAGAATTCGTGTAATATGGGAGAATGGTCGGATGGTCAGTGGCTATGGAAGCTGGACTGTGATATTGAAGCTACGGATTCGGTGGTGCTGACTGAACTGGAAGAATTAAAAGAAGTGCTCAGAGGGTATACACCAATTGATACTGACAATGACAAGGTCATTTGGCCATATGATGTTTCAAAGGGGTTTACTACCAGAACGTGCTACAAACTGTTGATGGAAAATCAAGACTCTAGGCTGCTGGAAGATTTACAACTGTCAGCATTAAAGCTTATTTGGAACTCGAAGGTTCCGTCTAAACTGAAGATTTTTGGTTGGAGGATAATCCAGGATAGACTACCAACTAGATTTCAGCTACGGAGGCGCGGTATTATAATTCGGGATGATGAAATTAGATGTGTTTTTTGTAAGCAACAGCCAGAAACTCTGATCCACCTTATGCTCCACTGCCCGGTTCTGCAGCAGGTGTGGTGTAGGATTCAAAGATGGCTGGAGGTGGATTTTGAAGAAGCATTGGATTGCAGTAGCCATCTATTGATGTGTGTGGATGTACTGACCGGAAAGATGAGAAATTCGACGGTGGGAAGCATATGGTTGACAATTTTCTGGAACATTTGGAAACTAAGAAACGATATTATCTTTAACGGTATAGAAGGAGATTTGGAAGAGTTGTTTTTTAACATATTGTGGCATTCTTGGTGGTGGTTGACAATAGAAACTAAGGATAGATTGAAGTCCACTTTCTACGAGTGGTTCAAAAATCCAGTTCTCTGTGTATAAGTAGCAATTGATTTACTGTTTGTCTCTTGTATGGGTTGGAGTACCCCTAGTACTCTCAATCAATATTAAGAGTTGCTTTTCAAAAAAAAAAAAAATATTCCTTATCCCTCATTTTGTTTTAAACTATTTCTTTCTTTTAAATTAATACGTCGTCGTCATTGGAAAATTGAATGTGGCTGAAAAATGATGCAGGTTCTATGTCTTACTTCTTCAACTGCTGCATGTATACATATGCATGCACGACACATCTTAATTATTTCTTCCTATTAATACCAATACATATTATATATTGTATTTTTATTGTATGACAAATAATTTTATTGGATGATGCACTAAGTTGACTTCATCAAATGTTCAGGTCCCTGGCAGGTGATGCTTAACAAGCCGTTGGTTCTTTTACTTGTGCAGCAGAAAGTGCAACCCGATTCACCTTGGCGAAGTAAATTCATGAACCAGGTTTTTTACAAGGTTTTCTCTTTTACTTAACCAGTTTCTTATAATTTTATGCATGCGTCTTCTTTGTTAAGGTCGTAAGTATTCTTTTTAATGTTACTTTTCATTTTATATAAAATTTGCCTATTCCTGCCATCCTACATGCATCTTTACATTGTTAATTGGATTTCTCCAATGTTGTTCCTAATTATTTCATCCAAATGTGTGTAAATACTCACTTTCAAATATTTATAACAAAGTGTAATGGTGATGATACTTAACACAAAGTACATATATCAAAATGTAACTGAGATAACATCAAATTAACAAAGTGAAATTTCAAATTACAGGTTGCAGACATTAGGATTTGGTGGCATAACACAACTTAATTTATAGAATTCTCTATGGCGGTTCTTAGTATTCAAAATATGAGAATTTGACTATAATTCAAGTTATTTCTCTTTTGAAACTTTGACTCTGTTAGTCTAGCTTCTCCCTGTTGGTTTTGTTCTGAATATGAATAGTAGACCGAAATTATTGCAGATGTGTCACTAGAGATACTAATCAATTCTATTTGTTTATGGTCACTAGAGATACTAATTATTGTCACTAATTAATTTTAATAAAATTACAAATTTATTTTATTAAATTAAATAATATTCAATAACTATACAAAGAATTAAATTTCTATTTCATAAGTCATTATTACTACAATATCTATTATATATTAATTAACAAATACTTTTATTTAAGAGTTGTAATTTCAAAGTCAACTCTATTCATTATTATATTTATATCGCACTATTTTTTGTTGTAATTTAAACATGAATTTAATATTCATTATTATATCACACTAATTTTTTTTCTTCCAATATCACCTTTATTTGTGAAAAGTCCCAACAATTACTTTGTCAATGTCAATCATTTCACTTGCTACCATACATATATGATGTATACGTAATTTTATTATAAAAATTATGTTTTATTTTTAAAAATCAAAATCTATTAATATTTTACTTTTTATTTTAGGCAAAATATCGTCCCTTAACTATATATATATTTCTATTTTGATTAAATAATAAATATTATTTTTAAGTTTGTTAATAATAATTACTTTTGATTTTTACAAATAAATATTATTTTTTTCATGAATAAATTATTAAAAAATAAATAAATAAATATAATATACTTTTTAAAAACTGGATATTATATTTGTGAAACCAAGATATATGTTTAAAAATGGTATAATATATATGAATATTATTATTATTTTTTAAAATTGAAATATTATTAATATTATTTTTTTAAAATCCAGAATATTATTATTAATATTCGTAAAATAAGCAAATTATTATTTTTAATTCAAAATATTATTATATTTTATAAAAATAGAATATTATTATTATATCAAAAACAATTTTATTTTTAAATCAAAATATTATTATGTTTTTATAAAATAGAATATTATTTATTTTAAATAACAAAATATTATTATTATTTGTTAAAATTGAATACTATAATCATTTTAAAAATATATTATATTTATAAAAACTGAATAATTCATTCATAAAAATATAATATAATATTTTTAAAAACAAAATAATATTTTACTATTATTATTATTATTATTTTATAACTGAATTAGAATTTATTATTTTAAGCAAACTTTATAAAATATTTTATTTAATGAAATTATATTGTTGTAATAGCATTCTATGAAATATTTAACAATTTTAGAGTTTTTTCTGAAATATATATATATATATATATATATATATATATATATATATATATATATATATATATATATATATATATATATATATATATATATATCATTTGTTAATAAAATATACATGAAAGCGAAATGATTTGATGGTAAATATAATTTGTTGTATTCTGAGGTATAGTTAAAGGACAAAAAAAGATATTTTGCCTTTATTTATAAATATTAGTGATATTTATAAATATTTATAATTATTATAAATATTAAATTTATTATGTTGATGGTTTATAACATGTTTATTTTTAAATATTTTTAATTATTAATAATTATATAATTATATATTTGCGACAATCAAACTTTATCGAATGATTTATAAAATATAAACGAATTTATCTGTGCAGATGCACTGGTCTTCTACTAATTTACACATTAAAAAAATAAAATAAAAGTAATACTAAACTCTAAAGTACTACTAAATTAAAAAATAAAAGTAATAATATTAATTAAAAAATACATTAAGTTTATGGAATTAAGCCTAACAATACTAGCTACAGGTAAGTCGGTAAGTGGTAAAGAAGAGTAGAAGATATACACGACACCTAGCCGCAGCTGTCACCACAACATACCATTATATTTATATTTATTTTATATTGAATTTAATATTTTTAGTGTTAGTGTGTTAAGTGTTAATAAGAAGATCTTGATCTCACTTTATTTTCCAAATATCAAATACATACTCTACTTAATACTCACCTAATTCTAATTCCTCTACATCTTTCTTGTGTTTCCTTTCTCACATCTCACTATAATAACATTTGTCATTGTTATTTTCTTTGAGTTAAAATTGTCACACGGCCTCATCCTCCCTCTTCAAACACAAACAACAAACAATTTCTTCTTTTCACAATAACAACAACAAGAAGGTAAGAAGAAGAAAATGAGGGAGAAAAAACCCTCAGTAAACCTTGAGCTTGAGTTCAATGTTTTCTTCAAGTTGAGAGAAATGAAACAATACTTTTATTTTGTTGGATCTATTATTGATTGGACCTTTTTATTTATATTGTTTAAACTTGGCTAAATAAATACCAATAATTTTTTTAGGCCCAAATGTTTTAGAGGCCCTGGGCAGTGTCCCTATTTGCCCTACCTCAGTGCTTGGTGTAAGTATTATAAAAATATAATTCTTCATCACTATAATATATATGTCTCCCTTCAAGTTTTTCCCAAAAGTATCTCTCCTCTTTAAGTCTCATGTTTGAGGGATTGTATACATTTTGGTCTTTTACTTAAAATATCTCGTTCTTACAAACTTTGTGTTTGAGGGCTTGTGAATATTTTGACAATCTAGATCAGATTCAAACTCAAATATGATATAATCCACTCTGACTTAATTCATTCATGGGGAAGGACTAGGTTGGACAACTCCTAATGGGTCAAGTTGGGTAGGCTTGTGCAATTCTAATACAACACATTTCTGATCGATGTCCTTTATACAAGTAGAAAGAGTATTTGAGCTGTTAAATAACCTTAAATGCTCAGCCTTAGACAAAGAACACGAGACATGATTCTTTTTACTGCCTTCATCTAAGAAAGGAGACATGTATCATAATAACAAATAAATCAATCATAAAATACTTAGAGCATAGGAAACCTTTTATAAATTAGAAATCAACGAACACAAAAGACACATTTTTCATACGACTTAGATAAATTATTTGTGACTCTTAATGGCTCTACACCGATGAAATTATCAATCAGTGTACCTTGCATGTACATTTCACGCCCACTGTGGTTCTCAATAAAACTATCACGAATCACACAATAATATCTAAACATCAAGCCTTTATCGTCACTCGATTGTAAGGGTTAGAGATGTTAATTCGCATTTGTTAACGGGGATCCTCATGAGAATTATCTATTTGGAGCTCCATAGTCAGAGATTTGTTTCCATGGGAACGAGGATGGAGCGAAAAGTTCTCCGTTGACACTTTAGGGCAGTGATCGGGGAAGTATCCTCCGCCCTACAGCTTCCTTGACTATGACCATATTATTCAACATTATTTGGATCATTTCTTTGTTTCATTATACAATGTATTATTTCACTATCCAAATACCTAATTCTTAAAAAGTGCACCCATTACATACAGTGTACACATTATCTCCTATTCTTCTTTTCTCAATTCTCTTTGTATCCTACAGTCATCATCTCCTTTGTTCTCACCATCATCACAACAACCCCTCTCATTTGTTCATCATGCTTATTATAATTACTCTTCAACCTCACTATACTTCAATTAGTAACCTGTTTTTCATTCAATTAGTAAATTAGGGATTATGTTTTTGTAAGTGCAAGTGATTTTGCATTGTTTTGTTATTGATTCAAGAAGTGTTTTTATGTTTAAAAAAATAAAGATGCAAAATATATCTTTTTTTAAAACGAAAAAATAACGAAATACTAGTGTCATCATCAACTACCTAACTAAGAATTAAACTAAGAATTAAACATACCACTAAACACCCTATTTTACCCTTAAACATAAATATTATTGCATTAAGAAATGCTTTTTTTTTAATTTACTAAATCATATTTTATTTCCACCAATCACATTATACCATTCCCCCAAGTGGCACCCTCTTTTTGATTTTCCTATCAGTTACTTTGTTAATACATGTATTAACCATTGGATTTTTCCCTCATCCTCATTTCACTCTTTTATAACATTTTCTCCACATTTTTTTTCAAAATAGTTCTGTCTTACCTCCATTTCTCTCTTTGAAATATATGTTCTCGCTCTCTCTCTCTCTCTCTCTCACTCTCTCTCGTCTCCTCATCGACTTCTACTTCAACACACACAAACCTTAAAATTGTCGCCCCTTTATTTTCTCAATCTACGACCTCCACCATCATAATAGATAAATCAATGATATATTCATACTCCTCGCCTCCCGATCTCTCTATTGAACCGGATAGATTTTTGTTTCTAGCAACTTTGTCGTCGGCCTTCGTTTCTTATTCTCCGACTATCACAACTTCAAACGAAAAAAAGGAAATGTTTTTATTGCTCTTATCCTCATGTTCAGGTTTGTTGATGAAAAATAGATAAACATGGCGTTTTCAGATTTGTTGATTTTACTTTTTTGTGGTTTTTTCAGGCATTTTTTGTGAACTTCTGGCGGAATTGGAGCGGTGGTGGGGGGAAATGGGCGGATTTGCAAAAGAAGAAAGTCGCTGGAAAAGAAACTGACAACATGAATATTTTACTGAAAATGGTTAACTCGTCTCCTTTATCTTTCACATATGTTTGCATTCATATTCCTTTTTATTAGCGGATGACACGTAAGCCTTGAGTGCAAGTGGCATGCAAGCTCTTAGTCAGTCAATATCCTTAGCTTATACAACAAGTTTCTCTAACTGTTTTGGCAAGTTAGTTATAGCAGTTAGGGTTTGTTATTGGTTACTACTGTTATGACATAGAGCTATATATAGCTTATTGTAATCTACTATAATCTCTTAATCAATGAATCACATTAGTTCAATTACTTTTCTTCTTCAACACACTTCATCTTCCATACTCACTTTTATCACACTTCTTCTTCCTCTTCATCATACACAAATGAACTCTCTCATTTGCTTTGATGGTATCAGAGCGGGCTAGTTCCCGTTCTGTTTCCGCTGCGTCTTTCTTGAAGCTTGTGTTTCATCATTAGTTTTCTGTGCATAGAGTTCTTGTTTGAAGCTTGTGCTTCGCTCTTCTTTCTTCTGCACACTTGTTCTTGATTCATTGATTCATTCGTTTCTTGACTGTTTTTCTTGGATCTTTCCTCTAATGGCGCAGAAGAAGAATAATCGCCATGGGATCACTTGATCCATATTATGTTCATCCCTCAGAAAATTCCACCACGGTGTGTGTCACACCACCCTTATCTGGTGACAATTATCACGCTTGGTCCATGAAGATGAGAAGGGCTTTGTCCATGAAAAATAAATTTCAATTCGTTGATGGGAGTATAGATGTTCCTGATAATGGAGATCTGAACTATATAGCATGGCAGAGGTGTAACAACCTTGTGCATACTTGGATCATCAACTCAATAGCACCTTCAATAGCGCAAAGTGTCGTATTCATCGAGAATGTGGTAGACGTGTGGAACAATTTGCGTGAACGCTTCATGAGAGGAGATAAGATATGTGTGGCGCAGTTGTACCAAGAAATCTCCAATCTGAAACAAGGAAGCAAGAGAATTTCAGATTACTTTACAGAGTTGCGAAGCTTGTGGGAAGAACTGGACCAGTATAGGCCAATGCCAAGCTGCACGTGCCCAGTGACTTGTGCTTGTGTTGCTATGAGAAATAGCAGAAGTTTTAGGGCAGAAGACAGGATAATTCAATTCTTGATTGGTCTGAATGAAGACTATCATGGAGTAGTGTCACAGGTTCTATTAATGGATACCTTGCCTCAGATAAACAAGGTGTTTTCCATGGTTTTACAACAAGAAAGGAAGATATGTGGCACAGCAGGGATTCTATCTGGAGGAAATATTGCAGAAGATGGTAACGGGATGGTGAATGCTGTGGAAAGCACTAAGCAATTTGGCAGAGGTAAAGGAAATGGTGGAGCAGCGAAGAGTAATGGTTCAGGTAGAGGAAAGAGTAATATAAGAATCTGCACATATTGTGGAAAGAACGGACATGTTATTGATACATGTTACAAAAAGCATGGTTACCCTCCTAATCCCAATCGAGGGAATGCTGCACACATTAACCAAGTAGAAACCAGTGGAGATGAAGCTAATGCCAATTCCAATGATGGTGGGAGTATGACTTTGACAAAGGAGCAATATAACAGTCTAATGATGCTGCTTGAAAAGAATACTGCTTCAGTCAACATGGCAAAGGGAGGTAAATCCTACATTGCTACTTTCAAAACTAAAAATGATATTAGGTGGATTTTGGATACAGGTGCTACCCACCATATTTGTAATACACTTGATAAGTTTTTAAAGCATGATAAGATAAATCCGATTGTTGTAAATCTTCCTAATGGAAATTCTATTACCACATCTGTTTGTGGACAAGTGAGAATCTCTGAAGATTTTGTTATTCAAGATGTACTATATCTACCTCAGTTTGAGGTGAATTTGATTTCTGTGTCAAAACTGTGCAAGGAGCAAAGCTGCAGTTTGATCTTTGAATCTAACAAATGTATCATACAGGAAAAGAGAAGTATGAAGAGGATTGGTTCAGCTAATGAGTTAGAAGGGTTGTACTATCTAGAAGCACAAAACTGCACACAAAGTAGAACTCATGGAGCAGAAGGATTCGTGTCCAGCATTTTCACCAGGAGCAAAGAAGAGAATTCACCAGCTATCTTATGGCATTTGAGATTAGGACACTTGTCACAAGACAGAATGAGATGTATGAGTAGTTTGTATAGCTATATACCTAGTAGTGTTCACAGGGCATGTGATGTGTGCCAACAAGCTAGACAAAAGCACTTGTCATTCCCTATTAGTGAAAGTAATGCTTGTAATCTTTTTGATTTGATACATGTTGATATATGGGGTCCCTTTAATACAATCTCTGTGCATGGTTTTAAATACTTTTTAACTATCCTAGATGATCATAGTAGACATGTCTGGATTGTCTTAATGAAATCCAAAGTAGAAGCAAGTGACAGGCTGATAGAATTTGTCAACATGGTAGAAACTCAATTCAGTAGAAAAGTGAAAGCTGTTCTGTGCGAAGTGATAATGGAACTGAGTTTCTGATGACAAAATTCTATGCTTCTAAAGGAATAGTTCATCAGAAAAGTTGTGTGTATACACCCCAACAAAATGGAAGGATAGAAAGAAGGCATCAACATATACTTAATATAAGTAGAGCTCTTATGTTTCAGTCGAAATTACCAATGAAATTTTGGTCATATGCTGTTATACATGCAGTATATCTTATCAATAGAATTCCTACAAAGATTCTCAACAACAAATCCTCCTTTGAAGTCATGTATGGAAAGGTACCTGATCTGAGTACTTTAAGAGTTTTTGGGTGTCTATGTTATGCTTCAACCCTTCCAACCAATCGTCACAAGTTTGATGCAAGAGCAAGGAAATGTGTTTTCTTGGGATACAAGGCAGGCATGAAAGGTTATGTGCTTTTAGACATAGCAACTCATGATGTGTTTGTGTCCAGAAATGTCAAAATTTTTGACATGATATTTCCATTTCTTGAGTCTACTGAAGAGTATGCTGCCACAGATATATATGTTGACTCAAGCAAGCTTGAGAGTCAAATTGCTCCTGCAGAAATATCAGATCCCATCACTACGCAAGAGTCTACTGATGAAGCTATGCAGGATTTGGAGGATGAGTCCACTTCTGCATCTATATCTTCTGATGAGAATATTAATCCTGTCCATGAGACTGATGCTGCAGTGGAGACTGAGATCACAGTCACTAATCATACTATTAATGAAGATGTTGCTTCTTCACCTCCTCATAACTTTGAGCAGCACACCAGGTCAGGTAGAGTGACAAGAGCTCCTACTCATCTAAATGATTATGTATGTGAGTCTAACACACTTGCAGCACACTATCCTATTCAAAAGTACATGTCTTTTTCGAACATTTCCTCTGGACATCAGGCTTATATTTCAGCTCTTTCATCTGAAGTTGAACCAAGTAATTACATGAGTGCATCTAAAGACCCACGATGGGTTGAAGCTATGCATACAGAAATTACTGCACTTAATGACAATCATACTTGGGTATTTGTTGATCTTCCTCAAGATGCATCCATTATAGGAAGCAAATGGGTGTATAAAATAAAGAGACATGCTGATGGCTCTATCGAGCGATTCAAGGCACGTTTAGTGGCTCAGGGTTTCAATCAAACAGAAGGTTTAGATTATCTTGAAACATTCTCACCAGTTGCCAAACTCACTACCATTCGTGTGTTACTTGCATTGGCAGCAATTCATGGGCATTTACATCAGCCTGATGTAAACAATGCTTTTCTGCACGGTGATCTAAATGAAGCAGTTTACATGAGAGTTCCTCAAGGAGTTAAAGCTCCAAAGTCTGGTCAGGTTTGCAAGCTCACCAAGTCTTTATATGGATTGAAACAAGCCAGCAGGCAATGGTTTGAGAAGTTGACAATTTTTCTACAATCTCAAGGCTTCCAACATGCCACAGCAGATCATACTCTTTTCATAAAAGCTAGCTCCACTTCCTTTACAGCTTTGCTCGTGTATGTGGACGATATCATATTAGCTGGCACATCCTTAGAAGAGTTTGCAGCACTCAAACGCGTTCTTCATCAAACTTTCAGGATCAAGGATCTTGGTAACTTAAAGTTCTTCCTTGGTCTTGAGGTTGCTCGATCATCCAAAGGTATCACCTTGTGTCAAAGGAAATATTGTCTCGAATTACTTCATGATGTTGGCCTCACAGGTTGTAAACCTGCTTCTAACCCGTTGGATGCTTCCATCCGTCATCGTAATAATGGTGCCATTTTCCCGATGTGACACCATCGTAGATTGGTTGGGAGATTGATATATCTCACTACAACTCGTCCCGACATCGCTTTGCAACACAAATGAGCCAATACATGAGTGCTCCTACCGAGGTACACTATAAAGTCACATGTGTCCTCCGATTTGAAACGTTCTCCAGCTCAGGGAATTTTTCTCTCAGCTACTTCTGATTTGCAGGTACTTGGGTTCAGTGATGCAGATTGGGGAGGATGTATTGATACAAGACGATCAGTTTCAGGTTACTGTTTTTTTATTGGCCACTCGCTTGTGTCGTGGAAATCAAAGAAGCAACCAACCATCAGTTGTTCTTCTGCTGAGGCTGAATATCGTGCATTGGCAACGGCTACTCGTGAGCTTCAGTGGATGTGTTTTCTTCTTCATGATCTGCAACAACAACCTGCCCGTCTTCCCGTGTTATATTGTGACAATCAAAGTGCCATACAGATTTCCTCCAACCCGGTGTTCCATGAGAGAACTAAACACCTCGACATTGATTGTCATCTTGTACGGGAGAAATTGCAAGTCGTGTTATCGTCTCCTTCTGTTCGCTCACGAGCAAGGATATATTTACCAAGGCTCTTGGTCCTCGCTCTTTCATGATTGTATGGGCAAGCTTGGTTTGGTTGACATATACCAACCTCAAGCTTGTGAGGGGGTATTAGCGGATGACACGTAAGCCTTGAGTGCAAGTGGCATGCAAGCTCTTAGTCAGTCAATATCCTTAGCTTATACAACAAGTTTCTCTAACTGTTTTGGCAAGTTAGTTATAGCAGTTAGGGTTTGTTATTGGTTACTACTGTTATGACATAGAGCTATATATAGCTTATTGTAATCTACTATAATCTCTTAATCAATGAATCACATTAGTTCAATTACTTTTCTTCTTCAACACACTTCATCTTCCATACTCACTTTTATCACACTTCTTCTTCCTCTTCATCATACACAAATGAACTCTCTCATTTGCTTTGACTTTTCATTACATTTTCGTTAGCGTTTTCATATTCCTTTTCATTACATTCTAATAAGATTTCACTATCAATAAACGTTTTGTTTTCGATGTGCAATGGGTGTGTAAGATGTTATGTTTCAAAACCATATTGTTCTTATGTATCTTTTCACTACTTCATTGTGAATGTTTTTTTGTTTTGTTTTGGATCTTGGAGTTTTGGGGCTTATTTGTGGTGACACTGTCCTATTTAGAAAACAAACATATTTACATTATTTATCAATTCATGCATTTTAATATTTAGCAATTCAAATTTTATTTGTTTTAAATTTGTATTAAACTTGGCCATCTTTTAACATATTCTAATACTATATGCAAAGGGTATGTTATTGCTTTTTAGGATTCAATTGGTCATCACCTTTCTTCAGCAGAACAAATATTTGACAGTACTATGTTGGTAATATGTTCAAATGATTTCACCTCCTTTTATTATTGGGCTTAAATCTAGCATTGTAAGTCGCCAAGTCATTTCCTTTTGCTCTCTCTTTTTTAGAGACAATTAAATTTGATGAATTGTAAGTATATAAAACTTTACCTGTTTTGAATTATGCAGTTAGATGCACAATCTAAAAAGGGAAAGGGTGAAACAACAATACATGTCGGGAAGAAATTTTTCAATGTTGTAGAAATGTTGCTTTTATAGTAGCTATGAGGGCAAAAACTAGATAGTGATGAAAGAAATTATGTTTGAATTTCTTGTGCATATGAATGAACTGACTTCTGATTACAATAACTATGCATTAAGTTCTCATGTGATCCTGCAACGGTTAACCATCCTCCAAACAATGGCTTGTCTGAAACTAAAATTTAAGTTGTAGACCAAAGAGATGCAGAGATTATCTTCATTTATATGGTAGTGTGAAGTTGATTAGAGTTTTATTGTTTGGTCCAACAAAAGGCACTTAAGTTCTATAATACGTTAAAGCTTCTGAATTTTTTAATATTAATGTAATACTTTTTTATATCAGGTATTGTTGGCACTGAGAGGATTCAAATGATAAATAAGCTCAGATCGTGTAGAGAAATGAAAGGAGGTATTGTGTGTATGAACATTTAACAATGAATTTTGACGTTGATTTTGTTCTTCCACAATACTATTATCATTAAATAAGGTTGAAATTCTGGAATAACAAACTCAGATGTCCTATAAAGATGTCAAGACATGTGATTTGACATGGAAACACAAGAAAGGTAAATTACAGCAGAGAAACATAAATAACACATCAAAATTGTTCACCCAGATCAGAGTTGTTTCAACGGCCTAATCACCAACTACTCTTCAAATACAAAAGTACAGTCAAGACTCTTGACAAACACACTTGGAGTTTCTTCAAAGCTTCCTCCAAGAACAAAACACCCTCTTACCTATAGGATTCTAGGTGTACACATGGTGACGGGCGTAACACAAGGGTGATGGGCGTAACACGCTGAAATGCATGTGACGATCGTTACAACTACAAAATGTCCAGAATTTATATTAGAATGACACTTGCTTAGAATGAAACAAATTGAAAACCAACAATATATCAGATATACTAACAACAGTACAATTTAAACGTGATATTAGTCTATTAAGTACACACTCCAATTACCAAATCATCAAGCAATCCGAATAAAATGAAAACAAAATGCAGTATAATAAATTGTACTGAATGTAACAAAACTTGTAATTGAAAACAAACAATGGAATTTATATTAAATACTGGTTCTTTGACAGGAAGTAACTTGTGCAAAACTGAAAATGGAATTAAGAATTTTTGCAGAAAGGAAACTACCTAGAAACAAAAACAAAATGGAAACGTACTAAAACTAACTACTGCTACTTCATCCAATTTTTGCTTTTAAATCTTCTAAAGCCGCAGTTATGTTATAAAATTGCTCCACAGTAATGTCGGTCAAGCCAATGATATCCAGACGCATACTCTTCAATTCATCCTTGATTCCATCAATGTCAGTCTTATAAGCATCGAGAGTGGTTAAAATTGCGTTCAAGTTTTCAGTGTCTTCTCCTTTGGTTATTTCAGGGGCTTCAACATTCTCTGCTACATTGTTAAAGTCATGGTAGCCAGGAGGGGTTTCAGGATCGCTTTCATCAGACATTATGTCATCAGCAACAAAGTAAGACTGTGGTGTTTCTGGTGTCGAAGGATGGTCAGGAGGGTTCAGTTCATAAATCCAGTTATCTCGGTTGTGGACACTTACTTTAGCATGGTTGGGAAGGGTAAATAGAGTGACAACTTCATTCCTTATCAGGTATTCAAAAGGTGCAGGACCTAGATTTCCTATTATCCGGAGGTCGAAATAGAAGTCAATATTCATAGGCCGAATTGTGACACCCCGATTTAATTCGAATATTAAATAATAAGGAATTTAATATTTAATTAATTAAAGGCTTGATTATTTATATTTTTGGATTTAATTGGGTAAATTGAAGAAAGAAGGGTTGGAGGTGTGCAGAGTAAATAGTGGGTGTGAGGAGTAAATCACTCTACTTTTACTAATTATTAATTATGTGTTTTATTTGGAAATAATAAAGGAGTATTAAAAGGATTATAAAAAGGAAAAGAAGAAAAGAAGGTTATTTTGGAAAAGTTATTTTCACGTAGAATTGGAGAAGAGAAGAGAAAAGAGGAAAAAAGCCAACACCGAGGAAATCAAAGATCATCGCGAGGTAAAGGGTGATTTCATTCGGTTTTAATGCCTTATGGGTTTTGGGAATCAACCGGGTGATTGGGTATGTTAGGAAACTGGATTTAGGTAATTATAGGTTTGTAGGATTAAACCCTATTTTGTGTTGGATTATAGAATTTAAGATCACTAGTGTGTCGAATGAATGATAGGGATGATGAAATAATGATATATGATATGGTAAAGATGTATAATGGTTGTATTTTGGTGTTCCTGAAAGTATGATTCGTATAGGAATGATTAGGAATGATTTGGAATGCATAATGCTGTCAAAAATAGCAGAAAATGATTCTGCAGGTCGTAGGAACCGGTTCCCGGTGGGAGGAACCGGGTTCCCAGTGTAATTTTTCAAAAACTGGGCAATTTTGTACGCAGGAACCGGTTCCTTTATATGTAGGAACCGGGTTCCCATACAAATTCCAGGAAGCGTGTTTTCCAGACTTCACAGGAACCGGTTCCTGTATATGTAGGAACCGGGTTCCACTGTGTAAATTTCAAAATACTTAAAACTTCAAAAATTCATATTTTCTAAACCGTAACTCCGATTCGAGTTTCGTTTTCGGCATTATTTCTTAAATTAAAAATACTATCTTTTAAAAAGAGAAAATATTATTTTGCTAAAATTATTTTAAAAATAGTCGAGCTTCCGATTTTTGAAAAAGGTGAATAGTTGAGGACGATGGGAAATGGGGTTGAATTGCCTGATTTGATGAATGAGTAATAATGCTTACAATGTTGTATTTGATATTCATTATGATTGAGATGTGATCATGTGATATAACGGTTAGATTGTTTGACAAGTTGAATGAAGATTGACGCTTATGTGATGTTTTCCTCGTGGTTTATTCATGATTGTATTGATATCATGTGTTGTTGTCGATGTTGAATATTCATGATGATTGTTGATCTCAGTTGTTATTGCTGTACATATTGGTGATAATCTTACTAATTGAAGGGTAAGCGTTTGTCATAGTTATGCTTTGTGATAATTTATTTCATGATTATGTTGTTATCATGTGATACTCGTTGATGTTGGCATTATGTGGAATTATGTTGTGGTCATATGCCGTTGAATTGATGTTGCATGCTTTTATGGTGCATGCATAAGCATTGTTAATTGGTTCATTCCCATTGTGCGGAAGTGAACTTGCAGAGCCAATGGACTTACCAGGATTTGAGGTAGTGAGGCTGCATTCTTGACTCAGTGTTCTGGGCGAATCATGGATTAGATTCTTGACTCAGTGTTCTGGGCGAATCATGGATTTCCGCTATTTCCAAGTGTGATGGAACAGAGGGTAAACTCGGTTCACGTTTGGTACCACATGCATAGAGTCTGCATTGCATATGGGATTGTAACATGCTAGGATGGTTTCCAGTGTTGCAATTTCCATTGATTGTTCACTTGCATATGGGATTGTAACATGCTAGGATGGTTTCCAGTGTTGCAATTTCCATTGATTGTTCACTTGCATAATGAATTGTGTACAATGCTTTTGTGAATTGAACTATGAATGTGTTTTGATAATGGACTAACGCATCGAATTATCCTGTTGTATTTAAAAACGTATAATGCATTTTATATTGGATAGAGATCTCACCCTTACTTTGATGATTTCAGATTGAAGTGATTAGCTGCTTGGAATCGGTGAGGATAGCTCTAGAGTTGAGTCAGTTAGTTAATCCGCGTGTCAGTGTCGTGCTCTGGTAGATGTAACACTGGGGAAACGTTTGTTTTGAAATCCTTAAATGGATATCCTTAATGGTTTTGAATTATGTTTTGATTTATTTTCTGGAATAGATATGGATGACGTATTCAGGAGTTGTTACGTTTCATTTCCGCTGTTAAACATAAATTTTGGTTTAATTATTTAATGAATTCCTTCAGTGAAAGCATGACATTTGTTTGGTTATAATTTTGAATTATATTAAAAATTGTGATGCCTCTTGATATGTAATAAATACTTTGATTATTAAATTATAAATCGCGGGTAATTAGAAGGGGTGTTACACGAATCGACCCGTAGGGTGCACAATTATGCAATTGGTATCAGGGTGATAGTTTCCGGTTAAGGAACCCCAAAAGTAGTCCAGCTCGAAATCCATTAAATCCACCTGAGTGGTGGTAAAAGCAAAAGGTCCGCTAGGGAATCCCAGTAAGTCAGCTAAATCCCTATGGTTATAAGTGAACTCAATACCGAAAAGTCTGAAGACTATGATTCCTTTTCTGGCTCCGACACCGTGCTCAGGTATATAAACTAGGGAACTCAAAAATTCAAGGGTAAGCTCTCGGTATGTGACAAACCTAGACTTAATATGGGCTTTTTCCCATCCTAATTGGTTAAACAGATAAAGGACACTATCCCTTATACCTAAGGCGTCCATAGTTGGTTCATCATGATACAAAGTCAAACCGATGTCCCTTTGAGACAAAGCTTCAAATCTTCTTCTTTGGTTTCTTCCGCAAAAGTGGTTTCCATAAAGTTTTGTGGAGGTTCCATAGCAAAGGTTAAATGGGGAAACAAATCAGAGGATAAAGTAAGATAGAAAAAGACTTTTCAGAAATCCTGTGGCAAGTAAAATTGTTTTGAAATCAGCAGCAGTTTTATAAAAGTTTGAAAAAGAAAATAAAGTTGTAAAAGAAATAAAACTGAAACGAAAAATAAAATAGTAAACAGAAACAAAAACAAATAAATGGGTTGCCTTCCACTAAGCGCTGTTTTTAACGTCATAAGCCTGACGAAGTGCCTAGTGAAAGATCATTCGGGAGAAATAGTGGGCAGTTCTACAAGTTTTAGACTATTCGCATAATCTCTATTCTCAATATGATGATATTGTTTTAAACGTTGTCCGTTCACGATGAACGGGGCACTATTCCTATCCTTAATTTCTATTGCTCCACTAGTGAACACGTTTGTAACTTCGAAAGGACCAGACCATCTGGATTTTAGTTTTCTAGGGAAAAGCCTAAGTCTAGAGTTAAATAGGAGTACAACGTCTCCCACACTGAATTCTTTCCGGGATAAACACTTATCGTGCCACTTTTTGGTTCTTTCCTTGTATATTTTAGCGTTCTCATAAGCGTCTAGTCTCAATTCTTCTTGTTCATTTAAATCGAGGATTCATTTTTCTCCAGCAGTAGTGTAGTTTATATTGAGCGTTTTGATTGCCCAATACGCCTTGTGCTCTAATTCTACCGGGAGATGACAGGATTTTCCGTACACAAGCTTGAAGGGTGTAGTTCCTATAGGAGTCTTGTAGGTTGTCCTATAAGCCCATAAAGCTTCGTTAAGCTTAGATGACCAATCTTTCCTAGATATGGCGACCGTTTTCTCCAAGATTTTTTTAATTTCTCTGTTCGAAACTGCGACCTGTCCACTAGTTTGTGGATGATATGGTGTTGCAACGCGGTGCTTGACTTCATACTTAGATACTAATTTGTCGAATATTTTCGAAATGAAATGAGAGCCACCGTCACTAATGACCAGTCTAGGCACACCAAATCTTGGAAAGATTGTATTTTTAAAGAGCTTAATTACTATTCGTGTGTTATTTATAGGAGAGGCTATAGCCTCAATCCATTTTGAAACATAGTCGACTGCTACGAGTATATACTTGTTTCCTAAAGAAGATGGGAAAGGTCCCATGAAATAAATTCCCCAAACATCAAAGACTTCCACTTCTAATATTCCTTTTTGAGGCATTTCATCGCGTCTTGAGATATTACCGGTGCGTTGACATTGGTCACAATTTTTAATAGCAATGTGGACATCTTTCCATAGATTAGGCCAGAATAGGCCGACTTGTAGAATCTTGGCACAGGTTTTAGAAGTACTAGCATGTCCGCCATAGGGAGATGAATGACAGTGAGAAATAACATCTTCTATCTCTTCTTTAGGTATGCATCGACGGAAAATTCTGTCCGGTCCTCTTTTAAATAAAAGTGGTTCATCCCAATAATAATACTTGAGATCATGGAAGAATTTCTTTTTTTGTTGGTAGGTTAAATCTGGTGGGAGCACGCCTGCAGCCAAATAATTGACTATGTCAGCATACCATGGCAGTCCCAAGGTCATATTGATCGCTTCCACGACTTCCTTAGCTTCTGGTTTGTTTAAGTCCAATTGAGCTAGATCGCTTATCATTTGTGCAATTAGATGTTCATACGGAAAATCATCGTTAATTGGCACTTGTTCGGGTTTTATACCTTCTAATCTTGATAAATGGTCTACTACGACGTTTTCAGTTCCTTTCTTATCCTTGATCTCTAGATCGAACTCTTGCAAAAGTAAGATCCATCTGAGGAGTCTAGGTTTTGCATCCTTCTTGGTTAGTAGATATCTGATAGCAGCGTGGTCTGTATAAATGATTATCTTTGCTCCTACGAGGTAAGAACGAAATTTGTCAAGCGCAAAGACCATCGCTCTTTCTCGCCAGGCGTAGTTCATCTGAGCTGAGTCTAGCGTTCTACTGGCGTAGGGAATTGCGTGAAGTTTCTTGTCCTTCCTTTATCCAAGAACTGTGCCTACAACGTAGTCACTTGCATCGCACATGATTTCAAAAGGTAACCTCCAATCGGGTGGTTGCATGATTAATGCGGAGATAAGTGTTGATTTAAGAATCTCAAAAGCTTTAAGACAATTGTCGTCGAATATGAACTCAGCATCCTTCATTAATAGACCGGTTAGTGGTTTCGTAATCTTCGAAAAATCTTTGATAAATCGTCGGTAGAAACCGGCGTGTCCTAGAAAGCTTCGTATTTCTCGAACAGTCTTAAGTGGTTGGAGTTCTTTAATTACCTCTATCTTAGCTTTATCAACTTCAATTCCTTTATTGGAAATAACATGTCCTAGCACGATTCCTTCTCTAACCATGAAATGGCATTTTTCCCAGTTAAGCACGAGGTTTACTTTCACACATCTTTCTAAAACATTTTCTAGATTAGATAAGCATCCTTCAAAACTTTGCCCGCACACAGAGAAGTCGTCCATAAACACTTCCATGATGTTATCGATGAAAACTGCGAAGATCGACATCATACATCGTTGAAAGGTTGCTGGGGCATTGCACAATCCGAAGGGCATTCGTCTGTACGCGAATGTTCCATAGGGACACGTGAATGTAGTCTTCTCTTGATCATCAGGGTGAATTAGAATTTGGAAAAATCCGGAATAACCATCTAGATAGCAGAAGTAGGAGTGTTTGGCTAATCATTCTAACATTTGATCTATGAAGGGTAAAGGAAAATGGTCTTTCCGAGTAGCTTTGTTTAGTTTTTTGTATTCTATGCACACTCTATGTCCATTAACCACTCTTTGTGTTATCGATTCGCCTTTTGTGTTCTTCACAACAGTGACACCTCCTTTCTTCGGTACGACATGTACTGGGCTAACCAATTTACTGTCGGAGATTGGGTATATGATTCCAGCTTCCAATAGCTTTTTAATTTCATCTCTGACTAAAGTGCTAAGGATTGGATTAATTCTTCTTTGAGGTTCTCGAGAGGTTTTGCAATCTTCTTCTAGCATAATACGGTGCATACAAATTGAAGGGCGTATTCCTTTTAAATCAGATATGTTATAACCTAATACGGTACGGTACTTCCTTAGGACGTCTAATAGTTTCTGAGTTTTGAGCGTTCCTAAATTGGAATTGACTATAATGGGTCGAGTACGTTCGGTATCTAGGAATTCGTATCTTAGGTTTCTAGGTAGAGTTTTTAGTTCTAAACCAGGTTTCTTTGGGCATGGCATATGATCAGGTGTGAGTGCTAGACTTTCGCTTAGACTATCGTCTTGATATGGTTCACGCCAATTGTCGTCTTCGAATATCATAGGGGTTTAGATTTTTATTATTTCAGAGTATGTGGTTTGTAACACCCCTTCTAATTACCCGCGATTTTACAAATAATAATCAGAGTATATAACACATATCAAGAGGAATCACAATTTTTAATATAATTCAAAACAGTTGTCATGCTTTCACTGAAGAAAATTTATTAAGGAAATAATGCAAAGATTATGTTTAACAGCGGAAATGAAACATAATCAAAATTCCGAATACATCATTCATAGTATTCCAAGATAATAACCAAAACCTGATTCAAAACACTAAGGTATTCCAGGATTTTTAATAAAGACACACTTCCAAACTATTAAGAAAGTATCCATTTAAAGGATTCAAACAACTGCTTCCCGTTGTTACATCTACGAGCACGACAACGACATCGACTAATTAATCGACTCAATGCTAGAGCTATCCTCACCAACTCCAATGCACTAATCACTGGATCTGAAATTGTTGAGTAAGGGTGAGATCTCAATTCAATATAACATGCATTATAATTCTTAGAATACAATAGAATAATCGACACATTAATCCATTAATCAAGCACAAATCATAGTCCATTCACAAGGCAATTCACACAATGAACATGTATATAAACAAACAATGGAAATTGCAACACTCGAAACCATCCTAGCATGTTACAATCCCATATGCAATGCAGACTCTATGCATGTGGTACCAAAACGTGAACCGAGTTCACCCACCGCCCGCTTACTCGTGGAAAGACAGTAATCCATGATTCGCCGTAACACGAGTCAAGAATCCAATCCCTGATTCGCCCATAACCACCGGGTCAAGAATCTAGCCTCACTACCTCTGCACCAGGTAAGTCTATCGGCTCTACCAGTTCGCTTCCGCACAATGGGAATGAACCAATTTAACAATGCTCATGCATGCATCATAAAAGCATGCACATCAATTCAACGGAATATGATAACAACATAATTATAAATTAAATTATCACAAGCATAAACATGCCAAACTCTTACTCTTCAATCAGTAAGACTATCACCAGTACATAATAACAATAGCACATGATACCAATACAATCATGAATAACCCACAAGGGAAAGAAACATCACATGAACGTCAATCTCCATTCAAATTGTCAAACAATCTAAACCAATTCATAGATTACGATCTCAACATAATTCACTTATGGTCAATCACCAATGTATCGCATTCAATCATAATGAATAGTCAACACAACATTGTAAGCATTAATAACTCATCCGGTAACTCAGACCATTCGTAATAGTTTCCCATTATCCTTAACTAAACACTCTTTTCAAAAATCGGGAGCTCGACTATTTTTCAAAATAATTTAGCAAAATAATATTTTTCTCTTTTCAAAAGGTGGTATTTTAAATTTAAGAAATAACACCGAAAACGGCACTCGAATCGGAGTTACGGTTTAGAAAATATGAATTTTTAAAGTTTTAGAGTTTTAGAAAATACTCATGGAACCCGTTCCTACCTATACAGAACCGGTTCACGAAAGTCTTCAAAACTAGCTCCTGGTTTTGTATGGGAACCCGGTTCCTACCTATACAGAACCGGTTCCGAGTGTAAAATCCATTATTTTAACACGGGAACTCGGTTCCTCCCACGTGGAACCGTTCCCACGTCCTATAACATCATTTTCTGCAACTTTTGACAGCATTTTGCACCCATTATCATTTCCAAACTTTCAAGTACGAATTGGGACATTAGGAACACTATTTCATGATCATTTCACACCATTATAACATCACACAACATGGTTTATTCATTCCTATCAATTATTTGACATACAAATGATCCTAATTCCAAACACCGACACAAATAGGGTTTATTTCCATAACTTATAATCATCAACATTCAAACTTCCTAACATACCCAATTATCCCTATGATTCCCAAAACCCATAAAACATGTTAACCGAACGAAATCACCCCTTACCTCGTGATGTTCTTCGATTTCTCTCGGCGTCGGCTTTTCCTCTCTTCTCTTCTTCAATTCTACGTATAATGACTTTTCTCCAAAAAGGCCTATTTTCTTTTCTTTTCCTTTTTATATTCCTTCTAATAATCCTTTATTTATTCCAATAAAATAAAACAAATGGTAATTAGTAAGTGTAGTGTAATTTACTCCTCACACCCCTAATTACACCTCACACCTCCATCTCTTCTTTTCTTCAATTACTCCCATAAATTCCAAAAATATAATTAATTCAAGCCTTTAATTAATTAAATAATTAAATTCCTATTTATTTAATTTTTGAATTAAATCGGGGTGTCACATGGTTTGTTCCGCTTCCATCTCTCTTACGCACCCATCTATAACGTCGATTATATAGCATGTGTCATTCATGGCTGGTGCTTGTAAGAATTGAGTAAGGATGAATTCCACTTTTTCCTCTCCAACTTCGAATGTTAGTCTGCCCTTCTTTACGTCAATTATAGCTCCAGTTGTGGCTAGGAAGGGTCTACCTAATATGATAGGGGTAACTGAGTCTTCGGTAATGTCCATGATTATGAAATCGGTCGGGATATAGAATTGACCTATTCTAACTGGAACATTTTCCAGTATACCTATAGGGTATTTAACTGATCGGTCAGCTAATTGAACGGGCATTTTCGTAGGTCTAAGTTCTCCCATCTCCAGCTTTTTGCAAATAGATTAGGGCATGACACTGATACTTGCTCCCAAGTCGCACAGAGCTTTATCTATAACGAACTTTCCAATGTTACAAGGTATAGAGGAACTACCTGGATCTTTTAGCTTAGGGGGCATGTTGTTTTGAATACACTCAGCGGTAAGTGTAACTGTTCCGTTGTCTTCTATCTTTCTCTTGTTAGATAGGATTTCCTTAAGAAATTTAGCATACGAGGGCATCTGGGTGATAGCTTCTGTAAACGGTATTGTGATATTCAGTTGTTTCAGAAGTTCAACGAATTTCTTGAACTGGCCCATCGTTTTGGAATTAGTTAATCTCTGAGGGTACGGAATCGGTGGTTTATAAAGTGGTGGAGGCCCATAAGGTTTCTTTTTTTCCACTACCTCTTGGTTCTCGTTTTCCTTTTCTTTTGGTTCATTCTCATTTTAACTTGGCTTGTTCTGCTTTTGGTACATCGTTGGATTTTCTAGTCTTGGATCAACAGGTCCGTCAAGTTCTTTTCCACTTCTTAGTATCACAGCATTAGCGTGTCCTTTTGGGTTAGGTTGTGGTTGACCAGGGAAAATTCCAGTTGGGGCAGCAGTAGGTGCTTGTTGTTAAGCTACCTGTGAAATTTGAGTTTCAAGCATCTTGTTATGGGTAGCTAAAGCGTCGACTTTACTAGATAATTGCTTAATCTGCTCATTAGTATGTAAATTTTGATTTAGAACATCTTTATTAGTCTGAGATTGAGAAGCAATGAAGTGTTCTATCATGATTTCGAGATTAGATTTCCTAGGAATGTTGGATGTATTAGGTCCATTATTAGGGTGATTTGGGATAGCTTTCGGATAACCAGGTGGTGTGGCAGGAGCTTGTCCAGGTGCGTATAACGCATTGTTGCTTTTGTACGAAAAGTTTGGATGATTCTTCCAACCAGGGTTATAGGTATTACTGTAAGGGTTTCCCTGTACGTAGTTCGCTTGTTCACCTGGAACTCCTATTAGAAGTGGGCATTCTAGAGCAAGATGTGATTGAAGACCACATAGATCGCAAGTTTGGGCTACTGCAGCTATGGTAGCTGCGGGAGCGGTGGTAAGATTCTCTAGCTTTTGGGTGAGAGCTCCCACTTTAGCATTGACTTGATCCAGGCTATTCGCTTCGACCATGCCACCTTTTGTTTGAGATTTTTCTGCATTAGCTCTCTCGCTTCCCCATTGATAATGGTTGTGAGCCATGCTTTCGATAAGTTGGTTTGCATCGGCATATGGTTTATCCATCAGCGCGCCACCAACAGCAGCGTCTATAGTCAATCTTGTGTTGTACAAGACACCGTTATAAAACGTGTGAATGATCAGCCATTCTTCTAAACCATGATGAGGACAGAGTCTAAGCATATCCTTATAGCGTTCCCATGCTTCGAATAGTGATTCATTATCTTTTTGTCGAAAACCATTGATGTTAGCTCTGAGCATATCAGTTTTGCTTGGTGGGAAATATCTAGCCAAGAAGACCTTCTTCAACTCATCCCATGTGGTGATTGAGTTTGAAGGAAGAGATTGGAGCCATGAGCGAGCTCTGTCTCTTAAAGAAAAAGGAAATAGGCGCAATCGTATCGCCTCGGGGTTTACACCATTTGCTTTTACAGTGTCTGCGTACTGCACAAACACTGATAGATGCAGGTTCGGGTCGTCAGTAGGAGATCCAGAAAATTGGTTCTGTTGAACGGCGGAAAGAAGCGAAGGTTTTAACTCGAATACTCTTAAAGCCCTATGCCTGCTCTCGCTAGCCCATAAGTGTTTAGTAAATATTCTTTGAAAACTTTATTAAATCTAATTCGTTTTAAAGCGCTCTCGCTGTATTTAAATGGAATGCCTAACTTTAGCTATCCGGTTAAAACCTCACACTTTCGTGGTCTCAATCCTAACCTATTCCACTTTTCTTACTTTCGTAACAAAAAGGTTTATTTTTAATTTCAAAAAGTTATAACCAGAATTTAAGTTGATTAAGGTTTTAGCTTAGGAATAATTAAGTGCCTACTGTCATTACTACTACACACCGACACAGGAAATTTAGCTAGCCATAGTTACTAAATCAAACACACAGGAAACATAATTAAAAAATAGTAAAGCACGCATTTTGAATAAATAATGAAAACTTATAATAAATAATTAAATTGTACTTGAAATTAAATGCAGTAAAAACCTGAAATACAATAATGCTCCTCACGTCCTCCTTCCATAAGTCGGAAATTCAAAACTTCGGAATCGGAATAATAAACAAGGTCTGTGGCTTAAATAAATCCTAACTAAAAATAACAATTTCCTAATGTTGGAAATTGCTATTGGGCAATACAAAAACAAAGGAAATTAAAATGCAAGAACAAGTTGTAAAAACTGGAAAATGAGGTTTGATTTCGGCAGAGCTTCCGCAAGGCAAATTGAAAATAGAACTCTGTGCTTCTTCCTTGGAATTCCTGGTATTTATAGAGAAAACCAAAACTGGCAGTTGGAAACCATCGTGGGCTTAAATTTGAATTTCTCAGAAAAAATAGGAAAATGGGCGTGAGTCGTGATTGAGAATTTTTAGGAGTCACTCAAGACTCTTCCTCTGCTTGCCCACGTCTCCTTGTTCACCATAAGTTGAAATGTAAGCGTGTTACAGTCGTGGAGGGTGTGTGACGGCCCTTCTTTGATAATTAGCGTGTTACAGTCGTTACAGGAAGGTGACGAGCGTAACACGGCTTGACTATGCATTACGACCGTGGCGCGTATGTGACGACCGTCATAGCAGCAAAATCTGCAGATTTTGGCAGATTGATTCTTTTCCTTCTGATCTTGCATGTTGACTATGTTTATTTGATCTTCTTTGCTAATTTGACCTGATATATGTAGTACCTGCAAAAAGACATGAAAACTCGGAATATTTGGGAGTTAAATGGATCAGTGCGATGGTAAAATGGGCTAATTTCATAGCAAATATACGACACGATTTCTCGTTATCAGAAACAAAGCAATGTTGGTGGCCCAAGGTTACAATCAAGAAGAAGGAATTGAATTTGAAGAAACATTCGCTCTGGTTGCAAGGTTAGAAGCTATTCGTCTTTCATTTGCTTATGCTTGTTCATTAAATTTTCAACTTTACCAAATGGATTTCAAAAGCGCATTCTTGAATGGCTACATCAATGAAGAAGTCTATGTCAAACAACCCCCAGGATTTGAAGACTTCAAAAATCCTTCAGATGTCTTTAAGTTGAGAAAAGCTCTTTATGGCTTGAAGCAAGCACCAAGAGCATAGTATGACAGGCTTAGCAATTTCCTATGCGAAAAAGGTTTTGAAAAAGGTAAAGTTGATAAGACTTTGTTCATTAAGAAGATCAAAGGTAACACTTTATTGGTTCAAGTCTATGTTGATGATATCATATTCGGTTCAACAAACAAATCAATGTGTGAAGAATTTTCATTGATGAAGCAAGGAGAATTTGAGATGTCTATGATGGGTAAGATGAACTATTTTCTTGGACTTAAAATTAAGCAACTAAAAGATGGAATCTTCATCAACCAATACAAGTATTGTAAAAAATTATTGAAAAAGTTTGATATGGATAGTTGCAAAGTAATGCATACTTCAATGGGCTCCGGTACTTATGTTGATCAAGATGAATCCGGTATTCCAATTGAAATTACAAAATATCGAGGTATGATTCGCTCTTTATTATATTTGACGGCAAGCCGTCCTGACATAATGTTTAGTGTTTGTATTTGTGCTCTCTTTCAAGCAAATCCAAAGGAATCTCATCTAATGGCGGTCAAGCGAATCATGAAGTATCTCAAAGGGACAACCAATGTCGGCTTATGGTATCCAAAAGGTAGTGTATCCAATTTAATTGATTATTCTGACACGGATTATGCAGGGTGTGAAACTGATAGAAAAAGCACAGGTGGTAATTGTCACATTCTTGGAAATGCATTAGTATCATGGGCTTGTAAAAAACAAGCATGTGATGCTTTTAGCAAGGACTAAGTAGAGTACATAGCAGCCGGTAGTTGTTGTGCACAAATTCTTTGGCTTAAGCAACAACTTCGTGACTAAGGAGTCGATCTAAGATGCATACCTCTACGTTGTGACAATACAAACGCAATCAATATAACAAAAAATTCGGTCATGCATTCAAGAACCACACACCTTGACATACAACATCATTTTCTCCGTGATCAGGTACTTCAAGGAGATGTTGAAGTCACTTTTATTGATACTCATAATCAACTTGCAGATATTTTTACAAAACTGCTTGGTCGTGAACCATTTTATAAAATTCAAAGAGAATTTAAGATTTTGGATGAAAGTGATACATAGATCATTCACTTCATATAAGGTGCATATATTATTATTATTATTATTATTATTATTATTATTATTATTATTATTATTATTATTATTATTATTATTATTATTATTATTATTATTATTATTATTATTTTAGTACATCTCTTATTCTACTCCTTCATATACATATTTTCTTTTCCCCAAATCAACGGAATCATAATATTCAATTTGACGACATAACATCTTTTGCTCAACTAAAACAACTTCGAAGCAACATAAAAGTCAACAACTTGAGTAATAACAACAACAAACAACAATCGTTCACCCTCCCCGAGTGTTACGTATCAGAGAAACGACACCGACTCAAACTAACGAAGGTAAACAACCTTCATCTTGGATTACCTGGACGTTATCCACGTAGAGGCAACATCACAACAAAAGGGGTGAGATATCTAACAATATAATAGGATGTATGATAAATAGTATTAGAATCAGTCCATGTAAAATCACCGCTTCACAACTACAATAACAACATTTATTACGACATAGTCACCAACCAGTACAACGTCAACAATGTATCAACACCACAACATTTATCACAATATATTCATCAACGTAATACAACAACAAATTCAGCGTCATAACAACTCAAATATGCAATATGAGATGCAACAACTTATTCTAATGCACATGCATATGGTACCAATGGAGCAGAACTCCCAACATAAAAATCTGCCAATATCCGAGACATCAACAAGGAATAAGCCTTCTGTCATACCCCAAAATTTTCCCTCCATCTTCTCAAGATATTTCATACATCCATGCTCAATGATTCCTCAAGAGATGATCAGACAAACCCTCTCCTAGACAATCAACCCAAACTAGAGTTTGGTAATTCTCAGCTCCAGATGGACTTCCAACATCTCCAATGTTCACCATGCCTCCTCATATGCTTAAAAGATTCTCCATGTCAAGTTTCAAGCCTTACAAGTCAAGTTTCCTCAGACAATTGCTCAGATGGTTGAAAATCAGTTGTATTGGACAAAAAGTCAACTGTGGTCAACATACAGTCAAACTTCATAATTTTTGGTCAACATCCTCATTTTGAAGTTACATTCATCATTTGATCAAGGGTTGATCATGATTCATCAAGAAAACTCAAGATTTGCTCAAAAGTCCAACTTTCTAAATTAGGGTTTCTAGGTGAAAAGTCAACTGAACTTTGACTGATCATAACTTCTTCATACTTTATCAGAAATTTTTCCACCACCTCTTGTTTTGAAGGAAATTCAATTCTCTACAACTTCATGTCTCACAAGAATGTCCAAAAATGCTTCATTTGAGAGGTATGGCCCAAAACATTCTGGTCATTTTCAAAGTCAACAAAAGTCAACATTTTGTTTTGAAGATATATTGAGCATGGAAACTCCAATTGAGATGAGCCAAAAAGGTTGGTTAGAGGACTCTTAGAGCTTTCCAAAAAGTCCAAGAACACTCAAAAATATGGAAAATTGAGCAAGATACACCATTCACAAGTTGGGCAATTTTGGACAATTGCACAAAAGGACATTTTGGTCAAAATGCAAAATTTTCCAAATGGGCCTATAATCTTTTGATCCAAACTTGTTCATGACATTATTTGTGACTCATAAATGCTTGGCCATGGCAATTTTCTATTTTATTGATTTAATTTTGGATTTTAAACCATTTAATTCCAAATTAAATTATATAAAATATGAAAATAAAGTATTTTTTCAAATGGGTTGGATTTATATCTTACTTGAGGTCCAAGATAGCCCACCAAGCATACCAATTTCGTGATAGCATGCATATGGAAAGAAAAAATCAAATTTTTAAGGAAATTTGATTTTATTTGAATGAGAAATATTGCACATTGATTAACCAATCTTTTTTCACTCTTTTTTCTCTCTCAAATCCCTCTGTAAATACTCAGCCTATTGCCAAGCACAAGGGAGGAAACCCTAGCTCAAAGCAATACCCTTATTCTTGCAAAAAATTTCAAGAAACTTGAAAAATCGTGTTTCAAAATCCAGCCACTTTCAGCCCTCAAAAATCATTCCTTTGTGTTTCTAGGGTAAGTATGAGTAAGTACACATCATTGTTATAGATCAAAACAACCTGAATCGATGCATACATGATCATACATATCTCAAACTTTTTGATTTTTGCATTTTACTATTCTGCGTGTTTCCATTGAATCTAATGCTTTTATTGTGTTCATGAGACTCCATGTGATTGATCTGGGCCATCGTTTCGAAGCTTACACGTGAAAACAAGGAATTGCCATAGTTAGGGTTTTTGAACTGTCTTCTTCGAACCGGCCTGTACAGGCCGATTCAGCCAAAACCGATGCCACCATTGGATTCAGGAGGGTCGATTTAGGGGGTAGGGTCCCCCTTTCCCATTTATTCCTTGTATTTTTCTTGTTTCGATTTCAGGCTAGCCGGAGAAGATGACCGGAGCCCTAGATCCGACGCTGACTCAGGCGAAGACCGGCGAGGGGGTTGCGTGGCGTTTCTGGGTTCTCTGATTCGTTCATCCATGCTGACTGGAGTCCACGCGTGCTGAGTTGCTTTTCAAACCAAACCATGACACGTGAGCGCTTATATTCAAATGTTTCCAGCTTTTCAAACACCAAAGACACGCTGTCCCAGTGGTTAAGGCGTTGGGATTGAAAGATGCTCCAAAAGGTCCTCTGTTCGAATCTCCCCAGGACCGGTTTTGAGTTTCTTTTTCCAAACTTGCATATTTTCTATTTTTCTTATTTATTTAATATTTTCATGCAATTTTAAATTCTTTTCATATTTTTATTTCATGCATTAAAAATCATCAAAATATTTTTTCCTTTTGCATTTATTTCCAGAAAATACTTATTTAATTTATAAAATTAAAAAATACAATTTTGCATGCATATTTATTTTTATTCATAATTTAGCATTTAAATCAATTTTAATTAGTGTTAAATTATTAAAATGCATCCAAAAAATCCCAAAAAATTATTTTAGCATATTTACATTATTTCCAGCATGTCATATTTTTCTCATTAAAAAATTTGCATTTTTACTAACATTTTTCTCTTATTCAATTTCATCATATTTTCCGATTTCTCTTATCTTTTCACAGGTTATTCCGTTTCAGACGGTTTCTTTTACTGTTTTCATTTTTTCCAATTATGTAACTGTTCATGGGATGTAATAGTTTAAATTAGGTTTTTATTTTCTGCAAGTTTAAATTATGTATCTGCCCCAAAGCCATGTAATAGCGTAGGACATTTATCTTTCCGCATCTTTACATTCTGCATTTTAATTTCCGCACCCTATAAATTGCTAGTAACTAGGCGTGTATGGCAAGACTAAAATTGAACATAGCTCACTAACTTTCAAGATAAAATATCTGAATCAACACACTCTTTTTCACACACGCACCCCTTAGGGTAATTCTCTCTCCTTGCCTTTACGAATTAAAATGGTCATGTCCCTCGAACGTAGAGGTATCCTAGCACCGTTGCCTTCCGAACAAATCATCATAGTCCCTTCGATACAAAGATCATAGACCCACGATGTCGCCTACGAATACATGATCTTGACCCTCGATTGTCGCCTACGAAAAAATGATGATAGTCCCTTCGAATGTGCTAGGATTCTTCCTACGAGTTGCTTTCTATGACCATCCGATGTCCCTTCGAATGTCCCGTCTACATCCAACAAATAGAGTTACCTACCAACTAATGGTATGGATAGCGCTATTCTAAAGGAACGTAAAATGATACACGAAAACGACCAATTTTGAGTAGGTAATAAGACTTTTAGTTGCTTGCTCTATCAAAATGCTTTTCACACCACACACTTTTGTTAAAGTTCAAACTCTTTTCAAAAACAAAACATTTCCGAACACTTTGTATACATTCCTACATGAATCATTACAAAGTCAAAGCGAAATGCCTTTTCAAAACATTTTTTCAAACACACAGAAAGCAATTTTTAAAGTGATCTAGGAGCAACTAAGAGCCCGTAGATAGCTACGGATGGAAAGGGGTGCTAATACCTCCCCTTTTCATAACCTTCTCCCTTACTCAGAATCTAACGAAGGTCTTTTTCTGTACTTTTACCTTCCCTTAATTGGATAAAAATAAAAGTCGGTGGCGACTCTTGCTATCCGCACATGTGCGATACAAAACACTAACAAGTCAGTTCACCGTGTTACAGAACTGGAGACTCTGCCGGGGAGACACCCTAAAGAGAGAATTATCTTAGGGATTTCTAGATCACCTTTATTGCTTTTTGTTTGACTTGCTTGCTTTATCTTTAAGGGTTGCTTGGGTATTATATTGTTGGGGGATCCTACACCCGGATCCGGGTTTCCTTTTAGGTAAGTAGCAATAAATCGTCGCGACCGTTAGACGTATATCGAAACGGTCAACATGATGGCTACGTTAGCGTGACACTTTGGATGTCCTGATACTCTTCATTCCCAAGTTGAGGATAGTATTTGGCTTCTGCGTGGTGTCATCAAGCGCTAACTAAACTTTTAGAACCTTAATTGACCCATCTTGGCCATTAGAAGGTAGTGAGATGGCCGGCTTTGGTGTAGACCGAGGTTGGTTGATACCGATGGCCGGCTTTGCTCTGTTTTGTAGGGAATTATGGCTTCTAGAAAGACTATCCGAATCAACTTCATGGGTATACCTTCTCAACTCAAAGAATTGGTTTCTGAAATTCCCGACCATGCTCAGTTCATCAAAAGACATGGTTATCTACTTGATTTGGTTACCTCCGGTTTTGAAGAAGATATGATGCATGTCTATTCCGTTCTTTGATCCGAAACACCATTGCTTTACATTCCCAGTTATCGGTTGGTTCCTACCTTGGAAGAGTTCTCTGCTACTTGGGATACTGTTCTTGACCAAATGCCATTCACGGTTTAAAACGCCTAGTACGAAGACATCGCATCAGTATTACACCTAAAGCGCTCAGACGTTGAAGCCAATTGGGAAACAAGAAGCGGAGTTAAGGGTTTACTTTCTAAGTTTCTAATTAAGAAAGCCCAAGAATTCCTCAAAGTTATGGGTTTCCATGCCTTCGAAGACATTGTGGCCTTGTTAATCTATGGTTTGGAACTATTCCCTAACTCGGATCAATTCATAGATGTCAACGCCATCAAGTTGTTTCTTACCCGCAATCCTGTGCCTACTTTACTTGGAGATATTCTACATTCTCTCCACACTCGTACTACTAAAAGACAAGGAACTCTCATGTGTTGTATACCGTTACTTTCAAGGAGGTTTATTTCGCACCTTCCTCCATCAGTTTTGAAGAACGAGCAAAGGATGAAGTGGTCTCAAAGATTGATGTCACTCTCTCATTCAGATATCCGTTGGAGTATTTTCTCTCAAAAGGACTTCACCTTCATTGAGCGTTGTGGAGAATTCCCTAATGTACCACTACTTGGTATAAGGGGAGGTATTACTTACAACCCTTCCTTAGCTCTACGTCAGTTTGGTTTTGCTCGAAGAGATGGTCCGCATGATATGCTTCTCCAAGATATTGTGTTCGACTACAATCATGATCTCCAGAATTACCGACGAAGGTTCATACACGCTTGGGGCATGGTAAAGAAGACTGATACCAAGACTTTGGGGCACCAGAACTCCATTCCTTGGGAACCTTACCTCAAATGGGTGCGAGCTCGAGCTCAAAATCTCATGATGCCGTTCACGCCCGTTCTACCCGTAATTATGGAACCTGTTGCTATAGGTGACGTACCCTATACCGTTCTCTATCCCGACATGCCTACTGATTTTGAAGACTTGAAGAGATCCTGGATTCAACTCAAGGAAGAGAGGGATACCTTTGAAGCTCAGTGCTATGCAAGTGAGAAGAAAGTGCTAGAGTTGACCAAGCTACTTCACGAGGAGCGAAACATCAACGCCTACATCGGCACCAAGAGGAAGCGCCCATGGGAGACTTAGAGCTTTAGGATTTTCTTTTATTTGTCTTGAACTATCCTTTGTACTTAAAAAGAAAAAAAGAATAATGAAAAGAGTACTAATAAATGTTTGTTCATTACTTGTTTAACAAATTTAAATCTCTAAGGTCCTTGAAAACATTGCATTGCATTCGCATAAACATCGCATAGCATAACATAACATTGCATCACAGGTACATTGAAGATTGGTTTTCTCATTTGCTCGCTATTTATTTTAGCAGAAATGGCTCTTGAGCAGTCACAAATATCTTCAAGCTCGAATGCTCGAGAGATGTTGACTTTGGTCCAAGGCCAAGAAGATCGAAGAAGCTCATCAACGAAAAGAAGAAGGTTGTTGGTCTTCTCAACATGGGCGTACAAAGGAGGTCCTAGAGTGGTTAGTCGAATTGAGCTCTCAAGGAAGTGTCAAGAAGGAGGATGAGCAAATTAACAAGGGTGATGGCGAAGGTAGTCGCATGAGCCGAAAAAGTCTATGATGATGGCCAATACTCGATGAAGATGACAAGTACAAGCAACTTGAAGACCGTTTGAATCTTGTGGAAAACACAAGATGTCCGGGCTGAATTTTGATGATCCGAGTCTTGTCCACGTGTTGTGATTCCTCCCAAGTTCAAAGTTCCAACTTTTGCTAAGTACGATGGCATGTCTTGTCCGAAGCGCATTTGAAGTCCTATGTCCGAAGATCAATCCCCACGATGAGAAAGTTGTGGATGCACTATTTTCAAGAGAGTTTGTCCGAACCCAATTGGAATGGTACTATCGAGAGAATGACCGTATCCGTACTTGGGTGACTTAGCGATGCTTTCTAATGAGTACAATCTTGAATTGACACCCACTCGCATACAACTACAAAGCATGTCTATGGGTCGTGATGAGAAGTTCAAGGAGTATGCTCAGAAGTGGAGAGATCTAGCAGGCAGAGTTCAGCCACCCTTGTCCAATAGGGAGTTGGTTGATATGTTTATGGGAACAGCGACCCGTTCTTTAATCATCGATTGGAAACTCTTGAGCCGGATTCATCGAACTGATATTGACAGGCGAGCGTATTGAAGCTGGTATCAAGAGTGGAAAGATTCATGTAGAGTCATCTTCAAATGCTGCAAAGAGATCTTTTGGTGGTAAGAAGGAAGCTAATCGTGTATGGTCGAAAAGCCGAGCCAAGACCGACCGCTCAATCTGGGGGCGTTGTGATCTCGATCCTACATCGGACAACCTCGACAAGATAACGCGATAACAATCGCCACGAAGACGATCAACATGCCATTGTCGCAAGCCTTGCAACACATGTTGAAAGCAGAGCTAATTACTTTGAGGGATCCTCCTCAGAATGTCAACACTTCCTCTCCGAGATACAATCCTAATGCTAAGTGTGCTTACCATTCCAACAGCCCAGGGCATAGTACTGATGATTGTTGGGCTTTGAAGAACAAAATTCAAGACATGATTGAAGCTAAGCAGATTGAGTTTGACCCTCCTGTTGAGACTCCGAATGTGATCAACGCGCCTATGCCTAACCATGACAAGAGTTCCAATGCCGTTGGAGAAGATACTTATGTTTTCAACATAGATGACTTGACCATTCCTCTGATGACTGTTAAGGAGAATTTGCTACAAGCCGGTGTCAATCCAGGATGCCCAGAGAATTGCCGTTGGTGCCCATCTGCGCCTGATGGTTGTCCTTGGTTGAGAAGACGAGTTCAGTGCATGATGGACAACCGTGAGATACTATTTCTGATACCACCTGTGCAGAAGCTGTGTGATGAAATGTCTAAGTTGAAGATCGAAGATGTGAATGAAGCCGTACCATCTGTGTGGGATACCTTGGGGCAGCCAAGTGGAAAGTATGATTACATGGTGAAGTACACTGTTCCTGAAAGCTACAAGATTCCTATTGAAGATGTTAAGGCGACCGGATGGGGTGACGATTTCCCAGAAGACTATGCTGATGTTAACACCATAAGGATTTCCTCTGCTGATTCTGTGCCTAGAGTGGCACCTCTCATCATTACTTCTCCAAGGCCAGTTCCATATTCCTCTGATAAAGCTATTCCTTGGAATTATGGAGCTGATGTTTACTATCATGGCGTCAAGCAAGACCCTCTGACCATTGAAGATCTTACAGTTGAAGCTACCATTCGACATTGACAACATCACGGATCAAGTAAGGTGACGAGCGGAAGGGTTTTCTCCAAATCTCTCCTCCAAAAGACACTGCGATTCCACTCGCATTCTAGCTATTCAATCCATTCCCAAGCTAGAAAACAACCGTGACTCATCCCTTCACCGAAGTACCAAAGGAAGTTCTTGAAGACACCTCCAAACAAGAAATGGAGGAAATTCTGAAGATCATCAAGAAGAGTGACTACAATCTTGTGGAACAGTTGGGACAGATTCCGTCCAAGATCTCCATGCTTGCTCTGCTCTTGTGCTCCGAGGCTCATGCTAATGCCTTGGTGAAGTTTCTAAAGAATGCTCACGTACCTCAAGACACTACCACTGACCAGTTTGAAGTTTGTATTGCTAGCCTGGTTGCCAACAACGGCCTAGGCTTCTCGATCTTGATTTGACTCTAAAAGAAACACAACAAAGCCTTGCACATATCTGTTGAATGCAAGGGCATTACATTGTCTCATGTTTTGGTGGATACCGGTTCCGCTCTAAACATCCTACCAAAGACTGCCTTTGATCGACTTGATGTCGAAGGGTTGGTTTTGAGACCCAGTGATATAATTGTGAGAGCTTTTGATGGTTCTAAGCGAACAGTACTTGGAGAGCTCACTCTGCCCGTTAAAGTCGGTTCCCGACTTTTGACTCTACTTTCTTTGTCATGGACATTCGTCCGACTTACTCTTGCCTACTTGGGCCTTGGATACATGGGGTAGGCGCTGTCACCTCTACCTTACATCAGAAGCTGAAGTACCCGGTGAAAGGGAAAGTTATTACAGTATGTGGTGAAGAGGAGTATATGGTCAGTCATCTACAGTCATTATGATACCTGGAGATGGAGGGTGAATTCTTCGAGACCCCTTGTCAAGCTTTTGAAACAATACCCAGAGTCATGCCTGTTAACTCTCCTGTCACTCCTGAAGTTGCTAAAGTTCCGCCTAGGATGACCTCACTGAAAGATGCTCAAGCTGCAGTTGAAGAAGGAGGTAGTACTATTTGGGGACAACTCCCTGATCTTCCTTTCAAATCTGACAAGACTGGTTTAGGCTTCACCGTCAAGGGTCAGAAGATGATACGCCGCGAACGTGTCGGCCAACTTCCTTTCCGCATCCGCCAGAGTGGAATCCATGCTATAGAAGACAACGACAACGACTTCGACATCAGCAAGTGGATCTTCCCAACTCCAGATCGTGGGCTCGGCAATTGGAAGACTGAAGACGTCATACCAATCTCCTTTAGTTAGGAGTAATTGCTCTTGTTTTGTTTTGCTTTTCGCATTTCTTTATGTTTTGAACAATAAACTTTGAAAGCCTAGTGCCTTGCCCGGGGCATCATGGCTCGTTTGCGAGGGTTATTATCTGTTGTTTGTGCGTTTTCATTCGATAAATTCGTTGGACTTTTGCATTCAATTGTTTGTTTTCTTTCTTTTACTTTATCACCCCTTCAAAAAGCTATGTGTTTCTTACACCCACCCACGTGATACACTGCAGAATCACTCCGAATCTCATTGATAACAGCTATGCTATTGCTAAATATGACTTGATAATCCGATCTACCAAGCCAAGACGAAAGTGAGGAAGATTGTGAAGTGCCGGAGAACTTGCGGGCTACAGAAGAAGAGCGAGTTATCTGACCACACGAAGAGCAAGTCGAGATTGTGAATTTGGGTGACGAAGAAAAAGAGATCAAGATAGGAGCGGGTCTTGAGAACAGTGTTAAAGAAAGATTGGTTCGGATGCTACGAGACTATATTGAGGTTTTGCTTGGTCATACGAAGACATGCAGGTTTAGACATTGATATTGTGGTACACGATTGCCAACAAAAGAAGGTTTTCTCCCAGTGAAAGAAGGTTCGTCACATGCGTCCTGAGATGTCAGAGAAAATCAAAGCCGAAGTTATGAAACAGTTCAACGCCGGTTTCTTAGTTGTTACTTCCTATCCGCAGTGGGTTGCTAATGTGGTGCCCGTACCCAAGAAGGATGGTAAGGTACGAATGTGTGTAGATTACAGAGATCTGAACAAAGCAAGTCCGAAAGACGATTTCCCACTTCCTCATATTGATGTTCTGGTTGACAACACCGCTCAGCATAAGGTTTTCTCCTTCATGGATGGTTTCTCCGGTTACAATCAAATCAAAATGGCTCACGAAGACATGGAAGACTACTTCGTTACGGGGGCACTTTCGCTACAAGGTTATGCCGTTCGATGAAGAACGCGGCGCCACTTATCGCTATGGTAACACTATTTCATGACATGATTCATCACGAGATAGAGGTCTACGTCGACGACATGATAGCTCGGTCACAGACTGAAGAAGAACATCTTGATCATTTGCAGAAACTATTTGATAGGTTGAAGAAGGATGAGACTTAATCTAACAAGTGCACCTTTGGAGTCGGATCCGGAAAACTCCTAGGGTTTGTTGTCGATGGAAAAGGTATTGAGGTTGACCACCAAGGTTAAAGATATTCAAGAGATGCCGCTCCCGAGAAGGAAGTCGAGGTTTCTTGGGTGATTGAACTACATTGCGATTCATTGCACATTTAAGCGCTACTTGTGAGCCAATCTTCAAGTTACTTAAGAAGGATCAAGTGGTAGAATGGAGCACGATTGCGGATCGCTTTTGACAAAATCAAGGAGTACCTATAGAATCCTCCTATCCCGATGCCGCCGTCGAAGGAAGACCTCTTATCATGTACTTGACAGATTAGAGAACTCAATGGGGTGTGTGTTGGGGCAACATGGCGAGTCAGTCGAAAAGAGCATGCAATATACTACCTTAGCAAAAGTTTACCGATTGTGAAACAAGATACTCACATGAGAAAACTTGCAACGCTTTTTGCTCGACTAAGGCGTATGTTGACTCACACTACCTTGTTGATTTCAAGATGGATCCGATAAAATACATATTTGAGAAACCACTCTCTCGGGAAGAATAGCAAGATGGCAAATGATCGACCGAATATGACATCCAGTACACTTCTCGAAAGTGATCAAAGGGAGTGTAGTGGCCGATCATTTGGCTCATCAAGCCGTAGATGACTATCGATCCATGCGATTCAATTTCGAGATGAAGATGTTTTACTAATTCTTGATGCGAAGAACCGGCCCACGAAGGACACGAACAAGGATCCCGATGGACCATGGTATTTGATGGAGCCTCAAACGCACTTGGCAATGGCATTGGCGCCATCATTACATCCCAACAGGACATCGCCTTTCACCGCCAGATTATGTTTGATTGCACTAACAACATGGCGAATATGAGCGTGCATCATGGGTATCAAAGGCGCTATTGACTAAAGAATCAAGTTCTTACAAGTGTATGGAGACTCGGCTTTGGTGATCGGTCGATTAAGGCGAGTGGGATCGAAGCATCAAACCTCATTCCGTATCGAGAGCATGTTCTGAGTTTGATCCCCTACTTCGAAGAGATTACTTTTGATCATATTCCACGAGAAGAGAATCAGTTGGCAGACGCATTAGCTACTATGTCATCTATGTTCAAGGTTAGATGGGACAACGAGGCTCCCCAAATCATCATTGAGAAGTTTGATGAACCAGCATATTGTTGTGAGCTTGATACAGAAGAGAAGCCTTGGTACTACGACGTGAAGAGGTATCTTGAGACTCAGGAATATCCCGCAGGGGGCATCTGTCAACGATAAGAAGTTCTTGAGAAGATTCGCTTCTAAATTCTTCCTCATCAACGACATCTTATACAAGCGCAACCACGATCTGTGCTTACTCCGCTGTGTAGACCAGAAAACAGCAATACGCATCATGGAAGAGTTACACGAAGGCACATTTGGTACCCACTCCAGTGGACACACCATGGCTAAGAAGATTCTGAGAACGGGTTATTATTGGTCCACCATGGAAGCTGATTGTCACCGTTACGCTCGATCTTGTCACAAATGCCAGATTTACGCAGACAAAGTACATGTACCTCCGGTACCTCCGAATGTTTTAACCGCTCCGTGGCCTTTTGCAATGTGGGGCATTGACATGATTGGAGAAATCAAGCCCACTGCTTCCAATGGACATCGTTTCATCCTTGTGGCAATTGATTATTTCACCAAGTGGGTAGAAGCGGCCTCGTTCGCATCTGTTACCAAGAATGTTGTGGCTCGATTCATCAAACATAATCTTATCTGTCGATATGGCATTCCCGAAAGGATTATCACAAATAACGGTTCCAATCTCAACAATAAGATGATCACCGAACTCTGCACGCAGTTCAAGATCAAGCATCACAACTCTTCTCCTTATCGGCCTAAGATGAATGGCGCGATGGAAGCCGCCAACAAGAACATTAAAAGATTATCTGAAGATGACGTTGACTTACAAAGATTGGCATGAGATGTTACCATTTGCTCTTCATGGTTACCGCTTCTGATACGAACATCAGCAGGGCAACCCCTTCTCTCTAGTGTACGGTATGGAAGCCGTCCGCCAATTGAGGTTCGAGATACCTCGACGAGTCCCGGGCGCAGAGTTAAGCGAAGCGATTGGATCCGCCTTGACCGATTAATTTGATTGATGAGAAGCGACTCGCATCCATCCGCCATGGACGATCTATCGAAGCGAATGATCGAGCATTTAACAAGAAGGTCAAGCACCGGTCTACCAAGTCGGTGATCTAGTAGGCGCATCATGCTTAGAAAAAGACAAGATTTTCCCGGAGCTATGATACTTAGCACCATGGATGGTGAAGACTTCCCACACCTGAACGCAGACATAGTCAAAAATACTACGCATAAAGAGACCCGCTAGATCGGTGACCTAGGAAAAATAAGGGCATCTGGCGAACCAAAAGGGTTCGGGCAAAAGTTAAGGATATATACAAAACATGTACACCGCAAGTCGAAATCACGAAAAGGCGGCTTGGGCAAAAAGGTATCGGTGAAAACCGAAAGGCGGTCTAGGCAAAGTTAGGATTTAAGCGTCGACTATGTCTCTTCGGATCACACTTACGGACTACTATCAACATTCAAAATTCAAATGGCGAAGATCACCACTCACTTTCTCTTGAGGAGATGAGATAGTTGAAATATATGAGTACTAGCATAGTTGGAACTTAACGAGATTGCTTCCGCATAGCTTTTTACCTTTCTTGTGTACAAACTACTTGGCCATACGCCACATTTCAAATGAATACAAATTCTTTCTCTTTACATTTTTCACTATTGTCGTTTGCAATAAGTCCAATGTTTGCTTTGAATGATTATATGCATTTGACAATAAGAATCTCTTCACAAACATGCGAAAAGTGGACATAAAAAAGTATTTACTACAGGCTCTAGGAATCGAGATGACGACGAAAGTCACCAGTGCATTTCCCCACAGAGCAGGATACCCACAATAGTGTCGCTTACCACAAGTCTTCCCCAGCGGAGTATACGTTAGTCCCCGAATAGTGATTCCACTCGGTGAGCAATGTTACATCGTCTCAAGCGGTAACACTTAATCCCGAGTATTTGTCATCGTGAATATCTCCCAACAATTCCCTTTTCTCCAGGGTATCCGGACTCGAGACTTGGTCGATAGTGCAGGAGGAAACCTACACCTCTTATTCCCAGTCGAGACTTCAGCTCCAACCCGGTCTCCCAGCGACCATCAAACGCTCTCCAGCGAGATCTACCCTCAAAATCCCCAGTAGAGCGCCTCCTAATTCCTCCTCCCAGGATCTACATTACAAAATACCCAACAGATTGCATCTCAGACTCTCCCCAGCAGGGTCTATGTATGAGATCTCCAACAACGAGTTTCTCAGTCTCTACCTTCCTCAACAATATCTAGGCCCAAGACTTGGTCAGATAGTGCATCGGAGGAATCGAAGTTCTTTTCTTCTTAGGATCTTCATCCTCAAACAGAAGTCAGAAATCCTCAAGCAGAACATCCGCATCTTCTTCAAGATGGATATGTTTTGAAATACCACAACATCTATCATTCATACATTACTCATAAAAGTCATAATTTGTGCATATGTCATTCATATACATTGTCATGCATCATACTTTGCATAAGACTAACAAATATTCTATCAAAGTTTCTCTTGTTTTCTCCAAAACAGGTGGAAATCACTTGGTCCGAGATTAAGCCCCGAATCTCGACGGGAAAACTATCTGAAAGACCGCCCCTGGTTGTCCTCCGACGACTGGTCTAGGATTAAACCCCAAATCTCGACGGGAAAACTATCTGAACGACCACCCTCATTGTCCTCCGACAACGGATCTAGGATTAATACCCGAAGCTAGACGGGAAACCCTATCCAAACGATCACAAGTTATCCTCCGATATGGGATTAATACCGATGCACAGGGACGATATCCACATCTTGCCAACTACTACCTCCTCGAGTAATCGCGAAGATTTATTACGATTCCCTATTATCAGAACAACAGAGTCGGCGAGACTGGATGGCATCTTAAGCCCATCTCCGACTACTTGTCAATATTTCTCCCTTTTGAAATGCTGCATATTTGGTTAAAAATCAATACAAACCAATAAATTCATTCAAAGATGAGCATAAAGTCTAACATACGACTCCCTCCGGATGGCATCTTAAGCCCATCTCCGCGCTCCTTCCACTATCAAGAACATTTGCAGAGCCTAGCGTACGGCTCACTCCCCAGCATCGACCTTTCTAGATGGCATCTTAAGCCCATCCCCGTTAATTCTCCTATCAGCAACCTCAAGTCTAGCGTACGACTCATCCCCCAGCGAAATCTCCAGCTTCTCCAAATGGCATTTGTAAGCCCATTCCCGCGTCATCCGCCAACAGCGAGTGCAAATTTTCAGGTGTACTCGAGTGTTCAATCATCTTCTACCTTCAGGTCACGAAAGACAGGCGTGTCAATCTAACCTTCCAGACAAGAAGATTGAGCAGGGCATCATACCCCAAAATTTGCCCTCCATCTTCTCAAGATATTTCATACATCCATGCTCAATGATTCCTTAAGAGATGATCAGACAAACCCTCTCCTAGACAATCAACCCAAACTAGAGTTTGGTAATTCTCAGCTCCAGATGGACTTCCAACATCTCCAATGTTCATCATGCCTCCTCATATGCTTCAAAGATTCTCCATGTCAAGTTTCAAGCCTCACAAGTCAAGTTTCCTCAGACAATTGCTCAGATGGTTGAAAATCAATTGTATTGGACAAAAAGTCAACTGTGGTCAACATACAGTCAAACTTCATAATTTTTGGTCAACATCCTCATTTTGAAGTTACATTCATCATTTGATCAAGGGTTGATCATGATTCATCAAGAAAACTCAAGATTTGCTCAAAAGTCCAACTTTCTAAATTAGGGTTTCTAGGTGAAAAGTCAACTGAACTTTGACTGATCATAACTTCTTCATACTTCATCAAAAAATTTTCCACCACCTCTTGTTTTGAAGGAAATTCAATTCTCTACAACTTCATGTCTCACAAGAATGTCCAAAAAATGCTTCATTTGAGAGGTATGGCCTAAAACATTACAGGTCATTTTCAAAGTCAACAAAAAGTCAACATTTTTGTTTTGAAGATATATTGAGCATGGAAACTCCAATTGAGATGAGCCAAAAAGGTTGGTTAGAGGACTCTTAGAGCTTTCCAAAAAGTCCAAGAACACTCAAAAATGTGGAAAATTGAGCAAGATACACCATTCACAAGTTGGGCAATTTTGGACAATTGCACAAAAGGACATTTTGGTCAAAATGCAAAATTTTCCAAATGGGCCTATAATCTTTTGATCCAAACTTGTTCATGACATTATTTGTGACTCATAAATGCTTGGCCATGGCAATTTTCTATTTTATTGATTTAATTTTGGATTTTAAACCATTTAATTCCAAATTAAATTATATAAAATATGAAAATAAAGTATTTTTTCAAATGGGTTGGATTTATATCTTACTTGAGGTCCAAGATAGCCCACCAAGCATACCAATTTCGTGATAGCATGCATATGGAAAGAAAAAATCAAATTTTTAAGGAAATTTGATTTTATTTGAATGAGAAATATTGCACATTGATTAACCAATCTTTTTCACTCTTTTTCTCTCAAATCCTCTATAAATACTCGACCTATTGCGAGCACAAGGAGGAAACCCTAGCTCAAAGCAATACCCTTATTCTTGCAAAAAATTTCAAGAAACTTGAAAAATCGTGTTTCAAAATCCAGCCACTTTCAGCCCTCAAAAATCATTCCTTTGTGTTCCTAGGGTAAGTATGAGTAAGTACACATCATTGTTATAGATCAAAACAACCTGAATCGATGCATACATGATCATACATATCTCAAACTTTTTGATTTTTGCATTTTACTATTCTGCGTGTTTCCATTGAATCTAATGCTTTTATTGTGTTCATGAGACTCCATGTGATTGATCTGGGCCATCGTTTCGAAGCTTACACGTGAAAACAAGGAATTGCCATAGTTAGGGTTTTGAATGTCTTCTTGAACCGGCGCAGCCGATTCAAAAACCGATGCCACCATTGGATTCAGGAGGGTCGATTTAGGGGGTAGGGTCCCCCTTTCCCATTTATTCCTTGTATTTTTCTTGTTTCGATTTCAGGCTAGCCGGAGAAGATGACCGGAGCCCTAGATCCGACGACTCGGAAGACCGTGAGGGGTTGCGTGGCGTTTACGGGTTCTCGATTCGTTCATCCATCTTGTTGAGTCCACGCGTGACTTGTTTTCAAACCAATCCATGACACGTGAGCGCTTATATTCAAATGTTTCCAGCTTTTCAAACACCAAAGACACGCTGTCCCAGTGGTTAAGGCGTTGGGATTGAAAGATGCTCCAAAAGGTCCTCTGTTCGAATCTCCCCAGGACCGGTTTTGAGTTTCTTTTTCCAAACTTGCATATTTTCTATTTTTCTTATTTATTTAATATTTTCATGCAATTTTAAATTCTTTTCATATTTTTATTTCATGCATTAAAAATCATCAAAATATTTTTTCCTTTTGCATTTATTTCCAGAAAATACTTATTTAATTTATAAAATTAAAAAATACAATTTTGCATGCATATTTATTTTTATTCATAATTTAGCATTTAAATCAATTTTAATTAGTGTTAAATTATTAAAATGCATCCAAAAAATCCCAAAAAATTATTTTAGCATACATTATTTCCAGCATGTCATATTTTTCTCATTCAAAAATTTGCATTTTTACTAACATTTTTCTCTTATTCAATTTCATCATATTTTCCGATTTCTCTTATCTTTTCACGTGTTATTCGTTTGAGACGGTTTCTTTTCCTGTTTTCATTTTTTCCAATTATGTAACTGTTCATGGGATGTAATAGTTTAAATTAGGTTTTTATTTTCCGCAAGTTTAAATTATGTATCTGCCCCAAAGCCATGTAATAGCGTAGGACATTTATCTTTCCGCATCTTTACATTCTGCATTTTAATTTCCGCACCCTATAAATTGCTAGTAACTAGGCGTGTATGGCAAGACTAAAATTGAACATAGCTCACTAATTTTCAAGATAAAATATCTGAATCAACACACTCTGTCTCACACACGCACCCCTTAGGGTAATTCTCTCGTTTTACAATTAAAATGGTCATGTCCCTCGAGCGTAGAGGTATCCTAGCACCGTTGCCTTCCCAAATCATCATAGTCCCGATACAAAGATCATAGACCCACGATGTCGCCTCACGAATACATGATCTTGACCCTCGATTGTCGCCTACGAAAATGATGATAGTCCTTCGAATGTGCTAGGATACTTCCTACAAGTTGCTTTCTATGACCATCCGATGTCCCTTCGAATGTCCCGTTTACATCCAACAAATAGAGTTACCTACCAACTAATGGTATGGATAGCGCTATTCTAAAGGAACGTAAAATGATACACGAAAACGACCAATTTTGAGTAGGTAATAAGACTTTTAGTTGCTTGCTCTATCAAAATGCTTTTCACACCACACACTTTTGTTAAAGTTCAAACTCTTTTCAAAAACAAAACATTTCCGAACACTTTGTATACATTCCTACATGAATCATTACAAAGTCAAAGCGAAATTCCTTTTCAAAACATTTTTTCAAACACACAGAAAGCAATTTTTAAAGTGATCTAGGAGCAACTAAGAGCCCGTAGATAGCTACGGATGGAAAGGGGTGCTAATACCTCCCCTTTTCATAACCTTCTCCCTTTCTCAGAATCTAACAAAGGTCTTTTTTTGTACTTTTACCTTCCCTTAATTGGATAAAAATAAAAGTCGGTGGCGACTCTTGCTATCCGCACATTTGCGATACAAAACACTAACAAGTCAGTTCACCGTGTTACACCTTTATCATCAACGTGTTGCCAATCCAGGCCATCGTAAATAGAGCAAAGCTCTCAACATAATATTTTTGTCAATCTAGGCCATCATAAACAGAGCAAAGCTCCCAACATAATATTTTTGCCAATCCAGGCCAACGTAATTATGCAATGTATCCGACAACATGATGCAACTCAACAACAACGACAAAATTAAATCAACGTCAACTTCATCATAATTTCAACATTGGCCAAAAGCCTTCAACGTAAAAACAATTTAACAACATCATTCAACGTTGGCACAAGGCCTACAACATGGTTCAACACATAAACACAAGGTAACACAACCAATTTCATCATAACCTACAACTTCGCAATTCATTAACAATATCAATACAAACAAACAACAACAACAATTGCTACACAATTAACCTCGACAATTCTACACCAAAAACTATTTATTTACCGCTAATGCTATTTAATTATTAAACATCACCTAACAAATCAATTAATTCATACAACTACTTAATTAATTTCTTATTGGAAACTTGTTGTAATTAAAACACATGCCGCTATACAAATTCACCATTTTCCTGTCAAGAAATAATTTTCTATTATAAAAATACTTCTGCTACTTAATACTAATCCTACTACTTAAATTCTCAACCTGATATCAACTTAATTAAAAGAAATATAACTACTCACTGCTAGCAACATTCATGTTACTGTTAAACTCTCATGTTATTAATTTAACTTTCTAAAATGTACCACCTGTAACTGACTAATCATATCACCTACTAAATATTATTAATTTAGGAATGCAGAAAAAGAGACAATGCAGAAACAGACAAGAAAATAGGAAAAGAGAACAAAAGAATTTCCCAATTACATAGGTGTGCCGCATGGCACACCCCTCTTTGCCTATATAGTGCCGATCAGAACTCTCTTGCCACCACCATACCTGTTGTTCAGCAGGGCCCTTCTCACAACATATGTGTCGTTCGGCACACTCCCCCTGTCTCTAGGGTGTGCCGTTTGGTGCATTCTTCTTCCAGTATTAACTTTCTGCAATTTTTCTCATATGCTTCTGTAATTGTTCCAATTAATTAACAGACATAAATTTTTCACCACACAGAATAATAATCAACCATCATAACTCATAATTTCCCAACGGCAATTCAGTGATACATACAACTCACAATCAATTTTAACACATCCAAATAATTAAATTCACAACAAAACACCCTAGAACTACACAACAATAACTTCATATGAATTAATCCCCACATATCATCCATCATATACGCTATTATAGATTCAGAACCCCACCATTACCTTGGATTGGAGATCTCTCTATAATTTCTGATTGAATCCTAGCTCTTCCATGGCTTCAAACTTTTTGCTCTTTTGCTCTGCAACATTCCACGGTCAATTTTCTAAGACTTTGTCTTCTCTTCTATCACTTCTACGTATCCCTTCCAAAACCCTTATTTTTCTTTGCAACTTCCTCCACGCGCAACTTTTCACCCTTATTTCCCATTTAACCTAGTTTCTTTCTTATTTTCCTCTTAACCAAATAATAACACTATTATTCTTATTGGGCTTACTAGTCAACACTCCCACTTTTTACTACAACCAACACAACAACTACGCCCACTAAATAAATAGTCTCATATAATTCTAATATTATTAATAATATTATTTCTACAACTTAAATCAACCAATTTATGAAATAATCACATAACAATGTAAATCGACATTTCACAACATCAACCAATTTCATATATAAATTTGAAAATATTTAATTAAATAATTAATTAAATAATCGGGCGTTACAACTCTCTCCCACTTAGAATATTTCGTCCTCGGAAATCTACTAGCTACTACCACTCTTAACGCGAACTTCTCCTTTAACTTCATGATTCGTTAACAACTTATCAACCACTTCCACACTATTCCGACACATCATCATTTAAGGAGTAACAACCATCACACACTTATACTTGGGCATACAACATCACATTATTATCGTAACAACATCTTCGACACCAAAACACCTACACCATTTCCTTCTCATAGACTTATGGATGTCAATTATCAAAATCTCTATTCATATTGTCGTATCTCATAGTCAACCTAATCAACTGCGTCATATTATGGAGTATTATCCATCTTTAATGGTAACCAACAATAGCATTGCTGCAGCGGAAACAAAATCGTTACGACATCAACTTAACAACACCTTTCGACAACTTACACACAGCTCACCATCAACCACTTCACTCACTGTTAAGATAGCAAGACAAGTTTATATCATCCAACATGATCCTGTCTAATATCAACAAGAGATTAAGGGTGACCAGTTCCTCAATTTGTCAATAGATAGCCGATAACCATGATGACGCACAAACCATCGTTACTAAACTATAATATTGTTTCTTTAAAACTTGCACCCAAGTCACCTAAAGCACCATAATCCATAATTTCCATAATTTTCCTCTCATACGATCTTGACGCTAAGACACCAACGTTCATCATGTTACACAGTCTACATTATAGTCCACATTACAATCTTAGCCTTACTCGAAGGAAAGTATTCTCCAACTCAATGATTACTTTCTTCATTTCTGCATCATTATGAATGCCAATTTGATTACGGAATCTCAATACTCTTTGCGCATCTAACTTGAATCATCATTCCCAAACTGATCGATCCCAACCACCGAATCTATAAATTTCACAACTAACTATTCAACTTCTTTGATATTATCCAGAAAATCATTGTTGATCTTCAATATTACAACAACTTCAACAACTTTTTCAATCCATACACAAGGATCCCACGACAAGGTCTACAATAATTTGTCACCCTATCACTTTTTGAACATCTACATCTTACGCAAGACTACTCAAACTAACAACTTCACAGTTCACCAGCAGTGCTGAAACACCACAACTTTCTAAGTTCCATCTTCTAACAACTATCCTTGTTGTTTAACAATCACCTTCAGAAACATCAGGGATTTACACTCTACTCATATATCAATGGCTGCTACATTGCTTCTCATCCCTCGAAAAGTAAACATTAACAATGTCTGGTCGTCCTCCATCAAGATGATCCAACTTGATTAATAAGCGAAACCTTAAAGTCATGCCACCTTCAAATTCGAGAACGATTAACTTCAGCAATACGTTCACGGCCGCCATCGGTAGCATACTGAACCAACACCTTACAACCGAAATACATCCGAGAAGCAAAGCTTCTCCCCCACTTGTTTTCAACTCAATTCCTGCATATAATCTATTAGAAAAGAAAGTAGCACCGACAATGTTTCACACACTTGTCGTGTACTAAGGAACAAACAACATTAGACAACTTGGCCAGATGAACCGACCTGTGTAACACCCCCTTCTATTTACCCGCGTTTTATAAATAATAATCAGAGTATTTAATCATAATCCAAGAGGCGTCACAATTTAAATAATTTAAATCAATCAATACAGTTGTCATGCTTTCACTGAAGAAGATTTATTAAGTAAATAATGCAAAAGTTATGTTTAACAGCGGAAATGAAACATAACCAAAATTTTGAATACATCATTCATCGTATTCCAGGATATTAACCAAAACATGATTCAAAACATTAAGGAATTCCATTAAAGGATTTCAAAACAAACGTTTCCCCAGTGTTACATCTACCAGAGCACGACACTGACACGCGGATTAACTAACTGACTCAATGCTAGAGCTATCCTCACCAATCCAAGCAGCTAATCACTTCGGATCTGAAATCATCAAAGTAAGGGTGAGATTTCAATTCAATATAACATGCATTATACGTTTTTAAATACAACAGAATAATCAGATACATTAACCCATTAACCAAGCACAAATCATAATCAATTCACAAGGCAGTTCACACAATGAACATGTATATAACAAACAATGGAAATTGCAACACTGGAAACCATCCTAGCATGTTACAATCCCATATGCAATGCAGACTCTATGCATGTGGTACCAAAACGTGAACCGAGTTCACCCACTGTTCCATTTACATGTGGAAAGACAGTGTAAATCCATGATTCGCCCATAGCCACTGGGTCAAGAATCCACCTCACTACCTCGATCTCGGGTAAGTCTATTGGCTCGGCCATTCACTTCGCACAATGGGAATGAACCAAATCAACAAATGTTTATGCATGCATCATAAAAGCATGCAACATTAATTCTCAGATCATGATATCAATATAAATCACATAATGTCAATTCACCAATGTATCATATTAAATCATAATGAATATCAAGATACCACATATTAAGCATTAATATCTCATCCGGTAACTCAGACCATTTGTAATAGTTCCCGAGCTCGACTCTTTTAAAATAATTTTTAGCAAAATAATATTTTTCCATTTTTAAAAGGTAGTAATTTAAATTTAAGAAATAACGCCGAAAACGGCACTCGAATCGGAGTTACGGTTTAGAAAATATGAAGTTTTGAAGTTTAAGTATTTTTGAAAAATTGCACGTAGAACCCGGTTCCTACATATACAGGAACCGATTCCTGTGAAGTTCAAAATCTCGCTCCCTGGTTTTTGTATGGGAACCCAGTTCCGACATAGACAGGAACCGGTTCCTGAGCCTAATTTTTCCCAGTTTTGAAAATTAACACAGGGAACTCGGTTCCTCCCCACAGGGAACCGGTTCCCACGACCTATAACAACATTTTCTGCTACTTTTGACAGCATTATGCATCCTTTATCATTTCTACACTTTCCAATACGAATTGTGACATTAGGAACACCAAATTATGATCATTTCACACCATTATAACATCAAACAACATAGTTTACTCATCCCTATTAGTTATTTGACACACTAATGATCCTATTTCCATACACCGACACAAAATAGAGTTTCATTCTATAAACCGATGATCAATTTCCTAACATACCCAATTACCCGGTCGATTCCCAAAACCCATAAGACATATTAACCAAAAGAAATCACCCCTTACCTCGCGATGATCTTCGATTTCTCTCGGCGTCGGCTTTTCCTCTCTTCTCTTCTCTTCTCCAATTCTACGTATAATGACTTTTCTCCAAAAAAAGACCTATTTTTCTTTCTTCTCCTTTTTATATTCCTTTTAATATTCCTTTATTTATTCCAATAAAATAAAACAAGTGTAATTAGTAAGAGTAGAGTAATTTACTCCTCAAACCCCTAATTACACCTCACACCTCCATCTCTTCTTTTCTTTAATTAATCCCATTAATTCTGAAAATATAAATAATCAAGCCTTTAATTAATTAAATAATTAAATTCCTATTTATTAATGTTTGAATTAAATCGGGGTGTCACAACCTGCTCTGATACCAACTTGTAACACCCTAATTCTACCCGGCAATTACTATAAAAATCATAGTAATAAAATTTCTTCAAAACAATTGGAATGCTACAATTCAACTTAGAACAACAACCTTTACTACAGGTAAAACAGATACATAACACTTAGAACATCGGATGAATAAATAACAATAGTATTTAGTCTTTGAAAACAAAACAACTTTTATTAACTACGCAACGAAATCATAATATTCAATTTAACGACATAACGTCTTTTGCACAACTAAAACAACTTCGAAGCAACATAAAAGTCAACAACTTGAGTAATAACGACAACAAACAACAATCGTTCATCCCCCCGAGTGTTACGTATCAGAGCAACTACACTGACTCGAACTAACAAAGGTAAACAACCTTCATCCTGGATTACCTGCACGTTATCCACGTAGAGGCAACATCACAACAAAAGAGGTGAGATATCTAACAATTTAATAGGAAGTATGATAAACAATATTAGAATCAGTCCATGTAAAATCACCGCTTCATAACTACAATAACAACATTTATCACGACATAGTCACCAACCAGTACAACATCAATAATGTATCAATAACACAACATTTATCATAACATATTCATCAACATAATACAACAACAAATTCACCGTCATAACAACTTAAATATGCAACATGAGATGCAACAACTTATTCCAATGCACATGCATGTGGTACCAATGAAGCATAACTCTCAACGTAAAAATCCGCCCATATCCGAGGCATCAACAAGGCATAAGCCTTCATCATCAACATGTTGCCAATCCAGGCCATCGTAAACAGAGCAAAGCTCTCAACGCAATATTTTTGTCAATCCAGGCCAACGTAATTATGCAATGTATGTGACATGCATAATTAAAACACATGCCGCTATACAAATTCACCACTTTCCTATCAAGAAATAATTTTCTGTTATCAAAATACTTCTGCTACTTAATACTAATCCTACTATTTAATTTCTCAACCTGATATCAACTTAACTAAAAGCAATATAACTACTAACTGCTAGCAACATTCATATCACTGTTAAATTCTCATGTTAATTTAACTTTCTAATATGTACCACCTATAACTAACTAACCATATCACCTACTAATTATTATTAATTTAGGAATGCAAAAAAAGAGACAACGCAGAAACAGACAAGCAAATAAGAACAGAGAACAAAAGAATTTCCCAATTACATAGGTGTGCCGCACGTCACACCCTTCCGTGCCTATATAGTGCCAACCAACACTCTCTTTCCACCACCATACTTGCCGTTCGGCAGTGTCCTTCTCACAACATGTGTGACGTTCGACACACTCCCCTTGTCTCCAGGGTGTGCAATTCGATGCGTTCTTCTTCTAGTATTAACTTTTTGCAATTTTTCTCATATGCTTCCGTAATTGTTCCGATTAATTAACAGACATAAATTTTTCACCACACAGAATAATAATCAACCATCATAACTCATAATTTCCCAACGATAATTCAGTGATATATACAACTCATGATCAATTTTAACACAACCAAACAATAAAATTCACAACAAAACACCCTACAACTACATTCCATTAATTTCATATGAATTAATCCCCATATATCATCCATCATAAACCCTATTATAGAGTCAGAACCCCGCCTTTACCTTGGATTGGAGATCGCTCTATAATTTCCGATTGAATCCTAGCTTTTCCATGGCTTCAAACATTTTTCTCTTTTGCTCTACAACATTCCACAATCAATTTTCTAAGACTTTGTCTTCTTTTCTACCACTTTTATGTATCCCTTCCGAAACCCTTATTTTTCTTTGCAACTTCCTCCACGTACAACTTTTTACACTTATTTCCCATTTAACCTAGTTTCTTTCTTATTTTCCTCTTAACCAAATAATAACACTATTATTCTTATTGGGCTTACTAGTCAACACTCCCACTTTTTACTACAACCAACACAACAACTACGCCCACTAAATAAATAGTCTCATATAATTCTAATATTATTAATAATATTATTTCTACAACTTAAATCAACCAATTTATGAAATAATCACATAACAACGTAAATCGACATTTCACAACATCAACCAATTTCATAGATAAATTTGAAAATATTTAATTAAATAATTAATTAAATAATCGGGCGTTACATTTTGGATCCTCTAATTTTCTCATCTGGACCATATTATCTAGATTTAGTGAGGATGTTCTTTCGTAACTTACATTTGGATGAAGGAAGATTTACCACATATGTTAATGGAAAAAGGATTTTCTTAAATTCAGAAAGACTTGGAAATTTTTTAGATATTTCTTTTGCCAATAGTACTTTTTATGATGCGGAGGATGTTGCTTGGAGTGACTATAAGAAAAGAACTTTTATTATAGCATTGGTAGGATGTCCGAGCAAGAATTTCATGCTAAAAATGTTTGTGCTCTAGGTGGTAATGAATCGTCTAGAGGTTTATTTGGGCTCAGATGATATTAACTCACAAGTTGAAGTTTAATGAGAAATCCAAATTTATGGCATATGCTTGGTTTATTACTCGTATTTTGAAAGATTTCAATGTTGACTTTGAAGGATCTGAAAATGGATGCTAATAGCAACAAGATTTCAATTAAGAATGTGGATGCTAGAATGAGTGTTATCTATATTATTATATTAATTTTTAATCGTTCAATATTTTATCTCATACAACATCATATATTTTATCGCAATCCAATAAAATGTTTCCTTCAAATTAAATTGAACATTTCTATAACAGAAAACCTCCGAATCTATAATTTATTTGAATCACCTAAGTTAAATTTCATACATTACATCTTCTTTTATTCTTCTTAAAAAAGTTAATAAAAATACTTTTTATTAAAAAAATAAATCTATAAATCCAACTTTAATTTTGGAAGAAACTTGAAACTCATTAAGTTTGAAAATTATGATTCCCAAACCTATGGTTAGAAAAAGCTCAATTTAAAAATGTCTAATAAATTTCAAGCTCTACCCATTTGCACAACATAGGTAATTTCAAGTTTCAACACCGTTAATTTAGATTAAACATCTCAAATCACTCCTTCCCAAAATCAATTTTAAGCCAAAATCAAATAATCAAAATCCACAATTAAGTCACACAATCACATTCCCAATTCACTACATAAAGAATCTGTTTCCTATGCATAACTTGATCTTGTCTTAACTGCACTGTCTCTAAAGCCATCACCAAATCACAACCGTCCATCGAAACGATTGCACAGATAAACGGTTAGAAATAGATCTCGTTAGGTTTTCGTTCTTTTCTGATATCGAAACCCATCTTCAATTCACGCATCTTCATCAACTAGATCGCTTCCAGAACCTTCTGAGATTGAATACAAGAGTGATTTTGTTTCTTAGTATATGAATTTTTTGTTTTTGTAGTTTTTTTCGGAGTTTTTGAAGCTATGGAAGGTTATAAGAGATGGGTGAGACAGAACAAAGAGTACGTGCACTCTTTAGAATCTTTGGCCAATGTAAGTCTCTGTTTTCGATTAACACTTTTACGATATTATCCTTAGAATCTGTTTCATATGAATAGTGAATTGTTTAGAATGGTTATGCTTGTGTTGTTGTTATCAATTAAATTACAATGACATTTTGATAGATACAAGTAAGAAATTAAGAAAATAGTAAATTTATTGAATGTATTCTTATGTGTCGGTGTTGTATCGGTATCTGATGCAGCTTTAATATGTGTCGGCGATCGTGCTAGATTGTTATTGTATGCTCGAACAAATCTATGGAGGAACTTTGTTGAAACATTGCTGAATATGAGCATTTGTACACCACTTGTTATCTTATTTGTTGATTGAATATGTGGACAGGGGTTGACATGGCTTCTTCCTGAACGGTTTTCTGAATCAGAGATTGGACCAGAAGCAGGTTTTGTGAATTTTTGGTAACTTTTGGCTACTTCTTTTGATTTTATAAGTAGTATAACTTATAAGACTCTTTCTGTTAGTGACAAAATGGGAAGATTTTTTTTCTAAAACCGAGATGACACGAAATAAAGCTTCCTTGTTTAGTAGTTTACCGATACTGTCTTTAAAGTTAAAACTAGTTGTGTCTGTCTTATAGTATATTTTTTACTTACTTTTCTGTTATTATAGAAACATGTACCTTACTGAAAAGATATATGATTTCATGTAGTGACTACCGTTCTGGGAATCGTCACAGCTATCAATGAACATGTAATTGATAGTGCTCCTGACCAAAATATTACAGGCTCTGTTGAGCCTAATTCATTCCCTTATCCATTATGCTTATCTGCATTAAAGGATTTGGAAACGTTAGTTGAAGTCGTGGCACAGCATTACTATGGTGATGATAAGAAATGGAATTTCCTTGCTGTTACCGAAGGAATCAAGTAAGCTGCACAATGCAATCAATTTGGCATATTCTCCTGAAGATGTTGTTTTATATCTGTAATCATTCGTCTCTTTTTTCTTATTATCTTGAGTCACTTTTACTCAGGGTACTGGTTCGGTTATCTTTGTTCCGAAAGAGTGGATATAAAATGCTGTTACATGGAGGGGAGACATCTAATGATGATTCTACTTCACAACATCAAGCAGCCGTAAATCCAAAAGGGCGTTACAATCCTGGAACAAACCCGTGGAATTTGGAAGGAAGAGCACTCTCTGCTTTAAGTCAATTTGGAGAAAAAGCGAGGATGGTGTCAGATCCGGTGTGGTTACGTAGGGTTCAACATCAACAAGCAATCGTGGAACCCACCGGTAGTCCGTTCTAAAGATACTTTTAGCACTATTCTGTAAAGGAACAGATTATAATTATAAGGATTTAATTTTTAATCACTGTTAGTGTTAAATTTTTTTATGCGTGTATTTAATCAGCATTTCACCATGTAGAATATTTGTAGAGATATTTCAAGAAAAAAATATAACAAAGCGACATCATGATGTAATTTGATTGGATACACGTAAAAAAAAAATTTACACTCAGTGAATAGGAGTTAATCTCTTATTGTAATATATGAGAAATTCTACTAATACTTGTTTTCCACTGTATTGTTACAGCTTCAAGGGTTGTGAAACCTACACTTTCCACCATATTATCGAAAAATGGGTTTCGTGGAGCTTTGTTTTTGATTGGAGAAGTCCTATTTATTATTAGACCACTTATCTATGTTTTATTTATTCGAAAATATGGCTCTCGGTCATGGACACCTTGGTTCTTTTCACTGGCTATTGATAGCATATCAAGCAGTATTCTCTCACTTATTACAACGACAGTGGCGGGCGAAAATCAGAAAATGATTCATATTTCTGCCCCAGAAAAGGATGAGGTTTGTGTTTCATTTAACTTAGGATTTATTTTGATTTACTTATTTGAACTTGTTTACTAACATAACCATTTGTAAGAATGTTTGAGAGATAGAAAGAGCTTTTGGAAACAACTTATGACTTGTCTATAAGTTGTTTTTAGCTTTATTTTCATAAGCTTTTCAATATAACTTACAGCTTATTATATAAAAACAGTTTAATTGTATTTTATATTTTGATATAGAAATCACCTGTGCATAAACAGTTAACTCCGGTAAGTGTTTATGCTATAAGCATTTAAATAAGTTTTTGCACAAAGTGCCTAGAAAGATATGACATAAGATACTCTTGGCGGTGTAGGACTAACCTTACCTTCCCATTAAAGAGCTACTGCTGAAATAGTTTTGCTGCAGGTTAAACGACGGAAGCTGTTATTTGTACTCTACCTAATGAGAGATCCATTTTTCAGCAAATATACTAGGTACCAATGATTTCACATTCTACTCACCACATTTTGCATATGATACTAAAAATTCCCTGCCTAATTTTTTTAGACGAAAACTTGAAAGCACGGAGAAAGTTTTGGAACCTGTACCCATCATAGGTTTTCTTACAGGTGCGCTTAATATTTATCTATATTTCTGCCTTAGTTTCTTGTCATCATCATTTTATCTTGAATTTCTGATATGTTTTGCAGCGAAAGTTGTCGAGCTTACGATTGGAGCTCAAACACGATACACGTACATGTCAGGATCATGATACAAAATCCAAAAGAAAGACGTTATTGCCCTCCAAAATTGAGGGAAGACACTCTCACTATGATGCCACACTTAGTTTAGTTCCTGATTTTTCAAATGACGAAGAGATATCACATTTGATACTATTATGATAGAAAAGCAAGAAACAACCTGAGTGTGGGACAATTTTTATGCAAGGGTAGTTCAACTATCAACAGAATGGACATAAATTTGGAGATTTTGTTTCACTCCTATACATTAGAGTCTGAACACCAATTGGAAAGTTACACTGTTTATTAAACTTAGAAAATTAAGCTCATCATCCTTTGAATTCTTGTGTGCAAAAAATGTATGTTAATATCCTATTTGCACCAAAAGAAGGGGAATGAATAAAAAGCTATCTCAAACCTAGCTGTGTTTGTTTCAAGTGATGCTGCAAAGTTTACATACATTTATGTCGATTTCTGTGTACCAAAATACTGGTAGCTTTTAGTTTAGCCTTTTGTTAATATAAACTATTCACCATCTGTTTTACAGTTGTTTGATGCACAAACATTTTGATTTATCCATAAACTGATTAATACTTGCATTTTCCTTGGATGCTTTAACAATATGTCTATGTTTGGTGCTAGTTAAGAGATATGGTAATTTTTCAACACGAATTTTCTCATTATGGAAGATCTCATCATTCCTTGGCTTTCATATGCTTCACACGCAGACGAACCATAACACCGATGACATATGGAGCTCCAGCAAAAACCCATGAACATTTGAAAATAGGTGAGAACCCGACTCCTTGCTCTCACACTCTCTAACCTACCTAACCGAACTCCAAATCTTAAATCTCTTTATTGTTAGATTTTCTTTAATTGAAATTCTATTTTGAAGCATTCTCCACACCAAACGAAATTGTCTCATTCCAATACTCATTTGACAAGTCCCATCTACCTAAGTCTAACTAAGAAATATATACTAGCTGAACTTTTGCTACCCGGGAAATTCAAAACCTCGGTGATCATCCCATATTTGTTTTCCAACACCCTATACAAAAATACCCATCCTTTCTATTTTAGATTTCCAAACCTATTTTTCTAACAATGTGACATTGAATGTTATCATATTTCTAATCCTTAACCCCCTTTTCGATCAACTTGCATACCTTCTCGCATTTGACCTAATAAGTTTTCTTTCTTCTTCAGACACTGTCAACTTGCATACCTTCTCGCATTTGACCTAATAAGTTTTCTTTCTTCTTCAGACACTGTCTATAAAAATGGTTAGAAAATATATTTTAATTTAACAATGAAACATGTTTGAGACTTGAAGAAAAAGAAAGTATATTAGAAGCGCATATAAGATTAATTGTAAAATTACAACAAGATCGTCACGCGACAAATGTTTGTTTCCGATTTGATAATCTGGACTTCATTGTCTTTATCACCTAATTCCAAGTATTTTCACCCGGATTTGTCCTAAGAGATTGATATATTTGAAAGACATATGACCTATTTTATAATTTAGGATGTATGCGGCCTCTACAATCTAATCACGTAATATATTGATCCCTACCAACAAACTCTTGTGATTGCAATTGTACAACCATTTTCATTTTTTTAATGCTTTTAGCATCATTTAACTTATAAATACTAATTATATTCTACAAAGGTATGAGTTCAACTTATATTACAGATGCGAGTATTCTTGAAAGTAATTCCTTATTTTGAAGCAGTTTGTTCGATAGAGACAAGGGAGTGTCGAAAAGATTTTATTTGATTTAGGAGTGTGGAAATAATTTGTTACACACATATTTGTTTTAGATTTAGAATAGATAATATTTGATTTAGGTCATAAATAGATTTAATTTAGTTCTAAAATAAGTATTTTGGGCTTTTATAGTTTTGAGTTTGTGGCTTAGGGAGAAAGTTAACCTAAATCTATAAATAGAAGGAGTAACCCATATTTTTGTAATCAATCAATTTATTGTAGTCACAAAATTTGCAGTTGCAAGTGAATAATAAAGTTTTTCACAGTTTGTGGGCAGAAATAAACTCTGAAGAAAATCATTGTCTTTCTTTTCTTCTTTAAATTTTCTTTTCATTGTTATTGTTATTGTGTGATGATAACAATCTTGTTCATCAAGATTAATAGAAATTCATCATAGATTTTGGTGGATTTTCAATATCTGGTATCAAGAGCTTCAGTTGAGCGATCAAGGGAAGAAGAAGAAAATCAATGGCGATGAATTATGTGAATGGAATTTTTTCCCATCAAACCTTCCAATTCTTGAAGGTGATAATTATGAGAATTAGTGTAAACGGATGAATGTTATATTTTGTTTTCAAGGTCTTTGGGAACTTATGAAATATGGATTAGAACCACTTGATGAAGACACTTCAGAAAAAGGAAGAGGTGGAATACAAAGAATCGAAGAAGAAGAATTATAAAGCTCTCTTTATAATTCATCAATGTGTCAGCCCAAATAATTTTGAAAAGGTTAGTGATGTAAAATCTGTAAAAGAAGCTTGGTAGATTCTCAAGAAATTGTTTGGAGGCGCTAAAAAGGTGAAAGAGACAAGGTTACAAACTCACAAAAGAATATACGAATTGCTTTAGATGGAAGATAATGAAAGCGTATCAGATTTCTTCACTAGGGTTACGAAACTAGTGAATTAAATCAAGACTTGTGGAGAGACTTTAACAACAAGAGTTGTTGTTTCGAAGATCTTGAGATCTTTGGCTCTGAAGTTCGATCACGTGGTAGTTGTCATAGGAAATTCGAAGGAAATGCCAACTTTGTCGAAGGAAGAGCTTTAAGAGACACTTGAATCTCATAAAAAGAATGGTTGAAAGAGCTGCATGAAAATTGAAGAATGATGTGGCTCTGCAAGCTCAATCAGCAAAAGATAAGAAAGGCAAAGGAAAATGGTTCAATAACAAAGGTAGAGGTGGCTACAACAATTCAACTAGTAGAGAAAACTAGCACAAAGAAAACTTGTCGAATCGGAGAAAAACATACCAAGGTAACCAAAGAGATGGTGTTGCAAATAGTTGAAGAGATGGTGGTCGAAAGCTTGATAAAAGTCACACACAATGTTATAATTGTCAGAAGTATGGTCATTATTCGAGTGATTGTCCAGAAAAGAGAAAGAGTCAAAAGGGATGCAAAGCTTGCAAAGTATGAAGAAGAAGAAGAGATGTTGTTGATGGTCACAACAAGAGATGAAGAAAAATTTAAGGATCAGTGGTACTTGGATTTAGGATGCTCATCACACATGTCTGGAAGAAAAGATTGGTTTGTCAACCTAAAACCATCGATGAAGAACCTGGTAAAATTAGAAAATGACAATACTCTAGCAGCTGAAGGTATTGGAGATGTTCAAATTATGAGGAAAGATGACAAGAGGTCAGTAATTTCCAATGTGTTGTACATATCTTACACCTCTTTATTTCTAGATTGTCTTCGGTTAGAATTTTATTTTAAAGTATTCTCCACACCAAACACGAGATTTTTACAAAAATTGTCTTATTCCAATGCTTAGGCCAAGAATAGTTAGAAAGACTTTGCATATCCACCATTAAATACTTGTGAATCTCTCTCACAGAATGCTCATTTGACAAGTCCCCTATACCTAATTCTAACTAAGAAATATGCTTCCACCGAGCTAAACTTTTGCTATCTCGGAAGTTCAAAACCTCGTTGATCATCCCTTATTTGTTTTCCAACACCCTATACCAAAATATCCATCCTTTCTATTTTATATTTCCAAACCTATTTTCCTAACAATGTGACATTGAATGCTATCAAATTTCTAATCCATAACCCCTTCTTCGATCAACTGGCATACCTTCTCGCATTTGACCTAATAAGTTTTCTTTCTTCCTCACACCATATCTATAAAAATTGTTTAAAAAATATATCCTAATTTAGCAATTATATGTGTCCGAGCCTTGAAAAAAGATAAATATATTGGAAGTGTTTGTGAGACTTATTGTAAAATTACAACATGACCATCACTCGACAAATGTGTATTTCCAATTTGATAATCTAGACTTCATTGTCTTTATCACCTGATTTTAAGATTCTTATTCGGATTTGTCCTGAGAGACCAATATATTTGAAAGACGTATAGTGTATTTTGTAATTTAGGTTGTATGCAGCCTCTACAATCTAATCATGTAATACATTGATCCCTACCAACAAACTCTTGTGGTTGCAATTGTACAATAATTTTCATTTTTAATACTTTTAGCATCATTTAACTTATAAATACTGATTACATTCTACAAAGGTATGAGTTCAACTTATATTGTTGATGTTAGTATCTCCTTCTGTAAGCACTATTACAGCTTTGGGGTCTTGTAACACGGTGAACTGACTTTGTAGGTTTTTGTATCGCAAATGTGCGGATAGCAAGAGTCGCCACCGACTTTTCTTTTATCCAATTAAGGGAAGGTAAAAAGTACAGAAAAAGACCTTCGTTAGATTCTGAGTAAGGGAGAAGGTTATGAAAAGGGAAGGTATTAGCACCCCTTTCCATTCGTAGTTATCTACGGGCTCTTAGTTGCTCTTAGATCACTTTAAAATTGTGCTTTCTGTGTGTTTGACAAAAATGTTTTGAAAAGGCATTTCGCTTTGACTTTGTAATGATTCATGTAGGAATGTATACAAAGTGTTTGGAAATGTTTTGTTTTGAAAAGAGTTTGAACTTTGACAAAAGTGTGAGGTGTGAAAAGTATTTTGATAGAGCAAGCAACTAAAAGTCTTATTACCTACTCAGAATTGGTCATTTTCGTGTTGTTTTACGTTGCTTTAGAATAGCGCTATCCATACCATTAGTTGGTAGGTAACTCTATTCGTTGGATGTAAAAGGGACATTCGAAGGGACATCAGATGGTCATAGAAAGCAACTTGTAGGAAGTATCCTAGCACATTCGAAGGGACTATCATCATTTTTCGTAGGCGACAATCGAGGGTCAAGATCATGTATTCGGAGGCGACATCGTGGGTCTTACGATCTTTGTATCAAAGGGACTATGATGATTTGTTTTGAAGGCAACGGTGCTAGAATACCTCTACGTTCGAGGGACATGACCATTTGAATTTGTAAAGGCAACGAGAGAGAATTACCCTAAGGGGTGCATGTGTGAAGAGAGTGTGTCAATTCAGATATGTTATCTTGGCATTATGAATGATCTACGTCCAATTTTATCTTGCCATACACGCCTAACTACTAGCAGTTTATATGGTGCGGAAATTAAAATGCGGAAGTGTAAAGATGCGGAAAGATAAATCCTACGCTATTACATGGCTTTGGGGCAGATACATAATTTAAACTTGCGGAAAATAAAATCCCTAATTAAACTATTACATCCCATAAGCATTTACATTATTAGAAAAAGAAAACAGTAAAAAGAATTGCCTGAAACGGAATAACATGTGAAAAGATGAGAAGATCGGCAAATACGATGAAATCGAATAAGAGAAAAATGTTAGCAAAAATGCAAGTTTTTGAATGAGAAAAATATTTCATGCTGGAAATAACATTAATAAGCTAAAATAATGTTTTGGGATTTTTTGGAGATGATTTAATAATTAAAACTAATTAAAAGTGATTTAAATGATAAATTAGCAATAAAATTAAATATGCATGCAAAATAGTATTTTTTAATTTTATAAATTAAATAAATATTTTCTGGAAATAATGCAAAAAGAAAAATATTTTTGATGATTTTTTAATGCATGAATAAAAATATTGAAATAAATTAAAATGCAAGAAAAATATTAAATAAAATAGAATATGGAAAAATAAGAAAAAATGCAAACTTGTAAAAAGAAAGGTCCTGGTCTGGCTCGAACTGGGGACCTTTGAGAGTATCTTTCCAAACCAGCGCCTTTACCACTACGCCACTTGACACTTGGTGTTTGAAAAGACAAAATCATTTGAATATAAGTGATGACGCGTCAATGATTATGTTTCAAACCCAGTCAGCCATGTGGACCCTAGTCAGCATGAACGAACGAATCAGACAAAGCCATCACGCCACGCAAGCTTCCCACCGGTCTTCGCCTGAGTCAGCGCCGGAGCTAGGGCTCCGGTCGTCTTCTCCGGCAGCTATAATTCTTGAACCTGAAAAAATACGCAAAATAAACAAGAATGGAGGACCCTACCCCCCTAAATCGAGGGCTGCGATCTCAATGGCACTATTAGTTTACCCTAAAAACACTTGTACAAGCCAGTTCGATTCAAACAGCTCGTGAAGCCCTAATCATGGCACTATGGTTTCCAGACGTCCAAGCTTGCATGTGAGGGTTCAATCATGTCCTAACCATCACCCTGAATCGATACAAACACACAAACAACATTAATAATGCATGAAAAACGAAATTCGAATTTGAGAAAAAATCAAACCGGTGAGAGTTCAAGGGCACGATCTGGGCAGCCTGGGCTTGATGTAGGAGTATGGATCGATCATTGGAACCTCTAGAGCAAGATTGAATGCTCAAATTGGCCTGAAACCTGCTGGAAATTGAAACACGATTTTCAACTATTCTTGAAAAATTTTGGCAAAGTTTTGGTTGTTGTAAGGGCTAGGGTTTCGTTCCTTTTGCTGTGCATCTTGCTTGGTATTTATAGAGGGATTTGAGAGAGGAAAAACAAGGCAAGAAGATTTGATTTGGAATGCATTCAATGATTTTCAAATAAAATCAAATTTTTGAAAGAAATTTGATTTTCTCTTAAATGTATGATCATGCACGAAATTGGCAAGTGTTTTGGGCTTCCTTGGACCTCAAGTTTGATCAAAATCCAATCATCTTGAAAAAATATCTTATTTTCATATTTTATATAATTTAATTTTGAATTAAATGGTTTAAAATTCAAAAATAAATTAATAAAATAGAAAATTGTCATGGCCAAGCATTTATGGGTCACAAATAATATCATGAACAAGTTTGGATCAAAAGAGTTTAGGTCCATTTGGAAAATTTTGCATTTTGACCAAAATATCCTTTTGTGCAATTGTCCAAAATTGCCCAACTTCTGAATGGTGTATCTTTCTCAATTTTCCACATTTTTGAGTGTTCTTGGACTTTTTGGAAAGCTCTAAGAGTCCTCTAACCAAAATTTTTGGTCGCATCTCAATTGGAGTTTCCATGCTCAATATATCTTCAAAACAAAAAGTTGACTTTTTGTTGACTTGGAAAAGGACCTGTAATGTTTTGATCCATACCTCTCAAATGAAGCATTTTTTGAACATTCTTGTGAGACATGAAGTTGTAGAGAATTGAATTTCCTTCAATACAAGAGGTGGTGGAAAAATTTCTGAGAAAGTATGAAGAAGTTATGATCAGTCAAAGTTTGGTTGACTTTTCTCAAAGAAACCCTAATTTGGAAAGTTTGACTTTTGAGCAAATCTTGAGTTTTCTTGATGAATCATGATCAACCCTTGATCAAATTATGGATGTAATTTCAAAATGAGGATGTTGACCAAAAATCATGAAGTTTGACTGTATGTTGACCACAGTTGACTTTTTGTCCAATACAACTGATTTTCAACCATCTGAGCAATTGTCTGAGGAAACTTGACTTGTGAAGCTTGAAACTTGACATGGAGAACATTTGAAGCATATGAGGAGGCATGATGAACATTGGAGATGTTGGAAATCCACTTTGATCTGAGAATCACCAAACCCTAGTTTGGGTTGATTGTCTAGGAGAGGGTTTGTCTGATCAACCCTTGAAGAATCCTTGAGCATGGATGTATGGAATATCTTGAGAAGATGGAGGGCAAATTTTGGGGTATGACAGGTCTACACTAGCTTTAATGATTCTTTGAAATCCAACTTAAATTTTTTATAACAAAAAATATTATGATCATTTAGAAATATTTCACTTGATTTTTTTTTCAATTTCATTTCTTCTTAGATTTTCAATTTTTATCTCACAATTTCTCCTTTTTACTCTTAATTTTCAAATTTTTATTTCACAATTTCATCTTTTTACTTTTAGTTATACACGTAATTTTGCTCTAATAGTTTTGATAAATTTCATGTATGTTAATTAAAGAGTTGAATAAATATTTTAAGTTGAAAAATAAAATTTATCAAAAACAAAAGTTGAAGTAAAGTTAAATATAAATATGGCCAGTGCCCATACCTCTCGATACGAGCTCTAGATTATTAGGGCCCCTTTCCCTGGGAACCAGAATGCGAAAGTAAAAAAAAATTTAAATATGAATAGTATAAAAAAGAAGTTGTTAGTTGCGATTAAAAAATCCACTATGTGTGAGTTGATTTTTTAGACTCAACCATACATTCACTATGAAGAGAAGATGTTTGCTGAAGATGTGGAGTGTAAACAGTCATTGGAGAAGCTTGAAGATAACAAACAATGCAATGATGATGAAGGAATCTCGATCACAATTCTCATAGCTCACTACATTGAACATGGCCATAAGAGAATCCTACATGAAAGTGATAATATTGAATTAAAAGTTGGGGTGAAATTCCCTCATACCTGAAGGAGTGAGCATAAATGTTATGAACATAAAACTAACGAGTGTATTCATTTGAATGATGTAATTAAAGAGATAATCAAGAAAATAAGACTTGGTAGATATACCAAGAAATAAAATCCAGAGAGGGGACAATAAGAGGCACAAAGGTTTTACACAGAAAGCCATTTGTCTGAGTGAATCTTTGTATGAAAAATATTCTTATTGTTTGGATGCTACCCAACTTGTACATCCAAGTTGAGACCCAGGATAACCTACCAAGACGTCCAAAAGCTTAAGTGTCTACGCCCTTCGCGCCTCGCACTTAAAGGGCTATGTACATCCCGATTGAACACCTAAGATAAACTAACAAGACATCCAAAATCTTAAGCACTTTGGCCCTTTGCACCTCTCACTTGGGGGGATATGTACATTCGAGTTGCACACCCAAGATAACCTACTAAGACGTCCAAAAGATTAAGCATTTCGGTCCTTCACGCCTCGCACTTGGGGGACTATGTACATCCGAGTTGCATACCTCGGATAACATGCTAATATGTTCAAAAGATTAAGTGTTTTGGTCCTCCGTACCTCACACTTGTGGGGCTATGTACATCAGGGTGGAACACCCCAAATAACCTACTAAGACACACAATGTATCCCTCTTAACCAAGTATCCTAAATCAAGTTAATCGATATCACAAGAAACATCTGTATCAATGATATTTAACACTCTTTATGGATTCTTAGGAAACAAGGGAACCATAGCCATAATAGTCATAAAAACGATGTTGGCACTCGTTGGCAAGGGATACTATAAAAGAAGAACCTCAGAAAAAAAGAGGCAAGCAATCATTGGATCAGAAATAACTCCTTGTATGATTTGAAGCTTGAATCCTTAAAAGATTAACAACGGAGTTATGCAAAGCAAGTAATATACTTCCAAGTATATAGTATGAAGTCTCTGATCCTGAAATGTACAACATCAACCATAGTGATCAAAGCAAGTGTTTTGATAATATCCCAAGGTTTATTATCCTTATTTATCAATTAAGTGGACATGTTAGTAATGGACTCATCCATCTCGTTTCTCTTACCAACTCTTGTATCCAACGATGCGTAGAGAATGACACACCATGGGTGTTTGTAACACCCCTTCTAAAATACCCCGCGAAATAATTGTAAAATCAGAGTTTAACATAACGAAAGAGCGTCACAATTTAAAAATTCAGATAATAAAACACCATAACAGTAGTCATGCTTTTACTGAAGAACTTCATTAAATGATTCAAAACCAATGATTATGTTTTACACATCGGAAATAACATAAAATCCGGAATAAATTCAAATCATAATTATTCCAAACATAAACCAAAACAAACGAGTCAATTCGATGATCCTAAAACAATTGGTCCCCAGTGTTACAACTACCAGAGCATGACACTGACACACGGACAATCTAAATAGCATAGCTCAAGGCTATCCTCACCAGCTCCTAAGCGGCTAACCCTTCAATATGAAATCATCAAAGTAAGGGTGAGATTTCATCAACAATTAAAATACATTATACGTTTCTTTAAAACAATAAAACAATCAATACATTATTCCACCCTCATTAGTATAACCAGATTACAATCCACAATTACATTCCATACAGTTCATTATGCACATAATAACAATCAATGCAATTATAACACTGGAAATCATTCTAACATGTTATAATTACATATGCAATGCAGACTCAATGCATGTGGTACCAAACATGAACTAAATTCACACTCTGTTTCGCTTACACCATGGAAACAGAGCTAATCAACGATTCGCCCATACACCACTGGACCAAGAATCCAGTCTCACCACCACTAAACATTGGGTACGGGTATTGGCTCTGCAGGTCCAATTCCACAAAATGGGAATTAACCACCACCAGAATGCATATGCATGCGCACATAAAGAATGCAACATTCAAATAAGGAACATGATATCACAACATCATTCCATACATGGTTAACACCATCAACAACACAACATAAATCATGAATATATAACGTTAATTACTGTTGGAGTAAGCTCTAATAGCCAATCAATATTGGCTTAATATGCTTTTGTATCATGACTTTGATATATGTTATTTGTTAATACATATAATCGTTAGGCCTCATATTTATTATGTTATTTGTATATGACATAATAAAGTCCTTAGAGTAATTAGTCTATTAATGATCTATTAAGTGTGACTTAATTGTGAGAGGTCATTAAACATAAGGACATTATTCTTAAAGTATCCGTAGTCAAGCTTTACTGTCAAATAGGACAACAGTAACGCATAAAGACTATTACGTGAGTAGACTGATGATTCTATCTCACAAGTCATGGATATGAGATATCAAGTCTTCACGTAGGTATAAATATTAGGAGTAATATTTATACTGGATTGACCCACCATGAGAATACTACATAGTTTGTTATGTAAGTGTCATAAGTTATTCTCATAGTGATAGTGGTGTATACCACCCTTGACCGAAACCACTATGGATCCTAGATGTGAGTCGAGTACTTTATTGCCAATCAAACGTTGTGTAACAAGATGACCATAAAGATGGTTGATGGGTACTTTATAAATCATCCGAGGGACATGAGTGACCTAGATGGAATTTGCCCTCCTACATATACGGGAGTAATATCTGGGCCCCTTGATAGAGTATAACCAAAATGCATGGCGTGCTCAAATAAGTCAATATGAGATATTGGGCTTATTTGTTGTTATAAGGAATACTCGGGATCAAGGAATAAAATATTGAACTATCGAAGGTGATACATACTATGCCTTGTGTTCAATATAGATATAAGGGCAAAAGAGTAATTGTACACATAATCATTATCACGTAAAGGTTATGTCGATCACATGACATTCTCGTACTTGGGTAGCAATGATGTGTTGCTAGATACCATTCATTGTTTATAATATTAAATAGGTGATTTAATATTATTGCCAACGTTACGAGAACCTGTGGTCACACGATAGAGTACTTATAGTGGAATGGATGATTAAATTAAATATGATTTAATTTAATTATGTGTTAATATTATTTAAATTGTTTAATGTATTAACACATGTCGTTTATTTGATTAAATATGATTTAATTAAATAAATGGGAATTGACAGTTGATTAAATTAAATATGATTTAATTTAATTAATATTTTATTTTATTTAATTAAAAGAGTTTAATTAAATATAAATAATAATTATTTAATTAAATAGTTTAATTAATTAAGATTGGGCTTGTTTTGGAAAAAGCCCAAATTATGAGCATTAGGGTTTTAGAAGCTCTCTATAAATAGAGAAGTTCTTTTCCCTTGCTAGGTTAATTGTCAATTCTCAAGAGAATAAGAAACGGCTAGCACCGCCTTCCACTTTGCACTCGCGTGGACTACGTAGAGACGCCGGTAACTTCCGCCGTTCGTGATCGTATGAGAAAACACGCTTCAAGAGGTAATTCTTGAATCCTTTTTCGTTGAGTTTTATTTGTGATTAATGATTTAATCAAGATCCGTTCATCGGAATTGTTCCGCTAAGAGGTTAAAATTTTGAAAAACCCCTCTTAGATCCCAACAGTGGTATCAGAGCCTTCGATTATTGATTAAATTATTAATTCGAATAAAATTTATATGAAAATAATTATATATGATGATATAATTGTTCGTTGTAAGAATATGTGGTTTTAGCTTGCCGTAATGCCGTAACGGTTGTGTGTACGATGGTTCAGTTTAACCTCTTTTTCAAATAACATGTAGTTGGTATATAATAATGCACTTAGTAAAATATGTTTACTAAATATGAAAGCCAATCGTGTACGTTTTTTGATCGGTGAATTTCGCTAAATTTTCAAGAGAATGAAAGAAAAAATTTCGCCGGAAAGGATTAAAATGGTTTTTCCGCAACTATTCAGTATGCTTATGTTTTATGCATGTTATTAGCATCGTAATTTTATTGATGTTATGATTTAATTATTATAAATATAGCATTATTATTATATTAAAATAATAAAATGCTTTATAATAATAGTTTTTTATATTATATAATAATAATAATAATAATAATAATAATAATAATAATAATAATAATGGTTGATTATTATAGAATAATAATAAAGTGTTTATTATTTAAATTAAATATTGACAAGTTTTGTATAATTTGGATATCGATGTTGACTATGTTTCGGAATCCGACATTTGTATGGTGAAACAGCGATACTTCGATTATCCATAAGAAATACAAAATTATTGTTCAAATTTATATATGATATAAATATTTCTAATGCAAAGTCAGTGTATTTGATACACTATTTTATTTCGTACATTCAAATAGTATAATGATTGTTATACATCTGAATGATCAATGTTCAATTAGCTTCGGAATCCGACATTTGTATGGTGAAGCAATGACATTCGATCAGTCACGTTGAGTAATTAATCATTGTATTTTGATTGTATGAAAATATTTGCATTAGGGTTTTGTGACGGCGCAAGAGTTGTGCCTTTAGGGTTCGCAAACAGGATCAAGTGTTGATGCGTCAATATTTATAATTTGATAATCTTTTATCATCTATTATTTAATTATTTATTATTAAATAATTTGGTATACGGTTATGACCTTAGATTTTGGAGTTTTATTTTATTTAAATACGACCTGCGTGTCGTGATTTATTTTATACGGCCTGCGTGTCGTGGTTTATTGTAATTAAATACGACCTGCGTGTCGTGTCATTTAATTATTATTTTATTTATTTAAATTTTATAAATGTTCAAGTTCAAGAGTTGAAGAGAAGACAAAGTCAAATGATGACGCCGATGGAGAGGCTTGAGAAGCTTGCTCGTGGGTCGAAGAATTGTAATAAAGTAGTTTATTTAATTCTTGCATTTTAGGTGGTCATAATCGTATTACCATATTTTATTTCATGTATGTGATGCATGGAATGTATATTATATGTGAGTGTATGAGATACACAAATACGTGAGTGTATGAGATACACAAATATATGAGTGTATGAGATACACAAGATTAAACCGAGAGTGTATAAGATACACAAATATGTGAGTGTATGAGATACACAAACATGCGAGTGTATGAGATGCACAATATTAAACTTAATAAAAATTCCTCAATTAATATTAAGTTAATTGCTTTCCAAAATTTAGCACTCATCAAGACTAGTATCGAATAATGTAGGTTTCGCCTAACGCGAGGTGCATGTTTTACATTAGTAAGGTGCGATGGGATAAATGTAATATCCAACTGTTAAATTTTGGGTTTGACTTAACTAAACTAATTATAATATGATTATATATGTTTAGAAGCAAGAGTTGAGAACAATCCATATGATGGATTAGAATAAGGACTGATAACATTCGAGAGTTGTATTAGATACAATTGGAAAGAGTTCCTACCTAAATAACTAAGTTTTATGTAATCCGCCTACGCGGACTTAAAACAAAGTGAAATATGGATCTCGACCTGCTAGAAAATCTTTCAACGAGATTTTCCGAATCAAATGTTGAGGGTCATTAGATTTGAGTAAAATAGTGGGAGCATTTTAATAAAAGACCTTATTAAAATGATTTTAATTTGATACAATTTTTACACGTTTTGTAGTTAGAATTTTCTTTTGCATTTTATTTATATTTTACTGTAAAATATCCTTATGAAGGATGTAAGGATCAGAAAGGAGTTTCTGAGTTGGTACATAAATTGAGAATTGTTCTCAAGCACGAAAAAGAATTGTATGTTCTCAATAAACCATTTCCTAACAACTGAATATAACTAGATTCGAAGAACGATGCTTATGAGAAGGATCGAGTCGAGTGCCTAGATATAACATATCTCATAGTTGTAGTTGTCAAGGAGAATGATATGATCATTAACCTCGATAATAAGAAATACAAGATGTGAGAAATGTAAAACTTTCCAAGTTCTTTTCAATACAAGTTAGGAATCCAAGTTAATCTAAAATAGTTTTAAGATTTGAAATTTGGATTTCCTTATAGAATAAATAGTTGGTCACAAGTTTTATTTGAGATTGTCTCAGATAGGTAGATTAGATTCATTATGAATGAATTTTTCTACCACATCTTGTTGAAAAGAAAAGGAAAGTAGTTTGTGATGCTAAATTGATGAATTATAAAAGAAATGAGATTCATTTTATATTCATTGGAATTTAGGCATACAAACATGGTTCTAAAGGAATGCAGTTCTTTCATATGTTGAAAGAACAAAATTTTTGATGGTTATCGAAAGAATCAAAGTAGAAGAAGGAAGTAAGACTTATTCTTCATACGATTTATTATAGAAAATACATTTGTCTACTTCTACATCTTGAGTATGTGATACTAGATGTTGATATCACATTTATACGAATGTGAAGAGTGTTTTAAGAAGTAGGACATTGGTTATAATTTGAGTCCCCTTATGTCTAGAATGGAATAATGTGTTTCATTGACTATAAGAGCTTATGATTTAAATTATAGCTTGGAATGAAACCAAATAATTGTTATTAAGTTTCATTTAGTAAAAGAAAATTAATTCTAAGTCTTGTATTGACAAGATGAGGAGTGCATGTTGTGATAATGGACAAGTGTTGTTATGATTATCCAAACAATGTTTTCAATACTAAATCAAGTAGTAGATTTGAGTTCTACAATCTTGATAAGCTCATCTATAATAAATATGGGATAGATCAAATGAAATTTGAATCTTATATATCTGACACGAGTTAGAATTCTTTTGAGAAGAGTTCAAGAGTGAAGTAGAAGGAAATAACTCGAAATGGTATTAAGACCATTCGCATTGTTCGCTATGGTAAATACCTATGTAAAGAATATAATGAACATTTAAATCATATCATGTTTGACATTGATCGATTTAAGATAGTTCAATTATATCTTTGTGACTCTTTTATAAATTTTTTTACATACAATTATTCCTATCCATAAGCAATTCCATTTAAAGTAGTCGTAGAGACACCATATTTGATATGGAGGTAAGAGTACCTAGTTTGTCTTTATGCTCATATGAGTTTTAAGGTTTATTAAGTAAACTTTATCACAATATAGATGAAGATGTATTTATGTATGTATCCTAATGGAAACAAAGGAAACATATTCTATAACACGTTATAGGACAAAATTGTTTTGTTGCTAGAACTGGAGTCTTCCATTAGAGATAATATGTATCTAAAGGATCCAGTGGGAGTGATATAGAACTTGAAGAAATTCAAGAACCATAAAATACATATCTTTATGAGAATGGAATATGATCCAATTCAACAAGGGAGTTGTTGTTGTACAATTGGTTCACGTGGCACAAGATTCTAGAAATGTATCTAAGTTGTTTATATCCATCCATGGATTAAGGAAAACTTCTTGGTATTAAATTCTTTTATTAATGAAGTCTTGTGAAAACTTGGATTAATAAATGACAAATTTAAATCTTGTGCATTCAAGAAGGTTAGTGGGAGTATTTGCATTAATCTAGTATAGTATGTAAGTGACATACTGACCATCAAAACAAATTCCTTGCAACGCCAATGTATGACATGGTTAAGGAAATGGTTTTGATAAAATGCTTAGGCGAGATTTCCTAAAAGGTTAGGAATCAGAATCTATAGAGATAGATGGCTGATGAATCTCAATCCTAGCACAAGTACATATTCCGACGAAGTATTGAGATACCTAATATGCATAAATCTCACATTAAGATTATTGCATGTATGGTAAAATGTTTTGTCTAATGGACAATGTCTTATCTCATTGGATGAGGAAAATGACACCATGATATGTATTGCACTAGATGCGCAATATGCTATGAGCATAAACAATAAGTACCAAAATGATTAAAGTGTTAATCACTAGATCCCTATCAAGAAGGTCTATGAGTACCTTAAAGGGCCTGGTGTTCCTTTTCTCAAAAGTAGATGGGAATAATAATTGTAAAGGAGTTACAATGATTTTATTCCAAAATTTATGAACATATTCATATCACAGTATAAATTAAATATTATGCTTAGACGACAATTGTATAAGTTGAAAGGAGTTTCCGATAATTGTCGTTTCTAGTACAAAGGTCAAATATATGATTTGGATCGCTTTGATAATTCTTGGGAAGAAAATTGTGTTTCTTGTATTGCATATCCTATTGATCTCATTTTCGATGATAATGGGTTAATCTTGCAAGTTCAGAATACTAGATCTCACTAGCGATTCATGTATATATATTTTGACGCTTCAATTTATTTCGATAGAAGATCGAAAGTTGAAATTGAAAGAGGTGTATATTACCAACAAAGGAAAGAGTTCCTTATGCCCTAATAAAGTATCATGCTTAGATGATGCTTGATGCACATGATGAGCAACTAGATATTAAATTAATATCTGATTGGCTTTAGTGCTAGTGGGAGATTGTTGGAGTAAGCTCTAATAGCCAATCAATATTGGCTTAATATGCTTTTGTATCATGACTTTGATATATGTTATTTGTTAATACATATAATCGTTAGGCCTCATATTTATTATGTTATTTGTATATGACATAATAAAGTCCTTAGAGTAATTAGTCTATTAATGATCTATTAAGTGTGACTTAATTGTGAGAGGTCATTAAACATAAGAACATTATTCTTAAAGTATCCGTAGTCAAGCTTTACTGTCAAATAGGACAACAGTAACGCATAAAGACTATTACGTGAGTAGACTGATGATTCTATCTCACAAGTCATGGATATGAGATATCAAGTCTTCACGTAGGTATAAATATTAGGAGTAATATTTATACTGGATTGACCCACCATGAGAATACTACATAGTTTGTTATGTAAGTGTCATAAGTTATTCTCATAGTGATAGTGGTGTATACCACCCTTCGACCTGAAACCACTATGGATCCTAGATGTGGAGTCGAGTACTTTATTGCCAATCAAACGTTGTCTGTAACAAGATGACCATAAAGATGGTTGATGGGTACTTTATAAATCATGCTGAGGGACATGAGTGACCTAGATGGAATTTGCCCCTCCTACATATACGGGAGTAATATCTGGGGCCTTGATGAGTATAACCAAAATGCATGGTCGTGCTCAAATAAGTCAATATGAGATATTGGGCTTATTTGTTGTTATAAGGAATACTGGGATCAAGGAATAAAATATTGAACTATCGAAGGTGACACATACTATGCCTTGTGTTCAATATAGATATAAGGGCAAAAGAGTAATTGTACACATAATCATTATCACGAAAGGTTATGTCGATCACATGACATTCTCGTTACTTGGTAGCAATGATGTGTTGCTAGATATCATTGTTTATAATATTAAATAGGTGATTTAATATTATTGCCAACGTTACGAGAACCTACAGGGTCACACGCATAGAGTACTTATAGTGGAATGGATGATTAAATTAAATATGATTTAATTTAATTATGTGTTAATATTATTTAAATTGTTTAATGTATTAACACATATCGTTTATTTGATTAAATATGATTTAATTAAATAAATGGAATTGATGTTGATTAAATTAAATATGATTTAATTTAATTAATATTTTATTTTATTTAATTAAAAGAGTTTAATTAAATATAAATAATAATTATTTAATTAAATAGTTTAATTAATTAAGATTGGGCTTGTTTTGGAAAAAGCCCAAATTATGAGCATTAGGTTTTAGAGCTCTCTATAAATAGAAGTTCTTTTCCTTGCTAGGTTAATTGTCAATTCTCAAGAGAATAAGAAACGGCTAGCACCGCCTTCCACTTTGCACTCGCGTGGACTACGTAGAGACGCCGGTAACTTCCGCCGTTCGTGATCGTATGAGAAAACACGCTTCAAGAGGTAATTCTTGAATCCTTTTTCGTTGAGTTTTATTTGTGATTAATGATTTAATCAAGATCCGTTCATCGGGATTGTTCCGCTAAGAGGTTAAAATTTTGAAAAACCCCTCTTAGATCCCAACAATTACAACTCATGGAATTAACATCCAACAAGCATACACCACGTCAACGACGAATAATCACGGATCACAACGAATCCTTCCTATGGAAAGCCATATCAATCCATTAAGATTCAGTTACTAGGTTTTAAAAATGTTTTTAATAGACAGTACGCGTTCTAATCTTTTCAACGATACCAACTATGCCTAAATCGGAGTTACGATCGCAAAGATATGACCAAAACAATTTTCAGAAAGTTATATTCTGTTTCTGTACAGTATGGATCGATGCATAAGCCCATGTTTCAATGCATAATCACCTTGTGTCGATACATGCATCGTATGCGTCGATGCATACATTTAAAATTTTGTATTTTTCCATTTTTGTTCAGTATGTGTTATACCCCAAAATTTGCCCTTCCACTTCTCAAGACATTTCACATGTCCATACTCAAGAATTTCACAAGGGTTGACCAGATAAACCCTCTCCTAAGCAATCAAGATGGACATCCAACATTTCAAGTGATCATCATGCCTCATTGTATGCTTCAAAGAATCTCCATGTCAAGTTTCAAGCCATACAAGTCAAGTTTGCTCAGACAATTGCTCAGATGGTTGAAAATCAGTTGTATTGGACAAAAAGTCAACTGTGGTCAACATACAGTCAAACTTCATAATTTTTGGTCAACACCATCATTTTGAAGTAATATTCATCATTTGATCAAGGGTTGATCATGATTCCTCAAGAAAAGTCAAGATTTGACCAAAAGTCAAAGTTTCTAAATTAGGGCTTTCTTAGACAAAAGTCAACAGAACTTTGACCAAGCATAACTTTCACATACTTTATCAGAAATTTTTACACCACATCTCATTTTGAAGAGAATTTAATTCTCTACAACTTCATGTCTCACAAGCTTGGGCAGAAAATGCTTCATTTGGAAGTTATAGATCAAAATATTACTGGTCCTTTTAAAAGTCAACAAAAAGTCAACTTTTTGTAAAGAAGTGTTCATGAGCATGGAAACTTAAATGAAGATGAAACCAAAATTTCTGTTTAGAAGACATCTTGAGCTTTCTAAAAAGTCCAAGAACACTCAAAAATGTTAAAAATTGAGCAAGATACACCTTGTGCAAGTTAAGCATTTTTGAGGAGGTGCACAAAGAGAAATACTTGAGAAAATTAAATATTTTTCAAATGGGCTTATAATTTTATGATCCAAACTAGATCTTAACATTATCCATGGTCTCTATACTCCTTGCCACACCTCTTTTCTAATTTAAATTATTTTGAATTTAAAGCATTAAATTCAATTTTAAATTAAATAAAATACAAAGGCAAGGTTTAAGACAAGTTGGGCTTGGTTTTTACTTATCTTGAGGTCCAAGATAGCCCATGCAAGCTGTATAATTCGTGCAAGAAGCCATAAAGAAGAAAAAAGATACTTTTGGAAATATTTGGTGAATATTGACAAGAGAATATTTTTGCATTCAAGAGACGATATTTTCTCATTACTTCTGATCAAATCTCATGCTCTATAAATATATGATGCATTCACAAGCACAAGGGAGGAAACCCTAGCCTCAAACAGCAACCCTAAAACTCTCAAAAAATCATACAAACTTGCAAACTTTGAATCCTATTTTCCAGTCGTTTTCAATCCAATCCAAGCACTTCATCGTGCTCCTGAGGTGTGATAGAGTAAGTATAGACCAATAGCCATGGTCAAATGCTCCTGAATCGTGCCATACATGAACATACACTTGCATATTTTTTTAAATTCGTATTCCAACATTTATCGTGTTTTGTCTGAAACTAACCGTTGCAGTGTGTTCCTGGGACATCATAGAACAGGTCTGGACGATCACATGAAGCTTTCGATGGCCAGAACTTGATCTGCCATTGTTAGGGCTTTAAACTAATGAAGCAACAAACTAGATAATGCAGGCCATTTTAGGGCAAACCAATACCACCGTTGAATTCGCAGGGGTCGATTTAGGGGGGTAGCCTTAATCTCTTGCGTGAATTCTTCTTATTTTAGAGGGGGGTAGCCTTAATCCCTTCGAATCAAAGATCATAGTCCCTCGATGATCCTCGATGTTGCCTACGAATAAATGATCTCGTCCCTCGTTTGTTGCCTACGAAAAATGATGATCGTCCCTTCGAATGTGCTAGGATACTCCTACAAGTTGCCTTCTATGACCATCTGATGTCCCTTTCGAACGTTCCTTTACATCCAACGAATAGGGTTACCTACCAACTAATGGTACGGATAGCACTATTCTAAAGGAAAGTAAAGTAACACGGAAGCGACCGTTCTGAGTAGGTAATAGACTTTTAGTTGCTTGCTCTATCAAAATACTTTTCACACCTCACACTTTTCAAAAACTTTTTCAAACACTTTGTATACATTCTAGCGTGAATCATTACAAAGTTCCTTTTCTAAAAATGAAACATTTCCGAACACTTCGTATACATTCCAGCATGAATCATTACGAAGTCAAAGCGAAATGCCTTTTCAAAAATCTTTTTTCAAACACACAGAAAGCAAATTTTAAGATGAGCTAAAGCAACTAAGAGCCCGTAGATAACTACGGATGGAAAGGGTGCTAATACCTTCCCTTTTCATAACCTTCTCCCTTACTTAGAATCTAACGAAGGTCTTTTCCTGTTCTTTTCACCTTCCCTTAGTTGGATAAAAGAAAAGTCGGTGGTGACTCTTGCTATCCGCAATATTTGCGATCAAACACAAAATAATCCAAAGTCAGTTCTCCCACCGTATTACAGTATGCATCGATGCATAACACGTATGTGTCGATGCAAAACTTCAATTTTTGCCCCATAAGTCGATGCATAGAGTTATGGGTCGATGCATAGCTTATTCCAATTTCTGTTTTTCCAAAGTTTGACCACTTGAATCGATGCATAACACTATGTGTCGATGCATGCTGCGTTATTTTCACAAAAACCAGTTTATTTTCACTGTTTTCCAAGTTCAATTGATCCCATCCATTACCAAACTTCATATTACAACAGAGCATAAATAAATCATGCATTTTCACATCCAATTAAACACAGAATTATACTTTTTAATTAGCCTACAATCATCCTACACAAGTTAATCATTATTATCAATTCCAATTGATGTTTTTACGTCGGATCATATCATTAGGGCACAACCTAGAATTCCTAATTCGAGATTCCTAACGGATCAAATCATTCTATTGATTATCAAAACCTATAAGGCATAATAATCTGACCAAATCACCCCTTACCTCGCGATGATTCTTCGAACTTCTGACGCCTTGACTTTTCCTCTTTCTCTTCTCTTCTCAAAAGTATGTAGAATGAAAACTCTAATTCTTCTCACTTTTCCCCCTTTTTCCTTTATTTATTCCTTTTATTATTCCTAATAATAAAAATGACATAATTAGAATAATTAGAGCCTTTTACTCCATACACCCTCCAATTCCACTTTACACCCCCAACACATCCATTTATTTAATTAATTAATTAAATCCATTAATTCAAAAATACCAATAATTAAACCTTTAATTAAATTAATAATTAAAATTCTAATTATTTAACAATTGAATTATTTGGGGTGTCACAACTCTCCCCTACTAAAAAGAGTTTTCGTCCTCGAAAACATACCTTAGACGAAAAGTTCGGGATAAGAATCCTTCATCTGACTCTCTAGCTCCCAAGTAACATTTCCACCTACTGGTCCTCCCCAAGCTACTTTCACTAGAGCTATATCTTTACCTCACAACTGCTTCAACTTCTGATCCTCAATTCTCGCAGGCAATGCTTCCACAGTCAAATTATCTCGCACCTATATATCATCTACTTGAATCTCATGAGATGGATCAACAATGTACTTCCTCAACTGAGATACATGGAAGATATCATGCAAATTCTCAAGCGAAGAAGGTAAAGAAATCTGATAAGCAACTCTTCCAACCTTATTGGTAATCTGGAACGGACCAATAAAGCGCAGAGTCAACTTCTTTGACTTCAAAGCTCAACCAATACCAGTCATCAGAGTAACTCGCATAAACACATGATCTCCTTTACTAAACTCAAGATCCTTCCTCGTCTTATCATGATAACTCTTCTGACGACTCTAAGAAGCTCTCATATTTTCCTGAATCATCTTAATCTTTTCTGAAGTTTGTTGGACGATTCCCGGTCCAATCACAGCACTTTCTCCAGATTCGTACCAACACAACGGTGTCCGACACCTCCTACCATACAATGCCTCAAACGGAGCCATACCAATACTCGAATGAAAACTATTGTTGTAGGTAAACTCAATCAATGGTAAGTAACTATCCCAAGCTCCACTTTTCTCCAACACACAAGCTCGCAAAAAATCCTCTAATGACTGAATCGTTCTCTTCGTATGATCATCTGTCTGCGGATGATAAGCGGAACTCAACCTCAACTTAGTACCCAAAGCTTCTTGCAGCCCCGTCCAAAACTTTGACGTAAACCTCGGATCTCTATCCGACACAATACTAGAAGGGATACCATGCAAACTCACGATCTTCTCAACATACAATTCTGTCAACCTTTCCATAGGATAATCCATTCTTATCGGAATAAAGTGAGCAGACTTCGTCAACCGATCAACAATAACCCAAATAGAATCACAATTCTTCGCTGTCCTCGATAAACCAGACACAATCTGGAACAAACAACGGTTCCATCAACCCTGACGGTTTCTGATGTTCAATCTTCGACTTCTGACAAACCAAACAAGCATAAAAAACTCAGCAATTTCCTTTTTCATTCCAGGCCACCAAAACAACTTTTTCAAGTCATGATACATCTTAGTAGAACCGGGATGAATACTCAATCCACTACGATGTCCTTCTTCCAAAATACTTTTCCTAAGTTCTGCAATATCTGGAACACAAACTCTATCACCAAACCTCATAACACCATTCTCATCAATTCGGAATCCACCTCCTTGACCTTGGTTGGTCAATGTCAACTTATCCACTAAACCAACATCAAATTTCTGTCCAGTTCGAATTTCCTCAAGAATACCACTAGTCAGCTTTAACATACCCAACTTAACACAATCAGAAGTAATCTCACATACCAAATTCAAATCTCTGAATTGTTCAACTAAATCCAATTTGCACACCATCAACATAGACATATGCAAAGACTTCCTACTCAATGCATCTGCAACAATGTTTGCCTTACCAGGATGGTAATTCAAACCAAAATCATAATCCTTCAGAAATTCTAACCATCTTCTCTGCCTCATGTTTAACTCTTTCTAATCAAAGAGATACTTCAGACTCTTATGATTGCTGAATACCTCGAAAAAAGAACCATACAGGTAATGCCTCCACAATTTCAAAATAAATATCATAGCTGCCAGCTCTAAATCATGAGTCGGATAATTACTTTCATGAATCTTCAATTGTCTTGAAGCATAAGCTACTACCTGCTTATCTTGCATCAAAACACCACCTAATCCCATTAATGACGCATCACAATACACAACAAAAGATTCTGCCAGATTTGGCAAAATCAGAATCGGAGCACTAGTCAATCTCTTCTTCAACTCTTGGAATCCTTTCTCACATTCAGCATCCCAAACAAACACTTGACCCTTTCTTGTCAACTTAGTCAACGGCAAAGCTAACTTCGAAAATCCCTCAATGAACTTTCTATAATAACCTACAAGACCAAGAAAACTACGGATTTCAGAAGCATTCATCGGCGCTTCCCACTGAGATACCGCTTCTACCTTCATAGGATCAACAACAATTCCATTCTTGGAAATCACATGACCAAGAAAGCTTACTTCACTTAACCAAAACTCACACTTAGACAACTTCGCATACAGCTCCTTCTCTTTCAACAGTTCCAAAACAATTCTAAGATGTTCAGCATGCTCTTCATCATTCTTTGAATAGATCAGAATGTCATCAATAAAGACTACCGCAAAATTATCAAGATACGGATGAAATATCCTGTTCATATACTCCATGAAAACACCTGGTGTATTAGTAACTCCAAACGGTATAACAGAATACTCATAATGTCCATACCTCGTTCTAAATACAGTCTTTTGAATATCTTCCGTCTTCACACGAATCTGATGATATCCAGATCTCAAATCAATCTTACTAAATACACAAGCTCCAACCAGTTGATCCATCAAATCATCAATCCTCGGCAATGGATACCGATTCTTGATTGTAACTTTGTTCAACTGCCTGTAATCAACACACAGTCTCATCGAACCCTCTTTCTTTTTAACCAACAACACATGAGCACCCCACGGCGAAACACTAGGACGAATAAACTTCTTCTCCAATAAATCTTCCAATTGTGTCTTCAATTCAGATGGTTCAGATGCCGACATGCGATAAGGCGCCATCGACACCGGACTAGTTCCAGGGATCAAATTTAGAGTAAATTCCACTTCTCTCTCTGGTGGCAATTCACTAACATCTTCCGGAAACACTTCTGGAAATTCATTCACCACTGGCAATTCATCACTCTTTGCCTTTCTTTTCGCTTCTGTCGAAGAATACAACATAAACACCACAGCACCATCATTAACAGCTAAATTCATCTGCTTAACTAACATAGTCACATCTTCAACTCTAGCTTCTTCAGGAAAAATAATCGTCTTCTCAAAACAGTTGATATGAAACTGGTTGAATTCCAACCAGTTTATTCCAAGGATAATATCAAGTTGTTCTAACGGTAGGCACACTAAATCCATACTGAAACCTCTACCAAAAATCACAATAGGACAATTCCTACAAACAAATGAAGTAGTTACTGAACCCGACGCAGGAGTGTCAATAACCATACTTCCATCAATATTAGAAATATCCAAGTTCAATCTTTTAGCATAATCCAAAAGCAATAAAAGAATGTGACGCTCCAGTATCAATAATCACAATCAAAGGTATGCCATTAATAAAACATGTACCTTTAATCAACCGATCATTCGGCTTAGTCTCTAATCCAGACAAAGCAAACACTTTACAACCAGCTTGTTCCTTCTTGCGTTTAGTACACTGCGGACGAGTATGACCCTCTTCGCCACAGTTGTAACAAGTTACCTTTCTTGCTCTGCACTCAGTGGCTACATGACCAATTTTTCCACAGTTGTAGCACTTCCTCGTATCATTCTTGTATTCATTAGCTCGATGCCCCATTTCACCACACCTGTAGCACTTGATAGGAGCACTAGAATCTCCCCCACTAGGCTTCTTCCAACCACCAGACCTCTGATTATTCTTATCATACGAATATTGGCTCTGCAGGTCCAATTCCATACAATGGAAATTAACCACCACCAGAATGCATATGCATGCGCAACATAAAGCATGCAACATTCAAATAAGGAACATGATATCACAACATCATTCCATACATGGTTAACACCATCAACAACACAACATAAATCATGAATATATAACATTAATTACAACACATGGAATTAACATCCAACAAGCATACACCACGTCAACGACGAATAATCACGGATCACAACGAATCCTTCCTATGGAAAGCCATATAAATACCTCAAGATTCAGTTATTGGGTTTTAAAAATGTTTTTAATACACAGTACGCGTTCTAAGCTTTTCAACAATACCAACTATGCCTAAATCGGAGTTACGGTCGCAAAGATATGACCAAAACAATTTTCAGAAAGTTATATTTTGTTTTTGTACAGTATGCATCGATGCATAAGCCCATGCATCAATGCATAATCAGCTTGTGTCGATACAAGCATCGTATGCGTCGATGCATACGTTTAAAATTTTGTATTTTTCTATTTTTGTTCAGTATGCATCGATGCATAACACGTATGTGTCGATGCATAGCTTCAATTTTTGCCCCATGATTCGATGCATAGAGTTATGGGTCGATGCATAGCTTATTCCAGTTTCTGTTTTTCCAAAGTTTGACCACTTGCATCGATGCATAACACTATGTGTCGATGCATGCTGCGTTATTTTCACAAAAACCAGTTTATTTTCACTGTTTTCCAACTTCAATTGATCCCATCCATTACCAAACTTCATATTACAACAGAGCATAAATAAATCATGCATTTTCACATCCAATTAACCACAAAATTATACTTTTTAATTAGCCTACAATCATCCTACTCAAATTAATCATTATTATCAATTCCAATTGAAGTTTTTACGTCGGATCATATCATTAGGGCACAACCTAGAATTCCTAATTCGAGATTCCTAACGGATCAAATCACTCTATTGATTATCAAAACCTATAAGGCATAATAATCTGACCAAATCACCCCTTACCTCGCGATGATTCTTCGAACTTCCGACGCCTTGACTTTTCCTCTTTCTCTTCTCTTCTCAAAAGTACGTAGAATGAAAACTCTAATTCTTCTCACTTTTCCCCTTTTTCATTTATTTATTCCTTTTATTATTCCCAATAATAAAAATAACATAATTAGAATAATTAGAGCCTTTTACTGCATACACCCTCCAATTCCACTTTACACCCCCAACACATCCATCTATTTAATTAATTAATTAAATCCATTAATTCAAAAATACCAATAATTAAATATTTAATTAAATTAATAATTAAAATTCTAATTATTTAACAATTGAATTAATTGGGGTGTCATAGTGTTCGCTATTCTAAATAGAGGTAGTACATTATTTTAAAGTCAAAATGACCGTAAAAATTTGATTAATCCTTTTAAACATTGGTTTTAATTTTTATCGTCTCAATAAGTTATATTTACTAACCAAAAAGACAATTTTCTAAGTGTTTATAGAGAGGTGGATGTAAATAATGTTGAACACTGGGGCCAAAAAGTAAAAAATAAATCAACAAAAGTCCCACCATACACCAAGAATGTTTATCAAAGTAAGCCCGATCAATTGACAATTTATGACAATCAATTGGAGAAGTTTCGCGTCCATATTTTTAGATCATATCCAAGCAAAAGGTGCACTCCAAGGCAATTTAATCTTAGAAATGATGATGAAAAGATCAAAATCCATAAAGATTTGATAAATTAATCGATTGTAGCCCTTAGCCAATCTATTGACACACTCAATTTGGAAATATTTTATTTTGATTTTCAATCGAAAAAATGTTCATTGATTGCTTATCAAAAATAGAAGATCAAATCATCATAGGATGCACAATAAAAAGGTATTCATCCTTCATTTTTTTGGAATGCATATTTTCTTTAAAATCTTGTGAGTGTGAGATTATTCTTTCAAAGTCATTATGGTTTCCAAAAATTTGAGCTTTTCAACAAGCCCGTTCTTTGACTTCTTCACCACCAAGCAACAAGAAGTGAGATTTTTCCTAGACTTTGTCGACTGAAACCTTCTAAGGATTCACACCATTTATTCAGAAGCCTTTAAAGAATGTGAACTCTTTAAAAACTTTGAAGAACTCAATAATGAGTTATTCCTCTACGACCCTCAATAAAATTTTATCCATCATTAGTCAAAATGTTCTTCTCAAATCTCAAGCTGACCGATGGAATAACTCATTATGAAATAAAAGGAATATGATAACTCTGTCAATTGAAGAGTTTATGGAGACTCTAGATCTTCCTTTTGAAGATATTATCATTGAGTCTAAATATAAAAGATACAAGTTTAATCATAATAATGTTACATCCTCTCATATGAAGAACCTATCATTATTCATACCAAATCCATAGTCGAATGATTCCCTATGTGATCCATTATATATTGTTCCTGGGAAAAATCAACTTTAGCCTTATAACCCAATTTGATGTTCAAGTTGTTGGTTAATAGAAAACAAAATCAAGGTGAACTGGACATAACAATTAATGAATACATGACGTGAAGCAATAAAGAATAAGTATGTTTGTCTACCTTATGATAATTTGATCACAAAAATTATGAAACACACAGATATGATTTTGGAGATGAAGAGTACAAAGAAGATGTGACTGAAATAGGAAAATCAGTTCCACCAACAATGATATTTCAAATCATCAGTGAAAAAATAACTAAAAATCCCTTTTCAAATGATGAGATAAGAAAAATAAATGATCAAGAAGCTCCCATAGAGATAGACGATTTTGACTACTCTTTTCATACACCTCTTTAAGTACCCTCAACTAATGACTTACTCAAAGTCATAATTGGGAAGATAAATGTGATTAATGACATGTTGAACTTTATAACTCGACACTTCATCCAGGACCAAAATTAACTCCCACGAGCGATCTTCTTCAATGATGATTTTGATATAGAATAGTCTCACCTAGTTGGTTGTCTAAGTGTGTTTCACTTCCTGTTTTTTCAGCATTATTTCAATTTCGTAATTTCCTTTTTCTTTATACTTTGAATTCCTAACAATTTCAATTAATAAAAAGAGTGATGTTTTTCCATTTTCAAAATGCTTATTTGCTAATATTTGCATATTTAAATTATTGCAATGTATCTTTACATGTCTTTTGTATTTCGATAAACAAAAATAATATACTCTCAGGGGGAGTATAATATATTTTACTTAAATGATGGGGAGTTTAATTAATCCAATCACATATGTTATTTCTTTTACCACCTCTCCTGAGAAATGCATTATCATCATCAAAAAGGGGAAGAATGTGGAGAAATGGACATGCCACCTCCCAATTTGATTTATTCCAAAAATGCCCCTGAACAAATTTGGGGGTGTCCAAGACTGAAATTTCTGATTTTTTTTTTTTGGAAAAAAAAGATTTTGGAAATTTCGGGTACGGTATCAAAATTTTCGAAAATTTCCGGGACTATTTTGGAAATTTTAAAATTTTCGGTAGTGTAAAAAAGATTATTTTTTTCCACTAAAAGTGCAGTACCAGATTTTTTTCGAAATTTCAAAAAAGCCTATTTTTTTCTTGAAATTTCTAGTACCCCCAAAATTTCGGTAAAAATCATATTTTTTGAAATTTAGTGATTTTTCTCAAGGATATAATAGTAAAAGCATAGGTGATGGGGGTGGAATGTATAAGTGAGGGAGCGACATTTTAATTCCTCAAGAATGTGAAACCTTGTTTTAGAGGTTACTAAGTAAGAAAATTCCATTAAAAACGAACATGTTTTGATAATGATAACTAGCCCTTAATGACAGCTAAAATCAAGGAGTGAAATATGGAACCAAATTAATAGAGCTTGATAAGTTAGATTCCTTGTGATGACACCTAAAAAGAATTTAACTTAAGACATCTTAAAGTAAAAGTCAACCAAATATCCACGATAATGAAACATTGGACAAAATTTGAAGTATATGAAAGATTGCCTAAATACAACTGAGTGAATATATATTAAAAATACATATATAAAATTTCAAAGTACTTATTTGAGCGTCTAAATGTTACTCCCTCAGTCTCAAATTATAAGTCACTTAGCCAAAAATATATGTCCCAAATTATAAGTCACTTTAGAATCTCAATACATCATTAATGACTTTTTGCCTAATTACCCTATATTATTCATTTCTCTTTCTTCTTTCTATTCTTTTAATTTCACATTCCAATGTAATTATTGAAGGACCTTTTGGTAAAGTCGTACACCATTTCACTTTTTCATAAAGTAATAATTACTTTTCTTAATTCGTGTGAAATTGAGAAAATGTCCTATAATTTGGGACGGAGGGAGTAACTTTTTACAAGACTCTCAAATTATTAAGTCTGAATATTTGAGAATCATCAATGTAACACCCCAATTCTACCCAACGTTTATTTTAAAATTAGAGTGCCAAAAGTTTCAACAATATGAGGCATTACATTCATCATTCAAAACCGTCATCATAAAAAGCATATCATAATGGATACATAGCACATATTAATTCAAGAAATTTATAATAATTATTTATCCTTCAAAATTACTTCATATTTATTCAAAAACTACGCAACGGATTTATAGCATTTTCAAAACTTCAAACGAAATATATCATCTTTTAAACAACTTAAATCAAGGAAACAATTCTCCAAGTATTAATATCAACAATGCAACAAAAAACAATATAAAATCAAATATGCGTTTATTCCCCCCGAGCGACGACGCCATAAGCTACTAGACTCTTTACTCTCGTTACCTGCACGTTACTAATATAAAGATAACGGCCAACAAAAGAAAGGGTGAGATATCTACCAATATAAACAGGTGTATGATAAATAATATATATTAGGATTAAATCATACATAATTACCACGCCACAAATAACACGTCACAATTAAATTCTCAATCAACAACAACACAGCACACTTCATTCGTTAGCAACAACAACATGTAATTAGTTTGCAATTAACAACGACATGACTTCCAATGAGACTCAACAATGCACATGCATGTGGTACCAGTGGAGTAAACTCCCTTCACTAAATTTTCAGTTATCAGAGGCACAAGGCATAAGCCTTCTTCATAAATCCGCCAATACAGGCCTTCACAAATGCAAAATGAAATGCGATGCTACAACATGCAATTAACAACGTAAACTCACTTTGCAAGGCATACACCTATTTCACTATTATTACCAATAATCAGAGGTAATTATCGTCACTGAAAACACCCTGCAACTCCACATAATTTAACATACAACAACATATTCATCGCAAATTATTCGCAACACAATCAACAACACAATACCTTCATACAATTTCAACAAAATAAATAATCAGAACCATCTACTAAAATATACAAATCATTCCGACCATTTTTAATTAATTCCGGACAACTGTTTGTATCGCTTAATTTACTAAACTGGTTATTTCGGTACTACTTTAAATCCTATTGTTACTATTAATTATTATGAATTTACTAACTTACTATCAACCATGTTTCCAATATTAATTAATTATCATGCTGCCAATTTAATTGAACACATTATGATTACTACTCAGAATTACATTTCCATTCTCAACTGCTAATTAACATTCTGCTATTATCTAACATTATTGTTGTTACTACACTTTATTCTTTGACCCTGCTACAATACCATTTTGTTAATCACACCCACTACTATTTCCATTGGAATATTGCTGCCCAAATGCTATCTACTCATCCTATTATTATTCATTGTTATTTGTATTATCCTACACATAAACAAATAGCAGGTACCTAAAACAATACACTGCACCTGTGACATTTCTGTACTTACTACTTGCTGCCTGTTGCACAACAAAAACAAACCTACACAGGTGGCGCCCACCTCACAGACTGAGGCCCTCACCTCCACAAGGGAGGCGCCCGTCTCCACTCTTAACCTCAACCTCTGAGGCCCCCGCCTCCAAACTTCAAGACCTCCGTCTCCATGTGCTTTTGTTTCACTAATTTCCAACCATTCTTACCCTTTGATTAACACCAGCAATATTACTATATACAATTTAATCATTTAATTCACATACGGTCTACACAAACACAGATGATTTTGTATAAATTCATCCCCATATACGATTTATCATAATCCCATTTAGAAAGCTAGAACCCCACCCCTTACCTTAAATTTGACGGTGGTTATAACTCCGATCGAATTCCTATTTTCCGGTTCCGATTGTGCACTTCCGGTATCCTCTCCTAGCCCTTGTGCCTCCTCCTTCTTCAATTGGTTTTCTTTTCTCTCGTAAACCCTATTTTTTTCTTATTTCCTTCCTTTAAATACTCCTTTATATCATACTCTATTATTAATTAAATTAATTATTCTACTCCTTTAATAATTCAAGTATTATTCTATCATATATTTTATTGGTCAATTAAATAATACTTCTCATTCTATTTCTCACATTATAATAAAACTCACTATTTTCAAAAAAGCCTATTTTTTCTTGAAATTTCTGGTACCCCCAAAATTTCGGTAAAAATCATATTTTTTGAAATTTAGTGATTTTTCTCAAGGATATAATAGTAAAAGCATAGGTGATGGGAGTAGAATGTATAAGAGAAGGAGCGACATTTTAATTCCTCAAGAATGTGAAACCTTGTTTTAGAGGTTACTAAGTAAGAAAGTTCCATTAAAAACAAACATGTTTTGATAATGATAACTAGCCCTTAATAACAGCTAAAATCAAGGAGTGAAATATGGAACCAAATTAATAGAGCTTGATAAGTTAGTTTCCTTGTGATGACACCTAAAAAGAATTTAACTTAAGACATCTTAAAGTAAAAGTCAACCAAATATCCACGATAATGAAACATCAGACAAAATTTGAAGTATATAAAAGATTGCCTAAATACAACTGAGTGAATATATATTAAAAATACATATATAAAATTTCAAAATACTTATTTGAGCGTCTAAATGTTACTCCCTCCGTCTCAAATTATAAGTCACTTAGTCAAAAATATATGTCCCAAATTATAAGTCACTTTAGAATCTCAATACATCATTAATGACTTTTTGCCTAATATACCCAATATTATTCATTTCTCTTTCTTCTTTCTATTATTTTAATTTCACATTCCAATGTAATTATTGAAGGACCTTTTGGTAAAGTCGTACACCATTTCACTTTTTCATAAAGTAATAATTATTTTTCTTAATTCGTGTGAAATTGAGAAAATGTCCTATAATTTGGGACGGAGGGAGTAACTTTTTACAAGACTCTCTCAAATTATTAAGTCTGAATATTTGAGAATCATCAATGTAACACCCCAATTCTACCCAACGTTTATTTTAAAATTAGAGTGCCAAAAGTTTCAACAATATGAGACATTACATTCATCATTCAAAACCGTCATCATAAAAAGCATATCATAATGGATACATAGCACATATTAATTCAAGGAATTTATAATAATTATTTATCCTTCAAAATTACTTCATATTTATTCAAAAACTACGCAGCGGATTTATAGCATTTTCAAAACTTCAAACGAAATATAGCATCTTTTAAACAACTTAAATCAAGGAAACAATTCTCCAAGTATTAATATCAACAATGCAACGGAAAACAATATAAAATCAAATATGCGTTTATTCCCCCCAAGTGCTACGTATCAGAGCGACGATGCCATAAGCTACTAGACTCTTTACTCTCGTTACCTGCACGTTACTAATATAAAGGTAACAGCCAACAAAAGAAAGGGTGAGATATCTACCAATATAAACAGGTGTATGATAAATAATATATATTAGGATTAAATCATACATAATTACCATGCCACAAATAACACGTCACAATTAAATTCTCAATCAACAACAACACAACACACTTCATTCGTTAGCAACAACATGTAATTAGTTCGCAATTAACAACGACTTGACTGAGACTCAACAATGCACATGCATGTGGTACCGGTGGAGTAAACTCCCTTCACTAAATTTCCAGTTATCAGAGGCACAAAGCATAAGCCTTCTTCATAAATCCGCCAATACAGGCCTTCACAAATGCAAAATGAAATGTGATGCTACAACATGCAATTAACAACGTAAATTCACTTTGCAAGGCATACGCCTATCTCACTATTATTACCAATAATCAGAGGTAATTATCGTCACTGAAAACACCCTGCAACTCCACATAATTCAACATACAACAACATATTCATCGCAAATTATTCGCAAACACAATCAACAACACAATACTTTCATACAAATTCAACAAAATAAATAATCAGAACCATCTACTAAAATATACAAATCATTATGACCATTTTTAATTAATTCCGAACAACTGTTTGTATCGCTTAATTTACTAAACCGGTTATTTCGGTACTACTTTAAATTCTATTTTTACTATTAATTATTATGAATCTACTAACTTACTATCAACCATGTTTCCAATATTAATTAATTATCATGCTGCCAATTTAATTGAACACATTATGATTACTATTCAGAATTACATTTCCAGTCTCCACTGCTAATTAACATTCTGATATTATCTAACATTATTGCTGTTACTACACTTTATTCTTTGACCCTGCTACAGTACCATTATGTTAATCATACCCACTGCTATTTCCATTGGAATATTGCTGCCCAAATGCTATCTACTCATCCTATTATTATTCATTGTTATTTCTATTATCCTACACATAAAAAAATAGCCGGTACCTAAAACAATACACTGCACCTGTGACATTTCTGTACTTACTACTTGCTGCCTGTTGCACAACGAAAACAAACCTACACAGGTGAGGCGCCCACCTCACAGACTGACCTCACCTCCACAAGGGAGGCGTCCGCCTCCACTCTTAACCTCAACCTCTGAGGCCCCCGCCTCCAAACTTCAAGACCTCCGTCTCCATGTGCTTTTGTTTCACTAATTTCCAACCATTCTTACCCTTCGATTAACACCAGCAATATTACTATATACAATTTAATCATTTAATTCACATACGGTCTACACAAACACAAATAATTTCGTATAAATTCATCCCCACATACGATTTATCATAATCCCATTTAGAAAGTTAGAACCCCACCCCTTACCTTAAATTTGACGGTGGTTATAACTCCGATCGAATTCCTATTTTCTGGTTTCGATTGTGCACTTCCGGTATCCTCTCCTAGCCCTTGTGCCTCCTCCTTCTTCAATTGGTTTTCTTTTCTCCCGTAAACCCTATTTTTTCTTATTTCCTTCCTTTAAATGCTCCTTTATGTCATACTCTATTATTAATTAAATTAATTATTCTACTCCTTTAATAATTCAAGTATTATTCTATCATATATTTTATTGGTCAATTAAATAATACTTCTCATTCTATTTCTCACATTATAATAAAACTCACTAATATTCTAGTTAATTAATTTCTACTCATAATAATAATTCTCCGACTAAACTGATTATTTCACTTAAATAAACTAGTCCAATAAATAAATAATATTATTCTTAATATTAATCCTCCAATTACACCAACCAAATAATCCGGCTTAAACTTAATAATCCAAATATGTCTCTTAAATAATGCCGATAAATCCAATTACTCCGATTAATTCTCAAACTTCGTCTAATTCCAATAATTAATTCCTTAATACTTTATTTAAATAATTAAATGATTTTCTGGGTGTTACAATCAACTTCTTATCTTCCTTCTATTTCATTTTCTATACGGGCTTGCTTACTTCGTGATAGAGTTTTGAGGGGTAATAACCACATTTTGTATCATGTTTTCTCTTCCCTGTGGAGCAGCATGAAGGAGTACTATATGAGCTTGCTTACTTCGTGGCAGAGTTTTGAGGGGTAATAACCACATTTCGTATCATGTTTTCTCTTTCATGTGGAGTAGCATGAAGGAGTACTTTGCATAAATAAGGTACAATTTAGTTGGATTATAGGAAATGGAGACAAAATTAATTTTTGGACTAATAATTAGAATGGTTCAACTGTGCTTGAAGAGCTCAACATCACATATGCTACTCCTGCTTTCATAACTAATAAAACTTCCTTCTAAATTCGAAATTTTCAAGGGCTATTCCTAGTAACATTCTCCATATTTTTCCTACTCCTCCCAATCTTCTGTCAACTGTCCATCTTCTTGTGGAAGGAAAAGATGACTCTCTCGCTTGGACCCCGAGCGATGATGGTTTCCTAACCTTCAAGGAAGCTTACAAGTTCAAATGTGTAGTTCACAACTCACTTCTTGGGGAAAGCTCATATGGAATATTCACATACTCCCTCTAAGTCATTGTTGGTCTGGCGCCTTCTCTATAATAAAGTCCCAACGAATGATATCTTAGCCACTCATGGACTTAATTTTCCTTCTATTTGCAACCTTTGTTGGACACACTGTGAAACCTATGGGCATTTATTTTTCAATTGTAATTTTGCAGCTCGTATGTGGAGTCCTCTTTCCTTGGTTATGTCTCAAAACTTCCTTTCCATTGTGGATTTTTGGATTGCTTTGCAAAAGACCTCTTCTGAGCAAGGTAATTTGGTGGTCCTGGCTGCATTAATATTTACCATCAACGTTATTTGGCAAGCGAGAAACAGTAGAAGATTTGATAATAAGGGAACTAATTGGAACTCTACTATTAATGCAGTTAATGCTGAAGTTTCCTATACCGGTAATGTCACCAACAAAATCGGTTCGAACTCAATGTTGGATTTTAAAATTTTGAAACAGTTTAAGGTTATTGTTCATCCTCCTAAGCTTCTCATTATGAAGGAATTCTTGTGGCATCCTCCGGTTCTAAACTAGGTTAATTGTAACATGGACGGTCTGGTGTGCTGTGTATTGATGAGTGTGGAGGAATTTATAGGGATCATAATGGTAATCACTTGAGCAATTTCTCTAAGTTTATTTGGGAAGGTAATGCTTTGAAGGCGGAGCTGTTTGGAGCTATTTTGACTATTGAGATAGCAAAGCAAAACAACTGGAATAATTTTTCGCTTGAATTTGACTCGAAGTTAGTGGTTTTGGCGTTCACCAAACTTGAAATTGTTTTGTGGTCTCTTCGGGTCAGATCAGATAATGTTTTGCATCATATTAAATATATTAATTTTATGGTCACTCGTATCTTTAGAGAAGAAAATCATTGCGCAGATAGGCTAGCTAACTTAAGTTTACATGTAAATGACTTTACTTGGTGGAATGTAGTTCATATGGATATCCTCGTAGAATTTGTTAAAAACTATGAGAGTGTTTGTTTCAAGTTTCGAAACAAGATTTCTGGGAGTACATAAATAAAAAATGAGTATACCTATGTTTCTTACAAGTTTGAAAATAATTATTCCTAGGAATAAAAATTCCAAGGAAAAAAATAACTTCTCATACTCCCATGAAAATATTTTCATATTCCCATGTAAAAGGATGAGAATGTAGATTCCAATGATATTTTATAAAAAAATTTTAAAAAAATTAATTAAAATCATAAATTTCCTTAAAATATCAAAATGTTTGCTATTTTTTGTAAAAAAATTCTTTGAATAAATTTCCTATCTTTATATTTTTGAATAATTAATTCTTGAAAAATAATTCTGATTCCGTGAAACAAACGCTTTTTCTAGATCTCTCTTACTATAGAGTTTTTTATTAAGGGTCTTGGTTTAGTCCCTCCTTATTTTTGTCTATGTATCATCATCTTTTCTTTTTTGATACATTTTTTGTGTTACTCTGGTCACAATTAATTTTTTTTTCTATACGGGATAATTTTTTTTCAAAAGTAACATTAAAGTTATTAATTTTTTAAATATTATAAATTGGAGAATATAAAATGTTTTCTTAAAAAAACGGACCCAACTTTTAAAAGTTCTTGACTTCAATGTCTTTTTATTAGAATGTAAAGGCTTATGAACAAAACAATGTACTAGTATTAATCATCCACTTGAGAATAGTACAACCTATTGATATTTATTCAAGAATAAACAAATAAACACAAACAAAACAAAATCCAACTTGCAAAAGTAAGAGAAAAAGGCAAGTATGAAGCATTCATGCCCATGCATCATCATGCCCCCATTCACATCCATCTCCCAAACACACACATAGATACACAAAGACTCTCTCCCTGACCAATCACCACTCACCATTCACCGACAATTATGTTAATCAAGAAAAGAAAAAGAGGGCCCCCACCTCAAAAAAATAGCAAACTTTTATTCTCAATCTCATCCAGTGGAATAGTTCCTCCCGGCTCCCACTATTCACGATAAAAAATAAACTTAAATATGTACTATCAATTTAATATATAAAAGTCTCTCTTTTTCTAATATTAAAGATTCACTAAACCTTTATTAGAAAGTTTTAAAGAAGAATTTTTTAAAAATAATATAATTTTGTATACTCTAAAATGTACAAGTTACTGTGAAAAAAGATAATACATAATGACTAAAAAATATTAATGTGACTTTTTTAAAAATAAAATTAGTAATTTTATATAAAATAAAAAAATTAATATGAATGTTATATAAAAATTAGTGATTTTATATAAAATAAAAAAATTAATATGAATGTTATATAAATGATTTTTCAGATATACATTGGATATGTTCTCTATGAATTCGAGATTAATTTTTTTAATTGAAAAAGATTATAATATATGATAAAAAATATTTAGTTTTTTTAATAATAATATATATTTAAAAGAATATTATATTTTGATGACGTAAATTTATAATAATACTCAAAGTTTAAATATAATTAAATATTTAAATTATAAAATAAGGTATAAAGTGTCATAAAAATAATCACAGTAAAATTATATTAAAAAAAAAATTCTATTTTATAATATAAATACTGAAATCCCTTTTGAAATTTGAGTTTTGATTTATATTCACGACACAAAAATTAAATATTTTACAAAAAATTAATAAAAAAACCCAAATAAAATAACAAAAATAAAATTATAAAATTAATTTATAATTTTTTAAATAACTAAAACGAAACATTTTACTTAAAATAACATATAAATGTATCAAATTAGTAAAATTTAATTAATTTTATCCGATTTAACTTAATCCAAATTTATAATTTAGTTTTTACACCCTATATATCACTTATCTCTCACCAAATTAATAACTAATTACTCTACTATTTAATTTTGGACAAACTAAGCGTGAGTACCAAATACCTAACTAAAAACACTTATCAACAAATAAAAAAATTAAATTAAATTCCTAAACAAAATTTTCAATATTTGTCAGGAATCTATTACACATTATCACTAGACAAGAGTAGGTAGGATAATAACTAATTAACAAACAATTAATCTTTTTTCCAATAAAATAGACTTTGTAGGACACACTAGAGGAGGGCACCCTACACACACCATAAGTTGCAGGTAACAGGGCCCACTAGCAAAGGTCCCCTCATCCAGAAGCAAGTATTAAAAGAGGTAAATAAAACAAATTAAAATGAATAAATTAGAAACAAATAGGGACCAATTGGAAAAAATTTGTGTCTAGGTCAATAGTCAATACCCATTTTGCCATTGAATTGGAGGGTCCCAACCATTACCCAATACAACCCAAAAACCAATAGGTGGACGGATGGAGGAGTGTGTAAATGTAATGGTGGGTCCCACGTGACTTAGCTAAGGGTCCACCATGCCACTATTTTTTTTCTTTGTGGTCCACTAGTGAGAAAAGAGAGGTACCGCAACCAACAAAACCAGCATGGTAGTAATGACGGATTTTGATTGTTTTAACAGAATAAATGAAATGTTGCTGGATTAGTCTTTGATAATTAATAATTCTCTCGGATTCTTTTTATAAGAAATTCTTCGTATTTTTAAATTCGTTTTTAATAATTAATATATTTGATCTATAAATAATTTAGATATATTATTTATTGAATGAATTTAAAAGATAAAATATCTCTTATATCAAGGACGGAAGAGAATATTAATATAAATTTGAATCTTAAAAATGTATTTCTTTTTGTAGACTTTTTATTCAAATTTTGTTAAGTGTTAATAATTTTTATCTTTGGTTAATTTATACAAAATTTTGTTTTGTTTTAAAATGGATTTCGTAATTAATTTTGTTGAATTTGTCAGTCTCAAACATGTATATCGAATTTATAAAGTAAAAAATAAAGATGTCGCACGATTGAATTTGTGTATCTACAATCGAAACTCTAAAACTATAGACCAAATTGATTAACATTAATCTATAGTTTCATCTACGGTGGCCAAACAGTTCGATCATTTGTCATGTGTCCAATTTACGATCGAAAAACACATGACAAATTGAAATTTAGCCCTACACACTAATATGTTAATCCAACCAATTTAAAAATTTTCAAACTTTTACAAACGTTCACAGCTTTTATCTTTTAGAGGTGCAAAGTCTGCTTCCTAGACTCACCCTTATTTTTTAGGATAAATCAAAATTTTAAACTCACATTTTTTAGTAAATCTTAATTGTTTATTTCCGGACTTTTGCGAATCAAATGAACCGAGTTTTCTCACTTCAGATTCCATCCAATTCATTTTAGTGAACGGGCCCCACAAAAAATGAAGCTGACCGTTAGATTGAAATATCAAAGGTGGGACCCACATTGCAACCCGTACGGATGAGGGAGCAGCCAGAGGCACCCACATGACAAAGTGGACCTAATCACTTACCTTTAAATATATTGGTGTGGCCCTATTATCTAGCATCCCTAGCGTGCGCACCACACACACAAAAGGGTCCCAATCCTAACCTTCTTTGAAACCCTGGATGGCCCCTCAAAAGGGTTGGGTGCATAAGTGGAGCCACCCATCACTTTCTGCATCATGTATACGTATATAATGAGACAAGCTAAGAATAAAAAGTTATGGTCACATTTATTTGTTTTAATTCTCCTATGGACCAAGTGTTTATCACACTTTTAAGCCTAGTCCCATCCAAATTAGTTTTTATAATATTACAAAGAAATTTGGATTCCAATTTGAGTTTATCCTATAGCACTTTTAATTTGTAGGTTATTGAAATAATTTATTCCATGTGTTAGTGATGTTACATAATAATAATAATAACAATAATAATAATAATAATAATAATAATAATAATAATAATAATAATAATAATAATAATAATAATAATAATAATAATAATAATAATAATAATAATAATAATAATAATAATAATAATAATAATAATATATTTTGAAAATTTCTAAATTTTTTATAATAGAGCTTTTGGAAACTCTACTACTTGATAGGATGAGTAGAGTTATTTCACTATAACTCCTCAATTGGTTAAGTTTTATTTTTGATAAATAAAAAAGAGACGACATATATATATAAATAAATAGAATAATTTGGAATAATGTTATGATTTAATAATTGGGCCAAAAAAGTTCCCAACAAATAAAAAACATTTATTTAGATTGAAAATAACATAAAATAATTACAAGTAACATCAATGACATAAAAATAATTATTGTATTAAATAATATAAAAAATCATCAAAATAGAACTTTAAACAATAATTAATTAACACATAAGAGAAAATATAGTAATTAAAGAAGAAGAAGAAAAAATAACAATTGACATTAAAGAAGAAAAAAAAAATTAAAATAGTAAATAAAAGAAGAAGTGCTATTTAATCATGTTTATCAATAACATTTTACACAATAAAACTTCCTCATACGTACTTGAAAAATAAAAACAAAATAAGTTATAAATATTTTTGCAAAAATTTAAACCAGGCAGTCATATTTTCATATGTATTTTGTACCAAAAAACAACGATGGAGCTCGGTAAAGAAATTTCAAGGAATCAATAATATAGATAATATTATGATGTTATATTTGTAAAAGGTCTTTGCATGACAATAATGAGAATAAGTTGGTTCTAAAAGCAGCGGCAGATTCAAAAAATTTGAGTTGTGGGGCAAAAATTCCGCCATACTGATCGTTTGCAAAAATTATAATAAATAATTATACTATCAAGTGATATTTATCATTGCAAGAGACTTAGAAACTATGCATATTTGCCATAATGATCATAAAGCACTGCTATTTCATAATATTGGTCTATAAAATAATAAAATAATAAAATATTTTAAAATTTAAAATTATATAATATTATATATTTTTTAAATATAATTTTTTTATCCATATACATACTAAGTCTAAATCGTTAATGGAATTATAAAACTTAAAAGAATAAATAACTAAAATGTGTACACTTAAATTATCATTACTCATAAATTGACATATATATCTTCTTAAAAATTTAATTTATGGTGACAACAATTACTCCCTATTAAAGTATCATTTTAACATAAAACTTTTTTGAAAAGATAATTGATTGTTAAAGTTATTTTTTTTTTATTATATCCTTATTTATTTTCTCTTTCTTAATAAATTTATTCATATATACAATCTCTCTCATTTATTAAAAAAGTAAGGGTATAATTGACAAATTATGACATTAAATTATAAAACGACATTTAAATAGAAATAAAAAAGTTATTCTAAAGCGAGACTTAAAAAGGAACGGAGGGAATAATTTTTTTAAATGTAAAAGTAAGATATAAATATTAGACTTTTCAATATACTATTTCTATTCTTTGTGGGGGCAAGACCCCTCTTATCGATACACATAGATCTATCATTGTCTAAAAGGTGACGTTAATATGTCACTCTCAAGAAAGATACCTCGCCTCCCAAATACTTCTCTAGACATAGAATAAGACATTTCTAAAGCAGAAAAAAGTCATGATTAGTATCTGACTTATGTTCTCTTGAAAATAGAGATTCAATGATTTATTATTTGATTAGGTGGGCGACGATATTTCCTAAAAAAACCATATGCCTAAAGACCTCTATAAATACGTTTTCTCCATAGGGAGAAAAGACAGATCTGAAGTCATATATATCACATCCCACATACACTTATACCTAAACACACAACTCAATAACAGGGTCTCTCACTCCACATAAGCCATACCTATAAATCATCGTAAAACACTACCATACAGGACTTCTCATCGCCGTAGGAAAGTCTTAACCACCATTTTCAACGTAATATATCTATCAAGGCCTATGAATGTCTCTACCTTTTATTAAGGTAACATGTACATTTGAAATTTTTAACAAGTGCAAATATATAAAGAAATTATTGGTGCTCAAAGGTTAAAGATGAAGATAAACAAATGGAAGATGACAGTGAAAGAAAGAAATGATTATACTACAAAAACTTGTAGAGAAGAATACTCTCATTCATGTATTGTATTCTTAATAAAACCCTAATTACAAACTAATATATACACAAAATAAACTGCCATGTAGGCACAAACAAACTTAAAGACTAGGTTAACTAGAACCCAGAAGCTAAACACACTTCTGGAATAGTTACACTACTACTTCTAACTAAGCAGTCTCAGAAGCTTATAGCTTCTGGCTAACAACCTCAGAAGCTCTACTACTTCTAAGCAACATTACTTAAGTAATAGCCTCAGAAGCTCCTGGCTCTAACTGTAACACCTCAGTATTTAATTATTCATTTAATTAAATATTGTTCTTGAATATTTTATCTTAATTCGAATTTTATCATCGAAGTCGGAATTATTTTAGTAAGTTAGCATGATAATTAATCAGATTAATATGGTGGAATTAAGTCGAGGTATTATTCTAGCATTAAGCTTAGAAGTGGTATTGGGATTAATTTGTAGTGTCGTGAAGTAATAGGGAGGTGTCTCACTTAGGCCCATTTAAGTTTATTAAGTGACTAAGTGATATAATACTATATTATTGGAATAGAATTGGAAGAGGAAACTAGTACTATCGGAAGAAAGAACAAAGAGGAATAGGGTTTGTGAGAGGAGGAGAGAACACAATACAAGAAGTTGTTGCCAGTGCCAAATTCCCATAAATTTGGTTGAAGTTTTTAGAGTTGTCCTCAATCCAAGGTAAGAGTGAGATTCTTGTTATATAAATGGGAGTATGATGAATTTTATGTGAGGTTTAGGGTATTAGATTCATTACTATATTGTGTTGAAAGTGGTTGATCGATTGAATTCTATTTATGATGTTAACGAGATTGTTAAGGAGTTGTGATTTGGAAATTATGTATATGCTGAGTTCGTGTGTCAATGGGGGTATAACATTGAGTTATGTTGAATCTGGAATAATATACTAGAATCTGGGCGAGAAATAAAAGACTTAGCAGGCAGAGGTATTTTTTTGGTAGCAGAACTGAAATTGTGGTGACAGTATGAAATTAGTAGCAAGAAATTAATTATGTCAGTAAGATTAATTAGCAGATTGATGCAAAAAATATGAGAATAGTCCTGTTGGGTCGGAGTAGCCGAATTAAGTGGTATAATTAGTTGTTTGGAATTTAATAAAATTTGTCGGGGTAACTAAGATTAATTAGTAGATAATTGTGGTTGATTTATTTTGTTGAAGATATGTTGGATATGCTGATTTGCAGGTACAACTGGGTAAGTTGATTCGTCTGATTAAAAGGCATTGTTAATTGTAGGTCTTATGACCAATGTTGAATTGTTTGTGTTGATATTGAATATGCTGATTGTGTGAGATATTGTTGTTTATAAATTTTTGATATGTTGATTACGTTGTAGGCCTGTGGCCAACGTTGAAGTTGTCGTTGAGTTGTGGTCGAACATGTTGTCGCATAACATAACATTAAAGTTGGCCTGAATTGGCAATGTTTACGTTGGAGCTAAAGCTCATCATGTTGGCTTGTATTTGGCAAGATATTATGTAGAAGGCTTACGCCTTGATGCCTTGGTAAACTGGAAGTTGATTACGTTGGGAGTTCTACTCCGATGGTACCATATGCATTTGCATCGTATTGAGTTGCATACCGGAGTCGCATATTTTGAGTTGTTTTTGTGTTGAGAATTTGTGAAGTTTAAGTTGTTGTTGTATGAAGTGGTGATTTTGTTTATTCTATTCCTTATATATTGTTTATCATAAACCTATTTATATAGTTTGATATCTCATCCCTTCTGCTGTGATGTTGCCTCTATGTGGGTAACGTGTAGGTAACGAAGAATGAAGCGTTATTAGCCGTTAGTTCGAGTCAGTGTTTATCGCTTTGATACATAGCACTCGGGGGAAAATGAAGCATGTTTTACTTTGTTGTTTTAAGTTGAATTTTGAAGTTGTTATTCTAGGAGTTACTTGTTTTAATGTTGTTTTAAGATTTGAAAGATGCTATGTCTTGTTTGGAGAATTTATTATGAATCCGCTGCATGATTAATCAAAGTTGGTTTATGTTATGAAGACTATATCTATGTGTTGCGTTCATTATGCTTTCTTAAGTGTTATGTATCCTTTTCTAAAAGCATTGCATGTTTTGGTTATTATGTTGAATTGTGATATCACTGTTATGTTGGAAAATTTTTATACTCTGATTTTCTGATAATTGTTTGGGGTAGAATTGGGGTGTTACATTAGGGGTGTCAGAGCAGGTCAGTCCGTCCAACCAAAGTTGTTGAGTCTTTTAACAATCGAGTATTGTTATTTAATTCTAACTGTTGTTTATGTTGTAGTGACAAGTTGAGATGGCTGGAAGGAACGATGCTGCGATTGCTGCTGCTTTGGAAGCAATGGCTCATGCTATGGAGAATCATCCGAATGCTGGAGGGGATGCTTGATCTCATAGCTTGGAAACTTTCCAGAGGGAGAATCCGCCTACCTTCAAAGGAAAGTATGATCCTAATGGTGCTTTGGATTGGTTGAAAGAAATTGGGAGGATCTTCCGTGTGATGGATTACACTCCAGCACAAAAGGTTCGATATGGTACTCATATGCTGGAAGTCGAAGCTGACGACTGGTGGCTAGAGACGTGTCCGAGGTTGGAAGTTGCAGGTGAGGAGATCACTTGGGTTGTATTCCGTAGGGAGTTCCTGAGGAAGTATTATCGTGAAGATGTTCGGGGTAAGAAAGAAATTGAATTCCTTGCACTGAAGCAGGGTAATATGTCTGTTACTGAATATGCTGCAAAGTTCATGGAGCTAGCTAAGTTCTACCCATATTTTGATGGAGAATGCGATGAATTTTCAAAGTGCATCAAGTTTGAGAACGAGTTGCGCTCTGAAATCAAGAGAGCTATTAGGTATCAGAAGATTCGTGTCTTTTCTGATCTGGTTGATAGTTGAAGAATTTTTGAAGAAGATATCAATGCTCATCACAAGATTGTTAGTGATAAGAGAGGTAAGAATCAACAGAATTGTGGCAAGCCTTATGATGCTGGAAAGGGTAAACCAAGAGTTTCTCCGGGTCAGAGGACTAGTGGGGGAGATGCTCCTACTAAAGTTGTATGTTTCAAATGTGGACAAGCTGGTCATAAGAGTTATGTTTGTGTTGCTGATGTGAAAAGGTGTTTCCACTGTGGTAAGTTTGGACATGCAATTTCTGAATGCAAACATAAAGATATGATCTGTTTCAACTGTGGTGAGGAATGACACCTTAATAATCAGTGTCATAAGCCAAAGAAGGCACAAATTGGTGGAAAGGTGTGTGCTTTGGTTGGGACTCCGACAACTAGTGAGGACAGACTCATCAGAGGTACATGTTTCATTAATAGTACACCTTTAAATACTATTATTGATACTTGTGCTACTCATTACTTTATTGCTGCTGATTGTGTTGAAAGATTAGGTCTTACATTGTCTTATATGAATGGAGAGATGGTGTTCGAGACTCTTGCTAAGGGATCAGTGACTACTTCTCTTGTATGCTTAAAGTGTCCTTTGTCGATCTTATACAAAAAATTTAATGTTGACTTGGTTTGTCTGCCGTTTAGTGGGTTGGATGTAATCTTAGGTATGAACTGGTTAGAATATAACTACGTTCATATTAATTGTTATAACAAGTCTATGAGGTTCTCTTTGCTTGAAGAAGAAGCTAGTTTATTGACTATCAAACAACTGAAGAAGTTAATGATAAGTGAAGCTCAAGTATTCTTGTTGACGGCGTCGCTATCAGCTGAGAATCAAGCTGTAATTGAGGAGTTGCAGGTAGTGCGAGAGTTTCCCGAAGTTTTCCCTGATGAAATTCCAGATGTACCGCCAGAAAGAGAAGTCGAATTTGGTATTGATCTTGTACCTGGTACCAGACCCGTTTCTATGGCACCGTACATAATGTCTGCATTTGAAGTAGCAGAATTAAATAAGAAATTAGAAGATCTACTTGAGAAGAAATTTGTAAGACCAAGTGTATCGCCGTGGGGGGCTCCAGTGCTGTTAGTAAAGAAGAAAGATGGAAGCATGAGGCTTTGTGTTGATTATAGACAGTTGAATAAAATGACGATTAAGAATAGGTATCCGCTTCCAAGAATAGATGACTTGATGGATCAATTAGTGGGTGCTAGTGTGTTTAGTAAGAGTGATTTGCGATCGGGTTATCACCAGATTAAAGTGAAAGATGAAGATATTCAGAAGACGGCCTACAAAACGCGTTATGGACACTACGAGTATTCTGTGATGCCTTTCGATGTTACCAATGTGCCGAGAGTATTCAAGGAGTATATAAACCTAATCTTTCATACTTATTTGGATCGGTTTGTGGTGGCATTCATTGATGATATTTTGATTTATTCTAAATCGGAAGAAGAACATGCAGAATATTTGAAGACCGTCTTGCAGATTTTAAAAGAAAGGAAATTGTATGTGAAGCTGTCCAAATGTGAATTCTGGTTGAAAGAGGTTAGTTTCCCTCTGCCATATAATTTCGAGCAATGGCATTACTATAGATCTGTCTAAAGTAGACGTTGTGTTGTATTGGGAAACTTTGAAGTCAGCAATCGAGACTAAGAGCTTTTTGGGGTTGGCTGGTTATTACCAAAGGTTTATCGAAGGTTTTTCAAAGTTGGCTCTTCCGTTAAATAAGTTGACCTGTAAAGGTAGAGCTTTTGTGTGGGATGTGCAATGTTAAGAAAATTTTAGTGAGTTGAAGAAAAGATTGACGTCGACTCCAGTTTTGACTTTGCCTAATCTAGAAGAACCTTTTGTTGTGTATTGTGATGCTTGTGTGATGGGGTTCGGTGGTGTGCTCATGCAGACCGATAAGGTGGTTGCTTATGCGTCGAGGCAATTGAGAATTCATGAGAAGAATTATCCTATGCATGATAGGATTAAAGTTCTTTGGCTCTCAAGTCTCTCATAAGCTATGGAAGGTGATTGTATTGACAATTTGTGCCATAAGAGTCTCATTCTCTCATATATTTGAATTTTCCAAATCACAAGGGTTTATTATGGCTCAAGGAATTTCAATTGTCTCATTGATTCATAAAAATTTGGAGATTGGCCAAGGATTGAAGAGGAATTCATTTGTGTCGTTCATCAGATAAAATTAGGGTTTTGACCCATTGTGTGATCTGAAGCTTGTCCAAGCAAATTTCTTGAAACATTATCTTCTTTTTATCATTGGAAGCATCTTTGTTCAAATAATTTCTCAATATATTCAAAGGGTTCGAGATTTTGAAGCTTGATCATTTGCCTCCTAAAACAAGGTGTAAAATTATGGTTTTGGATTTAATAAGGAATACTTCAGAGTTTTCACTCAAACTTGACTTTATGTGTTTCCATATGTTTTTGATCATCTATTATTGAAATATTGAGGTTCGATTTTGATTTGAAGCAAGTCAATTGATCACAAGGGGCAAAATGTCAAAATCAATCAAAGTCAGGAGTTGACCAAGTAGACTTTTGGTCAACCATCAATTCAAATATCCTCTTTCTGTATTTCATGACCAAATTCACCATTGAATCAAGAAAATTGAATAAATTGGAGTTAACTTGATCTTGAAGTTATTTGAAGTTTGAAAAAATTTATAAGTCCTCACCCTATAGGACTTTGACACCTCATAACTTGCCCAATTTTTATCCAATGGTTGCAAGCCATACATTTTTGGAAAGCTTGAGAAAAATTCTACAATTTTGTCATTGTGTAAAAAATCTCAAAAATGCACCATTTGGAAGATGTTTGCTTTGGAAATTTTGTGCACGAGATATGAATTTTGATAGGAAGACTTGCCTTCCTATTGGCCTCTGTCATACCCCAATTTTTGACCTAATATACCACCTCACATTTGCATCATTGCATCACTAACAGTTTAGATCAGAATTAATCGGGTGTAGCATTCACAGGTCAAAATTAGGGTTTCATCAGATTTTCATCTGATTCAAGAGGTAACCAATTAGGGTTTGAGTTTTACTCACTTTATTTGACCTATCTTGATCAAAATATCAACCTCTGATCTCCAGATATCCAACTTTTCTCATTGATTAATCGAGGATCGACCAATTAGGGTTTTGATCGAGGAGGAGTATTCTCTGATTTTCTGATCAATGGATGACTTTTTTGGTTAGAGATTAATCATAATATCTTAGATACAACATCTTGACCTAATTTCTGGATTCAAAACATCACAGAAGTTCACAGACTTCATCAGTCAATTTCTGAAACATCTGATGAAATTTCATCTGCACAGAAAAGTCAAACTTTGACTTTTCGTCAACTTTTTCAAGACAAAACTTTTTCAATCATCAAAATACTTCAAATGATCCATCATGATTATAAAAAATCAAAGAATTTGAAAAAGTCAACAAAAAGTCAAAATTTTCAACACTTAGAAAAATTTTCAAGTGTTAAAATTTTGTACTTTTTCCAAACTTCATGGCATTTTTTTCACATAGTTCCACTTTGATTTGGAAAAAACTCAAAACATGAAAGTTGTAGCCCTTGAAACAAGCTTTCCAAAATGTCCAAAAACTCTCAAATCCATGGAGTCTAGCTATACTTTTGAAATTGAAACATAAGGCTCCATAACCATGGATTTCAAGTTCAAAACTTCAAGATTATAGGTCATTTTTGAATTTCTTCTTCTAGAAGCAATGCCACCTTGCCAAGATAAGTGAGAACTGATAAATATCAGTTGAAGGTAATTATTGTAGGATAGGATCAAGTTGGATTTTCACACATGGTTAAAAAGGAAGTTTCCTTCTCCTTTTGCAAAAAGACTTCCTTGCCCTCTAAGGCAAGTTTGAATTACCAATGCCAATTTTTTGTGCCTAACATTTCAGAAATCTTGCCCTATAAATAGAGGTATCATTTTCAAGTCCAAGACACACCAAAGCCATGCAAGTACATGCTTTCATTCTACTTTCTCAAATTTCATGAATCATAGTTCAATTTGTGAAAACTTGCAATTTTGAAAACTAATGAAAAACTCTGATCAAATTGGTGTCTAATATGTTTTAATATTCATTTGAAACTTAAAAACAACATAGGCAAAGCTAAAACTCAGAATTACATGCCATGTTCACTAAGCTTGCAAAACTGCCATAAGATTTGAATTCATGGTTTGGCTTGAGCATCTTGAGTTCTGATCATCCAAACACCATCCATATACATCATAGAGATGATGCAGACCCTCAGCAATAATCTGTAACAACTCTAACACCAATTTCCAGTTTCATTTGAAGCTCTGTGCAGGTCGACTTGGGTAGGTTGGTTCAAGCAAGCTCATGAAGTGCAGACCACTCATACACTTTCCATATAGGCCGTTGGTGCTCAGGCAATCATAAAAACTCAACTGGAAACACTCCTTCATTGAATTCGATTCCAGCTTCAACAGGTAAGAACTTCAAACTCAAACTCTATGATTCCTTGCCTCTAATCAAAAAAGCTCTTGGCCATTTGTTTTCTGCACCACTCACGATCATTAACCCTCAATCAATTGATAAAATCATCAACCATACACGATTTCAATTAGGATTTTCTGTTTTAGGGTTCTTTGTGTTCACCAGAAATTCAGTCATGTTAGGCTTAAAATAAATGAAATTAAGTGATGCCATCATGTTCCTGGGTTCAAAACGGTCAACTTTCATGTTTACTTCATTCAATTTCATCAAGAAACACGAAATCCATGGCTAGTTAAAGGATTGGAGGAAGAAGATGAGCTGCGCGCGTTTTTTTCAAATTCAAAAACTCGTTTTAAAATATAATTTCATTGTTTAAACACAATACACGGATGTATTGCCGCCCCAGCGGTTGCCAGCTCACTCGTAAGTCTTTGTGCCACGTATTAGCCCAACAGGTCCCGGGTTCAAGCCTCCATGGGACCAATTTTTTTTCAAACTTTTCATTTTTCTTCATATGTTTTACAAACTTTAACATTTTTTTTAACCAATCAAAACTCCTCATTTTGAGGTGATTTTTTGTACACTTGTCAATAAATGTATCTATTTTATGATAGTGCAAAAATTTTCAAAAAAAACTTTCATCCGATTATGTTTTAATCGAGCCGAAAACGATACATTTGAGTACTTTTCAAAACACTTTCAAAAGTGATTTTTTTTCAAACTTTCGAAACCCGATTCTTTTCCAAGCTTCTTGTAAGTAAACTTAATCTTTCAAGACACTTTCAAAACCATTTTTCAAAACTTTTCATCAAACTTACATCTTTTTACCATGATCGATCCGATTTAAACAATAAAACCGAATTCGTTTTCTCTCGAATTTCTTAATCGATCATGGGCCTCCCTCACGGTGTAAGTCCCAAAAACATTCTTTTATGTACATATATTTCTTTGTACATATCCATTTCTTTTATGTACACATCTTTTTACCTGTACATAATACAGACAAACTTCTTCCGTTTGTTTTCATACCATTGGTATTGAAAGGAGCATTATTCCCTGTGAAACTGCTTTTAAACCAATGGGCCTCCCTTACGGTGTAAGTCCCAAACCAACATTCTTTATGTACATACATATCTTTCCTTGTACATATCAAATTCTTTTCATACAAATCTTTACCTGTACATAATACAGATACTTTTCACAGACAAACTTCGATCGTTCGTTTCCGTTTCGTCTGTACATATACACTGATACCATTGATATTAAAAAGAGCATTATTCCCTGTGAAACTACTTTTAAATCAATGGGCCACCCTTACGGTGTAAGTCCCAACCATCCTATGTACATCCATCCTTCTCTGTACATAAATAGCTCGTTCGTGTACATATTCACTTCCTTGTACACAGTTTAAACTTGTAAATAATCAAGTTACGCTCGTTTTAAACGTTCGTTTCACAGACACTTGTTTATATTTACTTCATAAACTCTTGTAAATAAACATCATGCATCTGTTTATATTTCCTTCATAAAATCCTGTGAATACATATCACACACACACACACACACACTTGTTTATACAACTGTCTAGTTATAACATAACAATTAGTCTAACCAATAGGTTCCCCACAGTTATAGCCTCCTCTTGGGCTTTATACAAGATAACTCTCCCCACAGAGTTAGCCTCCTCTTGGGCTTTGTACAAGGTAACTCATTTCATCTGAGTTCAGCCTCATCTTAGGCTTCATATAAGAAAACTCATTCATCTGAGTTTAGCCTCCGCTTAGGCTTCATATAAAACAGCACTCCCCTGCTGAGTCAGCCTCCTCTTGGGCTTCGTTCAAAAGAACTCCTCACAGAGTTTAGCCTTCTCTTGGGCATCATACAATGAAAGAGACAGGAAATCTCTTAACAGCCTCCTATTGGGCTTCCAATACAAAAAATCACCCGCGCTAAGATAGAATCCTGAGAGTATAATTTCCCGGTGAAATTGCTCTAAATTCCAAAAGGATGGTTTCCCGGTGAAATCTCTTTTAAGACAAAGCCAGCCATACCCTATAGCTTCCTCTTGAGCTTCATACAAGAAACCTCGATGACCCTCGATGACCCTCGGAATGCCTCCTCTTAGGCTAACAATACAAGGACCCATGGGCTTCTTAAAAGCATCCCTTAATCCAATCAATTTCTCCTCGAGATTTAGACATCTATCATCTCTATGGAAGAAGTATCTCATCTATCATATCACATACAATCAAAAAACTTTTCAAACTCTTTTCAAACAAAAACATCTCTTAATTGTAAGTGGTAACGCTTGTACACTCAAGCAAAACACCCAATACTTACAGTTAAAAGATTCAATCATTTTTCAAACATCTTTCTTAAACATGTAAGTGGTAACGCTTGTACACTCAAGCAAAACACCTATAACTTACGACGAAAGATTTCAATCAGTCAAACTTTTTCAAAATGTATGTGATGACATGGATTAGATACATTTTTCATTAAGATGACATTTATCTGTCTCTTACTAACATCCCGTTGCTTCCACTAGCATAAGTGGGAACTACGATTGCTCTGACTTTCTCAACATCCTTTTGAGAATACGTAGGCACAAGGTCTCATCCTTGCCGAGCAAATTTCTTTCTCTCTCAGACCAAACAAACCATAGATCCCTTTAGATCCGAGCTACAAATGCTCTGATTCCCACTAGGGGATATGTATGCAGAAGATACAAAGATCTTTGCGAGAACAATAATAACAAACACTAGGATCCCACATAATCTACCTTTCTTAAAAATCCAAAGGAGAAACTTTCCCAATCATAGAAATAGCAATTAAAACACACAAACATATCAAACATATTCATATATAAAGCTATGGATAACTATATATATTTAGGGTGCTCCATCTATTCCCTTTATATAACAAAGCCCCTTACTCGGAATCTCCCTAATGCGTTGCGTCTAGTTTGCGCTAGTCGTTACGCATATCAAAATCAATTGAGGGTATTAACAGCTTTCCCCTTTTTCATAATCATTAAATCATCTTTTCTTGTATTGAAAATAATAAAGCTTGATGCTCGCGGCATCTTTATAAACAAATCAAAAGAGTAAATCGTTTCGAGCCGGAGAATCCGAATTCATATTCGAATCCTCTAGCACGTCACTTTTTAACGCGAACAGGAAAAATGGCGACTCTGCTGGGGAGTACGACAAAATTTTGATTTTCAAAAAAAAATGTGACTCTGTTCCAGAGCATCAAGCTTTTTTTGTTTTCAAAAAGAAAAAGAGGGGTTAAGCTTTCATATGTGCATATGTTTGTTTTCTTTTATTGTGTGTTTTCGCGATTTCATCTGATGGAAAGAAATCCTAACCCGGATTTAAGAAACATTTTAAGATCTAGGTGGGGTATAGTCCTCTTAACTTGTGAGAAGTCTCAGTACTTACGAAGTTAATTTGAGATCCCTCTCTCAGTGGAGGTTGTCTTGGGGGTATTTGTGTTTAGCAAGTATTTGCGAAGACATTTTGCTTTCGAGGGAACTTGCGAAGCTGAGTGGTTGTAGAACACATAACCCATCCTGGCCATTTAGGATGTAGTGCAGAAATTATTCGGGCGTAAGCCTAGAATAATTGTCATGCGAGACTACGATCAGGCGAGTTTCTCTTGAAAAATATTATTGGACCATCGAGTATTCAACAAATCCGATAATATTTCAAAGAGGAGTGTTGAGCCTGTATTATCAGTAGAACCCGTTTCACAGATGAATAAGCCCTTAGAACTTACCCACGTTTGATTCTTATCGTTGGCCTCATGCTCGTGACTTCGAACGCTTGGTCGTGTGTATAACTACTAACCATGTTTTCCACATTCATGCATTCATTCATTCATTTAAAAAAAAAAACTTCATTTCTCTTCCCATTCCAAAGAATTTAGAGATTTTTCTTTGTAAAATATTTTAGGTTAGAGTGATGGACGTCAGAGGAAGATTCACCAAGAGATACAGTTTTAGAATTCCTGACGTAGGAAAGTTAAAAGAGTTAGCGTCCTTGGTAGAAGATCCCTCGGACTTCAGAAAACGCTATGGAACTCTTTTAACTATTCTGAACACTAATGTTGATGAAGGACTTCTCAAAACTTTCGTTCAGTTTTACGATCCAGTCTATCGCTGTTTCACTTTCCCTGATTATCAGTCAGTTGATGCCTACTTTGGAAGAGTACGCACATATCCTAGGTATCTCAGTATTAGACAAAGTGTCTTTCAATGGTTTGGAAGCCATTCCCAAGTCACCAGTCATTGCCACAATGACTCACTTAAAGAAATCTGAGATAGACAAAAACCTAACTACCAGAGGAAAACTCTTAGGACTGACTTCAAAGTTCCTAATGGAGAAGGCTCTTAAATTCTCTGAGGCCGGTAGTATGGTAGCCTTTGAAGCTATTTTAGCTTTACTTCTCTATGGATTGGTTTTGTTTCCCAACGTCCCAAATTTCGTTGATATCAACGCCATAAGGATCTTTCTGATTGGAAATCCCGTTCCCACTCTGCTTGGTGACACATACTTTTCCATTCATCATAGGAATCGTCAAGGAGATGGAACTATCGTGTGTTGTGTACCTCTGTTTTTCAAATGGATTGTCTCACACTTGCCTAAATCTCCTATCTTCCGCGAAAACAAAGACGATTGGCATTGGTCAAGAAGACTCATGTCTCTTACAAACGACGATATCCATTGGTATACCTTGGCAGACAATGAGATGGAAATCATTGAGAGCTGTGGAGAATTTGCCAACGTACCTCTCATTGGTACAAAAGGAGGAATCAACTACAACCCATTCCTGGCGAGACGTCAACTCGGATATGCAAACTCTAGTAAACCTCTTGGTTTTACAGTGGAAAGCTACTTCTATCATGAGGGAGAGGATTCCTAGGGATTGAAGGCTAGGATGATCAGAGCTTGGCATCACATCCGAAGGAAGGAAAAAGGTAAAGCAAAGAATTGTGTAGCCATGGAAACCTACACTTCTTGGGTAAAGAAAAGAGCGAAGGAATTTTGAATGCCTTACGCTTATGAGGAACCCATGTTCTCGATCGCTTCCAAATCAACAATTTTTCCCGTCGAAACTATGGGAGAATACCAAGAAGCCTTGACCAAGATAAGGCTTGAGAAAGAAGCTTTGGAAAACAAATTCCTTAAGACTGATCTCGAGAATGAGAAGCTCAAGAAGCAAGTCAAAGATCATGAAAAGACGCTTTACTTCCAAGATGAATGGCTCATGGAGAAAGATGAGAAGATTCGTCAGAAGGATAACGCGATCAAAAGATACATCAAAGAAAGGAAAAGAAAGCTTGAGGAAATGACAACCAGCGATCCTGCTCCTGACGAGTGGAAGAAAGTCATTAGCAAGCTAAAAGCCGAGAAAGCTGAACTAAAAGCTCACTATGGAAAGGAAATCCTGAAGTTGAAGCTACATCAAGCCTTTGGATCTTCATCCGACGAAGACGTTTAATTAATTTAGTTTGTAATTTTTATCATTTGTGTGAGCAATGCTCCAAAAAACCTTATTGTTGTAATCTTCTTTCAATAATCAATAAATTCGTGTTTTCCATCCAAATATTTGCCAGAAATTTCTCTTTTAGCGTAAATTCTTTGGAAATCTTTCTTTACAATGATAATCATGCATCATATTTTGCATATTGAGTCTATTGTCTAGAGTCTGATCTTTTGAGAATTTTCTCAACAGAAAAGGAAAAGATCGTCAAGCTGTCGCGTCTTAGAGTTTCTCGACCACGTCCACAGCCAACTCGAACATACGATACACATTCAAAAAGAAGGAAAGTAATGGAAGGATTTGAATAAGAAAATGTTGAACTTCGTAGCACAGTAACAACGCTGCAAGAAGAAGTGGAGAGACTCACGTCTTTGGTCAACTCATTAGCAGCAGCGCAAAGTCAGCAAGCGACATCGAGCAGTCAAAATCAAGCAGTGATTTCAGAGGATACTACTACTCCAGTTTCAACTGTTGCAGCCAGTAGCTCACTCTTTAGTATGCCAGAAGGCTATCCATGGGGCATGCCTTTCAACTTTGGCATCGTATTTCGCCAACCGACTTCTCAAGTACAAACAACCACGCTTGAAATACCCACTTTGCAACAAAACTCAATACTTACTCCGCAACATGGAGTAACTCTTCCGCAAGTAACAATGACGGTTTCTCAACCAATCATGACGAACTCAGCTTCTGTAGTACACACTACCATAGACGAAGAAGTTCACCACATTCCAGGCGATAACACGAATTCACGTGGCTCGATGGAGAATCTCCAGGAACAACTCCTTAAAATGCAGCTTTAAATTAAAACGATCAGTGGAAAAGAACTGTTTGGGAAAAACGCTCAGGATCTGTGCTTAGTTCCTCGCGTAAGAATACCTGCAAAATTCAAAGTCCCTGACTTTGAAAAATACAAAGGAAACTCCTGCCCACAAAGTCATCTTACGATGTATGCCAGGAAAATGTCTACCTACAACGACGATCACCAGTTGTTAATCCATTACTTCCAAGACAGTCTTACTGGTGCCGCACTGAAATGGTACATGGGATTAGACAGCGCAAGTATCCAAACATTCAATGACTTAGGTGAAGCCTTCGTACAGCAATACAAATTCAACTTGGATATGGCTCCCGATCGGGATCAACTCCGCTCCATGTCTCAGAAAGAAAGAGAGACATTCAAAGAGTACGCTCAACGATGGAGGAAAATTGCTGCCCAAGTCAACCCGCCCTTAAACACTCTTGGCCCATTTTACTACGAACGAATGATCGCCAGCGCTCCCGAAGATTTCACCAAGATGGTAAGCATGGGAATGCGGTTAGAGGAAGGAGTTCGAACCGGACGCCTAACCAAGGAAGCAGGATCTTCTAGTGGAACTAGGAAGGTTGGAACCAGTTTCCCAAAGAAAAAGGAACATGACATAGGTATGGTATCCCGAGGGAAACCACGAAAGAATGTCAGCCAACAACGACAGGTAGCTGCCATAGCACCCACCGTTAACGCAAGTCCAAACACAGGGATTGCTCCGCAGTTCCAACAAACTCAACAACCTCGTCAACAGGCTCAGCAGTTTAACAATCAAAACCGTGCGCCTCAGGTCTCGCAATTCGACCAATTCCAATGACGTACACTGAACTATACCCTGCATTGATAGAAAGGAATCTTGTGCAGACAAGGTCTCTTGCCCTTTTCACCAAGGGGCACCAGGCCACGATCTTGAGCATTGCATAGCGTTGAAAGCAGAAGTGTAGAGATTAGTGAAATCTAATCTTCTTTCCTTTAGAAATACGAATCCAAACGTGCAAGCAAAATCCACTTCCCAGTCACAGTGGACATACAATGAATCTAATACTAAGAAATACAGATAGGTATCTCGTCACAGACGTGAATCTAATCAGAGGAAACTTGGTACATCTTCATGATACATACAGTACAATGGGCGCCTTTACTAAGCATGATTACGCAGCTTGCAACATCTGCTTCAGGAATCTTCAAGGATGTCCCACCATAAGAGCAGACATTCAACGATTGTTAGACATTGGTGACCTGCAGATTTACAGAAATAGAGATGACCATGACGTAAATACAGTAGGGCATTTTCCGCATGAGCTTTTAGTCTTAGATATCAACTCGGAAAATCCCGAAGTAAACGTTATCATCCCCTATTTCAATGTACCCAAGCATGTGGAGATTGAATACAATGGTTCCAGCATTCCAGGGTCTCCTTTGGTGATTTGTTTACCCGGTCCTGTTCCATACAGTTCTAGCAAAGCAATTCCCTATCAATACAATGCAACTGTGATAGAGAATGGGAAAGAGAAACCCATGCCAACTCTTCCAGCTAATGTCAACATAACCGAGATAGGACGAGTAACGCGAAGTGGACGAGTACACACTCCATTGCCACCAAGACCAGCTGCCGTTCCTCTGTTGTTAGACAAAATCCAGTTAACATATCTCCCGAGAATCCTGCAATGATTCCCGCTGTTAATCCAAGCACAAATGTTGGTCCTCTTGATAGAACCAACATCGACACAGATTTTGATGAGATACTGAAGTTAATCAAGAAGAGCGAATACCGAGTCATGGATCAGCTGATGCAGACTCTCTCCAAGATTTCAATACTGTCTCTACTATTGAACTCCGAAGCGCACCGAGAAGCTTTAATGAAAGTACTAGATCAAGCTAATGTAGATCACGATGTGACTACAGACCAATTCGGAGGAATTGTCGCCAACATAACAGCTCGTAATAATCTAAGTTTGAGTGATGAGGAACTTCCAGAGGAAGGGAAAGATCACAATTTGGCATTACATATCTCAATGATTTGTCAATCAGATTCCCTGCCCAATGTATTGGTAGATACTGGTTCATCCTTAAACGTAATGCCGGAAATGACTCTCGCTCGTTTATCTTATAAAGGAACACCAATGAAATTCAATGACATAGTGGTAAGAGCCTTTGACGGATCACGGAAGTCAATTATTGGGGAAGTCGATCTCCCGATGACAATTGGTCCGCATACTTTCCAAATCACTTTTCAGGTCATGGATGTGTCAGCTGCTTACAGTTGTCTACTAGGAAGACCATGGATCCACGAAGCAGGAGCGGTGACTTACACTCTCCATCAGAAGCTAAAATTCACGGTAAATGGGAAGTTAATAACCATCATCGGAGAACAAGCTTTGCTCATAAGCCATTTGTCCAGTTTTTCTTTCATCACAGCTAACGATGTTGAAGGAATACACTTTCCCGGACATCCGTTAGAAGATGAATCTACCAGCAAAAACAGATCATCTATCTCTTCGTATAAAGAAGCAGCGCAAATATTGAAAGATGGCAATGCTAAAGGTTGGGGACAAGTAATCGAACCTGTCAACAACGAAACAAAAGTCGGACTCGGGTTCGCACCCGCATTTCCCAAAGACAAGCAAAAGGATGAAGCACTTCGTCCAATTAAAGAAGTATTTAACAGTGGGGGTTTCTTAAACCCTGTTCTCCAAGAGGTTAACGTTGTCACCATTGAAGATGATGAAGATGATCTCTCTAGATCTGAAGAGTGGAGCACTTGTTTAAACAACCCTGAATATGTGTCTCAAGAAGAATTGTACGCGCCGACTGATCAATTCAAAGACATGTCCCTGCAGCGACATGAAAATCCACCTGTCCCTTCTGAAGTTTGGGATACCTTGGGAGAACCAAGTGGCAAATTTGACTACATGGTGAAATACACTGCGCCAGAAAGCTCAAAAATCAGGATTGAAGATATCCAACCCACAGGATGGGGTGATTATTTTGAGTACCCTAGTCAATCAGAAGAGGAATATACGTCTTCTCAATCTAATCAACCAATCGAGATTCCGAATGAAGATCTCTGCTTTAACACGCCTGTGGAATTCACTAAACCAGATCTGGATTATCACTACATCAACATGATCACTGAAGATCAGGAGTACGATTCGGGATACGATTTGGAAAGTGTCGCCGACAACGAGTCTCTTCACTCAGAAGATTGGAGGGTACATCCCCAGAATTCAACACAGAGACCAGCAGGAAGCACGTATGCTGTATCCCATACTTCCCGATCTGTTCATCAAGCAGAAGAATATTGCTTTAGCAGCACAAAAGACAAGGTTCATCGTCCAGAGTCTTCAAAACCTGCTCAACCAGCGACCAAAGTTTACTCAAGGGTTAAACCAAGCGGGAAATTACCAGAGTACCTCGACTTCCAAGGAGTTCGTCACTACTGGAAACCTGTTGAAGTTCGGACTAACGCTCCTAGTTCTAAGTAGTTCATCTTTGCTTTTGTTTTGAACTCTCGCTTCACCCAAAGCGAAGAGATGTTTTATAGGGTTTAGCTTTTAAATAATTTCTCTTTGTCTTGCCCAAGACGAATGAGTTTGTATTTTAGGGCCCTGTTTCATATTGTGAATCATAAATAAAACGCATTGTTTTGATTCCACACTTTGTGTTTATTTTCATTTTTACCCTTTCTTGGAAATGATAATCCTAAAAAACACAATAAAATAAAAAAAATCTTCAAAAAAAATAATAATAAAAAAATTAATCTGCATACACTTTCACATTAACTTTTTCCAAAAAAAATGATAAGGAGTTAATTAATCAAACATAAATCAAATATGCAGATTAACGGATGGACCAATCCATTGAAAGCAATAACTCTATGCTCTCTCCCAACTTTGAAATCCCCTGTGAAGTCACCGAGGAAGAAGTTGAAGAAGAGATCCCAGATGAGATTTCTCGACTACTAAAGCACGAGGAAAGGATCATTCAGCCTCACAAAGAACCTCTAGAAGCAATCAACTTGGGTTCTGAAGAAGATAAAAAAGAAGTAAATATCGGAGCTTCACTCGACAGCAACGTCAAGGGAAAACTGATAGATCTTCTCAAAGAGTATGTTGATGTGTTCGCCTGGTCCTACCAGGACATGCCGGGTTTAGATACCAGCATCATGGAGCATCACCTGCCGTTAAGACCGGAGTGTCCACCAGTTAAACAAAGACTGAGGAGAGTTCACCCAGAAATGGCCAACAAAATCAAAAAAGGAAGTTCAAAAGCAGCTCGACGCAGGTTTCCTCGTCACTTCTGAGTATCCTCAATGGCTAGCCAACATAGTGCCTGTCTCCAAGAAAGATGGAAAGGTCAGAATGTGTGTTGACTACCGGGATTTGAACAAAGCTAGTCCAAAAGATGATTTCCCACTACCGCATATTGACATGCTAGTGGATAGCACTGCAAAGTTCAACATCTTTTCCTTCATGGACGGTTTCTCTGGCTACAATCAGATCAGAATGGCTTCCGAAGACATGGAGAAGACATCCTTCATCACGCCATGGGGCACGTTTTGCTACAAAGTAATGCCATTTGGATTAAAGAATGCAGGCGCAACTTACCAAAGGGCAATGACTACTCTCTTTCATGATATGATGCACAAAGAGATCGAAGTCTACGTAGACGACATGATAGCAAAGTCTGACACTGAAGAGGAGCATATAGAATATCTTTTGAAGTTGTTTCGACGACTAAGGAAATTCCAGCTTCGCCTGAATCCTAACAAATGCACCTTTGGGGTTAGATCTGGAAAACTCCTAGGTTTCATCGTCAGTCAAAGAGGTATTGAAGTTGACCCTGACAAAGTCAAGGCTATTCAAGAAATGCCTACGCCACATACAGAGAAGCAAGTAAGAGGATTTCTCGGACGATTGAATTACATCTCCAGATTCATTTCTCAGATGACTGCTACCTGTGGGCCGATATTCAAGCTTCTCCGCAAGAATCAAGAAGTTGTATGGATAGAAGATTGTCAAAAAGCTTTTGACAGTATCTAGGAATACCTGTCAGAACCTCCAATACTGATCCCCTCAAGTGGAAGGAAGACCGTTAATCATATACCTTACCGCGCTGGAAGATTCCATGGGCTGCGTGCTTGGACAGCAAGATGAAACTGGTAAGAAGGAGCATGCCATTTACTATTTAAGTAAGAAGTTCACAGATTGTGAAACTCGTTACTCCATGCTCGAGAAAACATGTTGTGCTTTGGTATGGGCTTCAAAACGTCTTCGCCAGTACATGATCAATCACACGACTTGGTTAATCTCCAAAATGGATCCGATCAAGTACGTTTTTGAAAAGCCTGCCTTAACGGGAAGAATTGCACGATGGCAAATGCTGTTATCTGAATATGACATTCAGTACCGCGCTCAAAAAGCGGTCAAAGAAAGCATTCTCGCCGATCACTTGGCTTATCAGCCGCTCAACGAATACCAATCTCTCAAGTTCGACTTCCCTGACGAGGATGTTATGTACTTAAAGATGAAAGATTGCGACGAACCGCTACCCGGAGAAGGCCCAGATCCAGAATCTAGATGGGGTTTAGTCTTTGATGGAGCAGTTAACGTTTTTGGCAATGGAATCGGGGCAGTCATTATCACTCCCGAGGGTTCTCATATCCCGTTTTCCGCCAGATTGCTATTTGATTGCACCAACAACATCGCAGAATATGAAGCATGCATCATGGGTATCGAAGAAGCCATCGACTTAAGGATCAAGGTCCTTGACATATATGGAGATTCAGCTCTTGTGATCAATCAAATCAAAGACAAGTATGAAACTCATCATCTTGGTTTGATTCCTTACAGAGATTATGCAAGACCTTTGTTGACTTTCTTCAACAAAGTGGAACTGCATCATATCCCTCGAGATCAGAATCGAATGGCAGACGCCTTGGCTACTCTATCTTCCATGTTCAAAGTCAACGATTGGAATGATATGCCTAGAATCCGTATCAGACGCCTTGAAAGACCTGCATATGTATTTGCAACTGAAGCAGTCTTCGATGATAAACCGTGGTTTCACGATATCAAGCGTTTCCTTCAAACACGAGAGTACCCACTAGGGGAATCGTATAGGGATAAGAAAACTCTAAGGAGGATTTCTAGAAATTTCTTCCTGAATGAAGATGTGTTGTACAAAAGAAACTTCGACATGGTCCTGCTCAGATGCGTCGACAGACAAGAAGCAGACACGATCATCCATGAAGTGCATGAAGGATCCTTTGGAACCCATTCAAATGGGCATACAATGTCCAGAAAAATCTTGAGAGCAGGATACTATTGGATAACGATGGAATCGATTGTCAGAACACGTCAAAAGATGTCACAAGTGCCAGATCTACGCAGATAAGATCCATGTGCCTCCGACTCTACTCAACGTTCTCTCTTCTCCGTGGCCATTCTCCATGTGGGGCATTGACATGATTGGGATGATTGAACAAAAAGCGTCTAACGGACATCACTTCATTCTAGTAGCTATTGATTACTTCACCAAATGGGTCGAAGCAGCATCTCATTTGCCGATATGGAGTTCCAAGCAAGATCATTACAGACAATGGATCGAACTTGAACAACAAAATGATGAAAGAACTGTGTGAGGAATTCAAGATTGAGCATCATAACTCATCTCCTTACCGGCCAAAGATGAACGGCACCGTTGAAGCTGCCAACAAGAACATCAAAAAGATCGTCCAGAAGATGGTCATCACCTACAAAGACCGCACGAATGTCGCCATTTGCTCGCATGGGTATCGTACTTCAAGACGCACTTCAACAGGGCAACTCCTTTTCTCTAGTATACGGCATGGAAGCAGTGCTCCCCGTAGAAGTTGAGATCCCATCAATGAGAGTTCTCATGGAAACTAAGTTATCTGAGGCCGAGTGGTGTCAAAGCAGATACGATCAACTGAACCTAATCGAAGAAAAGCGCCTGACTGCTCTGTGTCACGGACAACTATATCAAAGAAGAATGAAGAAAGCTTTCAAAAAGGTCCGACTCGTGAATTCCGAGAAGGCGACCTCGTGCTTAAGAAGATTCATCTTTTCAACCGATTCTAGGGCAAATGGACTCCTAATTACGAAGGCCCATACATCGTCAAAGAAGCTTTTCGGTGGTGCTATGACTCTCACAACCATGGACGGTGATGAACTCCCATCTTGTGAATGCGATGCATAAAAAATACTTTGTCTAAAAAAAAGAACAGGGTAAGTCGAAAACCCAAAAGGCGGCTTAGGCAAAAAGAGCGCCTCGGTGGACCAAAACCGAAAAGGCGGTCCAGCAAAATTAGAGACAATAAATGAAATTATCGATAGATTAAAACCCGAGAAGGCAATCTAGGCAAAAATAAGGATACAAAATGACAAAGTAATCGCAATCGGTCCGTACTTTCAATCAAGAATCTTCCATTAACGGATCTTCAATCAAATCTTACGACAGCACAGTGGGAATTCGAAGTTATTGGGGATATTAGTGGTTATTTCTTTCAATGTAGCCTTTTCCCAATAAATTATCATTTCCAACTTTTTTAAATAGTTCATGGAATCACGCCTTTGGCTGATTACCATTCTATCAATAAATTTGAGCCTTGTGCCTTTTGTTTGCAATCCTTGCTTTATTCTGTTTTGCAAAATAACGCTTTTTATTGTGAAAATCACTTTTTGAAACTAAAAGGTTTTAAATGAATTTTTACTTCAAAATTTTGAAACAAAAGCAAAATGTTCCTTTGAACTATGAACACGGAAATAACTTCGACAGTTCCTACGCGAGTGTTTCAATCTCCGAAGGATAGAATGACTGCTACAAGAAGTTTTCTTCTCAGCAGAAATCATCAAAGGACGGTATTCTTATGCAAAAAAAAAAAGAATTCCCGACCAAGTTGCCAATGAAATGCCTTTCTCAGAAAGTTTAAAACATGCAATTCAAATTCTTCACTAGTGAACGACTACGCCATTACAGCAGATTTCACTGAATATTTGTTCAAACTGTGACGTGGTCCTTTTCCCAAATACCTCTTTAGTGTTCTGTCAAGTATTGTTAGCATACATATAACATTCATGACATTCATACATAATAACATCATTCTTGCATTTTTTGCATTCCTTGAAATGTTTGCTTCCATATCACTGGTTTAAATCACACTTACTCATGTAGGTACGATTATATTCCCAGCAGATTATTCCCAAGCAGAGAAATACATTTTTTCTCTATCATGTTCCCCAGCTAAGATCATTCCTCATTAGGAACAAAGTCTTGACTGACCTTTTCTTTCCAGTTCATTCCTGGATAGAACCCTGTCTATAATCAACAAAGCAATAAGCAATAGCCTCATCATTTGAGCCGCTTATTTTTCTTTTCATTCCTAAACTTGTCATGAAAGTTTGTTCTTCTCAACAAGGTCAAATAACGACTGTACGAGAAATTCCCCAGCAGTTGTCTTTCTAACTAAAAGAAAACCTGTGTCTTCCAATCAAAATGCCCGCGTCTTCTCAAAATAGAGATCCTCGGCAAGATTGTATCCAAGAAAATAGAAACTCATTTGAGTTCTGTTTCTCTCACTGTCTGTTATTCACAAGGCTGAATACTCAGTAATATATCTAAAAGATTTACCTTGTTATAGTTATCACTTTGCTGATAATTGGTAACATCTTCAAAACTCATTTGAGTTCTGTTTCTCTCACTGTCTGTTATTCACAGGGCTGAATACTCAACAAAATTTTCTCAAAAAGATTTACCTTGTTATAGTTATCACTTCGCTGATAATCGGTAACATCTTCAGAATTCATTACCATAAAATATCACAAGGCTGATAATTGGTAATATCATTTTCACTTACCTTAAACATTGTCACGAGGTTGACAAAAGGTAATCTCTCTGTTTCCAAAGTGAAACAGTGAATCATTCTTTCCCAATGAGACATATTGCATGTTCCAAAAATATAGGATACTCTTTTCTTAATCAAGTCATCCTTACAAATTTTTCCCCATCATGTCATTTCTTTGATATTTCTCGAATCATGATGATTTTGCATCATCCGCATTTTTGGTATCTTAGATCCAAAATTTGATTTATATTTAAGATCTTTATAAAGATATTCTGTTAAAGAAACTGCATCATCATCCCATCAAAATTAAGTTTTCAATTATTTCATCGATTTTCATCGATTCAAGAGGTAACCAATTAGGGTTTGAGTTTTACTCACTTTATTTGACCTATCTTGATCAAAATATCAACCTCTGATCTCCAGATATCCAACTTTTCTCATTGATTAATCGAGGATCGACCAATGAGGGTTTTGATCGAGGAGGAGTATTCTCTGATTTTATGATCAATGGATGAATTTTTGGTTAGAGATTGATCATTATATCTTAGATACAACATCTTGACCTAATTTCTGGATTCAAAACATCACAGAAGTTCACAGACTTCATCACCAATTTAAACATCCGATGAAATTTCATCCGCGAAAAAGTCAAACTTTGACTTTTGGTCAACTTTTCAAGACAAAACTTTTCAATAATCAAAATACTTCAAATGATCCATCATGATTATAAAAAAATCAAAGAATTTGAAAAAGTCAACAAAAAGTCAAAATTTTCAACACTTAGAAAAATTTTCAAGTGTTAAAATTTTGTACTTTTTCCAAACTTCATGGCATTTTTTCACATAGTTCCACTTTGATTTGGAAAAAACTCAAAACATGAAAGTTGTAGCCCTTGAAACAAGATTTCCACAATGTCCAAGAACTCTCAAATCCATGGAGTCTAGCTATACTTTTGAAATTGAAACATAAGGCTCCATAACCATGGATTTCAAGTTCAAAACTTCAAGATTATAGGTCATTTTTGAATTTCTTCTTCTAGAAGCATTGCCACCTTGCCAAGATAAGTGAGAACTGATAAATATCAGTTGAAGGTAATTATTGTAGGATAGGATCAAGTTGGATTTTCACACATGGTTAAAAAGGAAGTTTCCTTCTCCTTTTGCAAAAAGACTTCCTTGCCCTCTAAGGCAAGTTTGAATTACCAATGCCAATTTTTTGTGCCTAACATTTCAGAAATCTTGACCTATAAATAGAGGTATCATTTTCAAGTCCAAGACACACCAAATCCATGCAAGTACATGCTTTCATTCTACTTTCTCAAATTTCATGAATCATAGTTCAATTTGTGAAAACTTGCAATTTTGAAAACTAATGAAAAACTCTGATCAAATTGGTGTCTAATATGTTTTAATATTCATTTGAAACTTGTTTGAAAATTAAAAACAACATAGGCAAAGCTAAAACTAAGAATTACATGCCATGTTCACTAAGCTTGCAAAACTGCCATAAGATTCGAATTCATGGTTTGGCTTGAGCATCTTGAGTTCTGATCATCCAAACACCATCCATATACATCATAGAGATGATGCAGACCCTCAGCAATAATCTGTAACAACTCTAACACCAATTTCCAATTTCAATTGAAGCTCTGTGCAGGTCGACTTGGGTAGGTTGGTTCAAGCAAGCTCATGAAGTGCAGACCACTCATACACTTTCCATATAGGCCGTTGGTGCTCAGGCAATCATAAAAACTCAACTGGAAACACTCCTTCATTGAATTCGATTCCAACTTCAACAGGTAAGAACTTCAAACTCGAACTCTATGATTCCTTGCCTCTAATCAAAAAAGCTCTTGGCCATTTGTTTTCTGCACCACTCACGATCATTAACCCTCAATCAATTGAAAAAATCATCAACCATACACGATTTCAATTAGGATTTTCTGTTTTAGGGTTCTTCGTGTTCATCAGAAATTCAGTCATGTTAGGCTTAAAATAAATGAAATTAAGTGATGCCATCATGTTCCTGGGTTCAAAACGGTCAACTTTCATGTTTACTTCATTCAATTTCATCAAGAAACACGAAATCCATGGCTGGTTGAAGGATTGGAGGAAGAAGATGAGTTGCGCGCGTTTTTTTCAAATTCAAAAAATCGTTTTAAAATATAATTTCATTGTTTAAACACAATACACGGATGTATTGCCGCCCCAGCGGTTGCCAGCTCACTCGTAAGTCTTTGTGCCACGTATTAGCCCAACAGGTCCCGGGTTCAAGCCTCCATGGGACCAATTTTTTTCAAACTTTTCATTTTTCTTCATATTTTTTACAAACTTTAACATTTTTTTTAACCAATCAAAACTCCTCATTTTCAGGTGATTTTTTGTACACTTGTCAATAAATGTATCTATTTTATGATAGTGCAAAAATTTTCAGAAAAAACTTTCATCCGATTATGTTTTAATCGAGCCGAAAACGATACATTTGAGTACTTTTCAAAACACTTCAAAAGTGATTTTTTTTCAAACTTTTGAAACCCGATTCTTTTCCAAGCTTCTTGTAAGTAAACTTAATCTTTCAAGACACTTTCAAAACCATTTTTCAAAAATTTTCATCAAACTTACATCTTTTTACCATGACCGATCCGATTTAAACGATAAAACCGAATTCGTTTTCTCTCAAATTTCTTAATCGATCATGGGCCTCCCTCACGGTGTAAGTCCCAAAAACATTCTTTTATGTACATATATTTCTTTGTACATATCCATTTATTTTATGTACACACCTTTTTACCTGTACATAATACATACAAACTTCTTCCGTTTGTTTTCATACCATTGGTATTGAAAGGAGCATTATTCCCTGTGAAACTGCTTTTAAACCAATGGGCCTCCCTTACGGTGTAAGTCCCAAACCAACATTCTTTATGTACATACATATCTTTTCTTGTACATATCAAATTCTTTTCATACAAATCTTTACCTGTACATAATACAGATACTTTTCACAGACAAACTTCGATCGTTCGTTTCCGTTTCGTCTGTACATATACACTGAATACCATTGATATTAAATGGAGCATTATTCCCTGTGAAACTGCTTTTAAATCAATGGGCCACCCTTATGTTGTAAGTCCCAACCATCCTATGTATATCCATCCTTATCTGTACATAAATAGCTCGTTCGTGTACATATTCACTTCCTTGTACACAGTTCAAACTTGTAAATAATCAAGTTACTGCTTTTAAACGTTTCACGTACACTTGTTTATATTTACTTCATAAACTCTTGTAAATAAACATCATGCATCTGTTTATATTTCCTTCATAAACTCCTGTGAATACATATCACACACACACACACACTTGTTTATACAACTGTCTAGTTATAACATAACAATTAGTCTAACCAACAGGTTCCCCACAGTTATAGCCTCCTCTTGGGCTTTATACAAGATAACTCTCCCCACAGAGTTAGCCTCCTATTGGGCTTTGTACAAGGTAACTCATTTCATCTGAGTTCAGCCTCCTCTTAGGCTTCATATAAGAAAACTCATTCATCTGAGTTTAGCCTCCGCTTAGGCTTCATATAAGACAACACTCCCCTGCTGAGTCAGCCTCCTCTTGGGCTTCGTTCAAAAGAACTCCTCACAGAGTTTAGCCTTCTCTTGGGCATCATACAATGAAAGAGACAGGAAATCTCTTAACAACCTCCTATTGGGCTTCCAATACAAAAAATCACCCGCGCTAAGATAGAATCCTGAAAGTATAATTTCCCGGTGAAATTGCTCTAAATTCCAAAAGGATGGTTTCCCGGTGAAATCCCTTTTAAGACAAAGCCAGCCATACCCTATAGCTTCCTCTTGAGCTTCATACAAGGACCCTCGGTGACCCTCGATGACCCTCGGAATGCCTCCTCTTGGGCTAACAATACAAGGACCCATGGGCTTCTTAAAAGCATCCCTTAATCCAATCAATTTCTCCTCGAGATTTAGACATCTATCATCTCTATGGAAGAAGTATCTCATCTATCATATCACATACAATCAAAAAACTTTTCAAACTCTTTTCAAACAAAAACATCTCTTAATTGTAAGTGGTAACGCTTGTACACTCAAGCAAAACACCCAATACTTACAATTAAAAGATTCAATCATTTTTCAAACATATTTCTTAAACATGTAAGTGGTAACGCTTGTACACTCAAGCAAAACACCTATAACTTACGACGAAAGATTTCAATCAGTCAAACTTTTTCAAAATGTATGTGATGACATGGATTAGATACATTTTTCATTAAGATGACATTTATCTGTCTCTTACTAACATCCCGTTGCTTCCACTAGCATAAGTGGGAACTACGATTGCTCTGACTTTCTCAACATCCTTTTGAGAATACGTAGGCACAAGGTCTCATCCTTGCCGAGCAAATTTCTTTCTCTCTCAGACCAAACAAACCATAGATCCCTTTAGATCCGAGCTACAAATGCTCTGATTCCCACTAGGGGATATGTATGCAGAAGATCCAAAGATCTTTGCGAGCACAATAATAACAAACACTAGGATCCCACATAATCTACCTTTCTTAAAAATCCAAAGGAGAAACTTTCCCAATCATAGAAATAGCAATTAAAACACACAAACATATCAAACATATTCATATATAAAGCTATGGATAACTATATATATTTAGGGTGCTCCATCTATTCCCTTTATATAACAAAGCCCCTTACTCGGAATCTCCCTAATGCGTTGCGTCTAGTTTGCGCTAGTCGTTACGCATATCAAAATCAATTGAGGGTATTAACAGCTTTCCCCTTTTTCATAATCATTAAATCATCTTTTCTTGTATTGAAAATAATAAAGCTTGATGCTCGCGGCATCTTTATAAACAAATCAAAAGAGTAAATCGTTTCGAGCCGGAGAATCCGAATTCATATTCGAATCCTCTAGCACATCACTTTTTAACGCGAACAGCCTCATGCACGCGAAATTTCTACAAACAGTCGGTGGGTAAAATGTAGGAGCTTGTATCCTTTGAGAGGGCCATGCCAGCTTCATGTTAAGCTTTGAATCACACAAAATGGCTAAGTCTTGAGAAAGTTACAAGATCCCAAAGTTGAAGCTTCAGGGCAGATTTCGTGCATGCCATGCAAGCTCATGCACGCGCGGAGACCTTGCCCTGCCAGACATGTTTTTTTTCCAACTTGCCTCAATCATATCTCCATCATCGAGGTGAAACACCCGGCCGAAAATCAAAGGATATAACTATATATCAATAAAGTCGCCATCGAACGTTTTTTATCCCGCCAAGAGGGAAAGGTAAACATCGAGTAAACCTGAAACGAAGAAATCATGGTCTTGCGACCGAGAGATCGGGTAAGGAAGTCTGTTATGCGAGGGGAAGGGATTAGCACCCCACGCGCCCGTAGTACTCTACGGTATCCACTTTTACTTTCTATCTAATGGGTGTTAAGGTCTATCTATATCTGTATATGGTATAATGTATGCATATGTAAAAAGAAAATAAGGATAAAGGAATAAAAGAAAATAATGAAAGAAATAAAACACGGGGAAAAGAAGGAAATATTTAGAAAGGTTGCTCGATATAGCCCCGCGATAGGATGCCTATGTATTCCCTCTTGCAATGGGAAAGTCAGAGCTCCGTAGTTCGGCTCACTTGTTTTGGTTGGTTTGTGTTTTTTAAATTAGCAAACGAAACAGCAAACGATGATGAAACACTTCCATGATGACGAAGCATCAGCTACAGACGGGATGACGAAACATCAGCAGACGGGATGACGAGACATCAAAGGATGAGATGGCGAAACATTAGAGGATGAGATGGCGAGACATCAGAGGATGAGATGGAGAAACATCAGCAGCAGAACGACGAAACATCCTAAAACTAATTGGTTTGTATCTTTTACTTTGGAAAAAGTTTCATATCATTAGAGTATTTTAATGCACTTGACAAAACAAGATTTTAATTTTAAGAATGCAAAAGGATGAACGGAAAATGTCTAGGGGAGACTAACCTATTTCTAATCCTAATGTTGTCATATAAAATTGATCCTAAGTTAAGGATATAAACAAAGGGGAGAAGCTACCTAGAATTTTCATACATGGATGCCTAACTTAAAGTCTAAACTCGATAACTAACCTAATCGAGCAAAACTAAAGGGAATCTATAAAATCAATCATCTTGGTTGGAAAACCAAGTGAGAAAGGGGGTAGAATCAAATAAAGTGCTTTGGAAAAAGCACACAAACTAAGCACTAACAAGTGCTAAAAAGAAAAGAAGAAGAAGAAGATGTAGTGAAATTTGAGTGAATGATGTCCATATAAAGTGTCATGTGAAGTGAGGTAAGTAGAAACAAAATTCATTTACAAAGTTATACAAACCTTTAACAAACATCAAACATCATTATAAACACCCACATATAAATTAACTCATAAACTAGGTCGAAACTAGTCTTAAAAGCATGCAAAGAGCTAATTGTGCGAGGCGGTAGACTTAGATGAAGTTAATAGACAATTAAAGAATAAAATGACATACAAGTCAGTAGCTAACCATGTTAATGCTCATATACATTACACCACCAAAAGATTTGTTAGCAAAATCTATGCAACAAACGCGTGTAGTGAAGTGCATCTAAGTGTGTGGGACTTATGACATGCAAAAAAGGTGTCAAGATGAAGATATTACAGTACCAACATCATGTGAATGAATTAATAACCAAATCATAAAAGAGATGTCATGAGAATGCAATTACAACATTGATGCAAAAACTAGTTGAAATGCTTAACCTAAGAGGTGTTTACAAGCTAAAAGAAGCCATGGAAAGGCAAAGATGAAGAGAAATGAATCAAGAAGCATAAAAATACACAAGTTACAGTAGAAAACATGTTATTTCATCAACAAGAACATCTAAACATGCATTCAAAGAATTCAAAAGCAAAACACTCAAGAGAAATGCATTCGATTCGTGCAAGTGCGGGTAACCATGTGTTTGCATGTGTGTGTGTTTGTGCTTGTGCATACATGTGCTAAGTGTCAAATAGTGGTGGGATCAGAGGCCACATGTGACGAAAAACCACTCAAGTTATTGTCATACCCCAAAATTGGCCCTCCTACTTCTCAAGACATTTCATACATCCATGCTCAAGGATTCCTCAAGGGTTGACCAGACAAACCCTCTCCTTGACAATCAACCCAAACTAGGGTTTGGCATTTCTCAGATCCAGATGGGTTTCCAACCTCTCCAATGGTCATAATGCCTCCTCATATGCTTCAAAGATTCTCCATGTCAAGTTTCAAGCCTCACAAGTCAAGTTTCCTCAAGCAATTGCTCAGATGGTTGAAAATCAGTTGTATTGGACAAAAAGTCAACTGTGGTCAACATACAGTCAAACTTCATGAATTTTGGTCAACATCCTCATTTTGAAGTTACATTCATCATTTGATCAAGGGTTGATCATGATTCATCAAGAAAACTCAAGATTTGCTCAAAAGTCAAACTTTCCAAATTAGGGTTTTTTAGTGAAAAGTCAACTGAACTTTGACTGAGCATAACTTCTTCATACTTTCTCAAAATTTTTTCCACAAACTCTCATTTTGAAGGAAATTCAATTCTCTACAACTTCATGTCTCACAAGAATGTTCAAAAAATGCTTCATTTGGAAGGTATGGATCAAAACATTACAGGTCCTTTTCAAAGTCAACAAAAAGTCAACTTTTTGTTTTGGAGATTTATTGAGCATGGAAACTCCAATTGAGATGAAACCAAAGAGGTTGGTTAGAGGACACTTAGAGCTTTCTAAAAAGTCCAAGAACACTCAAAAATATGATAAATTAAGCAAAATACACCTTGCACAAGTTGGGCATTTTTGAAGAAGTGCACAAAGAGAGATACTTGTTAATATCCAAAATTTTGCAAATGGGCCTAGTTTTTCTTCATCCAAACTTGTTCCTTAGAAAATTTGGAACATCCAAGCCCAATGCCCCGAATTTTAGCTTTATTTTTCTATTTAATTTGAATTTTATTCATTTAAATACAAATTAAATTCAAAAATAAGGTATAAAATCAAAATTAAATGCAAAGTTGATTTTTCTCTCATGCTTGAGATCCAAGTAACTCACACAAGCTGGCAAATTTCGAAATTTGCAAAGAGTTGGCAAGAAATTGATTGAAATTGATCAAAAAAGATAAGATTTGATTTTGTACAAAATCAAATAATCTTTGCATTGGTTGATGATTATTTGTTCCTCAAATCAGCTCAATTTTCATCCACTATAAATATACAATGCATATCACACAAGAAAGGACAGAAAAATTGCCTCAAGAACCCTAACCTAAAGTCAAAAAAACGTGCACTACAAGTCACTAGCAGCCTTGGTTCTAGCTTGTTTCAATCGATTTTGAGCATTCCATCACATTCCTTGGTGTCTTTAGAATCGATCCAGACCTTTACATCATTCAAAAACATCAAGAATCAAGCAAATACGATTTCGGTTTGTCACACGTTTTCAAAAATCGAATTCTATTTATCATGCATTTTTAACATGTTTTGTTGTTTGTTTTGTGTTTAGAACGAAGCTTGGAAACTTTCTGGATAGTTTAATTGCATTTCCATGGCCTGAAACACGAATTACCATGATTAGGGTTTTCTGAACCAGTTTGGGGTTTTCCTAAATCGGTTAAATTGGACAAAAAGACCACCACCATCGTGTTTAGAATTCAATTTGCAATCGATTCATGTACTCACAATTCATTTATATTACCTGTATGAGATTTTAGAAATTGCAGGGGCTGTAGCGTCGAACCAAGGCCGACGCAAAATTCCCAAAATTCAAACGAAGAAGATTATGTTCTTCGCGCGTGAATTTGAATTCCCAGGAAGCAGTTTCGTTTAAAAACCATTCGCTTCGTTTTCTAAACACGTGGACGCTCTAACTCAGTTGGTCGTGGCAGCGCGTTGTGAAGGGAAGGTCCCCGGTTCGAATCCCAGCCATGGCAATGTGATTTTTTACAAGTTTGCATATTTTTCTATTTTCATATTTTCTATTTAATATTTTCCATGCAATTTAATTTATCTTCTAATATTTTTATCATGCATTTAAAAAACACTAAAAATATTTATTTTTGCATAATCATCAGAAAAATACTTATTTAATTTTTAAAATTAAAATTATTATTTTTGCATGCATATTTAATTTAATTGCTAATTAATCATTTAAATGGCTTTTAATTGGTTTTTAATTATCAAATCAATCCCAAAAATTCCCCAAAAATTATTTTAGCATATTAATGTCATTATTAGCATGAAAACTTTTTTTCTCATTCAAAAATACTTATTTTTACTAACATTTTCCTCTTATGCAATTTTCTTCCGTTTTCCGATTTTGCATCTTTTCACAGGTTATATCGTTTCGGACAATTTTTATCGCTTTTCTTTTCCAATTATGTAATTGCCTATGGGATGTAATAGTTTAATTAGGACTTTTATTTTCCGCACTTTCAATTATGTATCTACCCCAAAGCCATGTAATAGCGTAGGATTTATCTTTCCGCACTTTACTTTCCGCAATTTATTTTCCACACCCTATAAACTGCTAGTAACTAGACGGTATGGCAAGATAAAGTTGAACATAGATCACTCATAATTTCCAAGATAAAATACCTGAAATCAACACACTCTTTTCACACATGCACCCCTTAGGGTAATTCTCTCTCGTTGCCTTTACGAATACAAATGGTCAAGTCCCTCAAACGTAGAGGTATTCTAGCACCGTTGCCTTCAAAACAAATCATCATAGTCCCTTCGATACAAAGATCATAGACCCACGATGTCGCCTACGAATACATGATCTTGACCCTCGATTGTCGCCTACGAAAAATGATGATAGTCCCTTCGAATGTGCTAGGATACTTCCTACAAGTTGCCTTCTATGACCATCCGATGTCCCTTCGAATGTCCCTCTACATCCAACGAATAGGGCTACCTACCAACTAATGGTATGGATAACACTATTCTAAAGGAACGTAAAAACACAAAAACGACCAATTCTGAGTAGGTAATAAGACTTTTAGTTGCTTGCTCTATCAAAATACTTTTCACACCTCGCACTTTTGTCAAAGTTCAAACTCTTTTCAAAACGAAACCATTTCCGAACACTTTGTATACATTCCTACAAAGTCAAAGCGAAATGCCTTTTCAAAATATTTTTGTCAAACACACAGAAAGCACAATTTTAAGTGATCTAAGAGCAACTAAGAGCCTGTAGATAACTACGGATGGAAAGGGGTGCTAATACCTTCCCTTTTCATAACCTTCTCCCTTACTCAGAATCTAACGAAGGTCTTTTCTGTACTTTTTACCTTCCCTTAATTGGATAAAAGAAAAGTCGGTGGCGACTCTTGCTATCCGCACATTTGCGATACAAAAATCTCAAAGTCAGTTCACCGTATTACAGAACTGGCGACTTCACTGGGGAGCGGAACATCAACGCCTACCTCGGCACCAAGAGGAAGCGCCCATGAGAGACTTAGAGCTTTAGGATTTATATGTTTTTCTTTTATTGTTTTGAACTATCTCTTGTACTTAAAAAGAAAAAGATACAGAATAAAAAGAAAACTAATAAATGTTTGTTTGTGCTTGTTTAACAAATTTAAATCTCTAAGGTCCTTGAAAACATTGCATTGCATTTGCATAAACATCACATATCATAGCATAACATTGCATCACAGGTACATTGAAGATTGGTTTTCTCATTCTCTCGCTATTTATTTTAGCAGAAATGGCTCTTGAACAGACTGTCAAAGATCTCCAAGCTCAGAATGCTCCATTTCAGTAGATGTTCGCTAGCTTGGTCCAAGGCCAAGAAGATCTGAAAAAGCTCATCAACAGAAAGAAGAGGGTTGTTGGTGTTCTCAACATGGGCAGACGCTACAGAGGTGGTCCTAAAGTTGTTAGCCGTATCGAGCTCTCTGAACGAAGTGTCAAGAATGAGGGGAGTGTCAAGGGCAATGAAGAAGGCAGCCAGCGTGAGTCTGAGAAGGAGAGGGAAGATCTCTATGATCATGACCAGTACTCTGATGAAGATGATAAGTACAAGCAACTTGAGTACCGTCTGAATGCTGTGGAAAACCTGAAGATGTCCGGGTTGAATTTTGATGATCTGAGTCTCGTTCCTGGTGTGGTGATTCCTCCCAAGTTCAAAGTTCCAACTTTTGCCAAGTATGACAGCATGTCTTGTCTGAAGGTGCATTTGAAGTCCTATGTTCAGAAGATCAACCCCCACACTGATGACAGAAAGTTGTGGATGCACTATTTTCAAGAGAGTTTGTCCGGAACTCAATTGGAGTGGTATTATAAGCTAGAGAATGACCGTATTCGTACTTGGAGTGACTTAGCAGATGCTTTCTACAGACAGTATGAGTACAATGCTGAATTGACACCCAGTCGTATGCAACTACAAAGCATGTCTATGGGTCGTGACGAGAAGTTCAAAGAGTATGCTCAGAAATGGAGAAACCTAGCAGGCAGAGTTCAACCACCCTTGTCCAATAGGGAATTGGTTGATATGTTTATGGGAACACTGACAGGCCCATTCTTCAATCATCTGATTGGAAACTCTTCAGCCGGATTCATCGAGTTGATATTGACAGGAGAGCGTATTGAAGCTGGTATCAAGAGTGGGAAAATTCATGTAGATACATCTTCAAATGCTGCGAAGAGATCTTTTGGTGGTAAGAAAGAAGCCAATGCTGTGTATGGTCAGAAAAGCCGAGCCAAGACTGACCGCGCCCAATCGGTGGGGGTAGTTGTGATCTCCAATCCTACATCAGCACAATCTCAGCAAGACAGCGCGCGTAGCCAGAACGCGCCACGAAGACAGTTTACGAAGATCAACATGCCATTGTCGCAAGCCTTGCAACACATGTTGAAAGCAGAGCTGATTACTTTGAAGGATCCTCCTCAGAGTGTCAACACTTCCTCTCCGAGATACAATCCTAATGCTAGGTGTGCTTACCATTCCAATAGCACAGGGCACGACACTGACAACTGTTGGGCTCTGAAGAACAAGATTCAAGATATGATTGAAGCTAAGCAGATCGAGTTTGATCCTCCTGTTGAGACTCCGAATGTGATCAACGCTCCTATGCCTAACCATGACAAAAGTTCCAATGCTATTGGTGAGAACTCTTACGTTTTCAACATAGATGATTTGACCATTCCTCTGATGACTGTTAAGAAGAATCTGCTGCAAGCCGGTGTCAATCCAGGATGCCCAGAGAATTGCCGTTGGTGCCCATCGGCACCTGATGGTTGTGCTTGGTTGAGAAGACGTGTTCAGTGCATGATGGATAACCGTGAAATACTATTCCTGAAACCACCTGTGGAGAGTCTATGTGAAGACATGTCTAAGAAACTGAAGATCGAAGATGTGAATGAAGCTGCACCGTCTGCATGGGATACCTTGGGGAAGCCAAGTGGAAAGTATGATTACATGGTGAAGTACATTGTTCCTGAAAGCTACAAGATTCCTATTGAAGATGTTAAGGCAACCGGATGGGGTGACGATTTCCCAGAAGACTATGCTGATGTTAACACAATAAGGATTTCCTCTGCTGATCCTGTGCCTAGAGTGGAACCTCTCATCATTACTTCTCCCAGTTGGATCTTCTGTTCCTGACATTGACAACATCACCGGATCAAGCAAGGTGACCAGAACTGGAAGAGTATTCTCTCCAGATATGTCTCCTCCAAAAGACACTGCGACTCCAGCTCGCATTCCATCTATTCAATCCATTCCCCAAGCTAGAGGGAAAGAACCAGTGACTCATCCTGCTCAGCCAAAAGTACCAAAGGAAGTTACTGAAGATACCTCCAAACAAGAAATGGAGGAAATTCTGAAGATTATCAAGAAGAGTGACTACAATGTTGTGGAACAGTTGGGACAGACTCCGTCCAAGATCTCCATGCTTGCTCTGCTCTTGTGCTCTGAGGCCCATGCTAACGCCTTGGTGAAGTTTCTGAAGAATGCTCACGTACCGCAAGACACTACTACTGACCAGTTTGAATTTTGTATTGCTAGCCTGGCTGCCAACAACGACCTAGGCTTCTCTGATGCTGATCTGACTCCTGCCGGAAAGAAACACAACAAAGCCTTGCACATCTCTGTTGAATGCAAGGGCACTACATTATCTCATGTTTTGGTGGATACCGGTTATGCTTTGAATATCCTTCCGAAGACTGCTTTTGACCGACTTGATGTTGAAGGATTGTTTCTGAAACCCAGTGACATTATTGTGAGAGCTTTTGAGGGTTCTAAGCGAACAATACTTGGAGAGCTTATTCTGCCTGTTAAAGTCGGTTCCCAGACTTTTGATTCCACTTTCTTTGTCATGGACATCCGTCCAGCTTACTCTTGCATACTCGGACGCCCTTGGATACATGGGGCAGACGCTGTTACCTCTACCTTACATCAGAAGCTGAAGTACCCGGTGAAAGGGAAGGTTGTTACGGTATGTGGTGAAGAAGAGTATATGGTCAGTCATCTACAGTCATTCCGATACCTCGAGGTAGAGGGTGAATTCTTTGAGACTCCCTGTCAAGCCTTTGAAACAATCCCCAGGGTCATTCCTGTTGACTCTCCCGTCACTCCTGAAGTTATACAAGTTCCGCCTAGGATGGCCTCACTGAAAGATGCTCAAGCTGCTATTGAAGAAGGAAGTAGTACCATTTGGGGACAGCTCCCTGATCTTCCTTTCAAATCTAACAAGACTGGTTTAGGCTTCACCATCAAGGGTCAGAAGATGATACGCCGCGAACGTGCCCAACTTCCTTCTGATCGAGTGGAATCCATGCTATAGAAGACGGCGACAACGACTTCGACATCGCAAGTGGATCTTCCCAACTCCGACAACGGACTCAACAATTGGAAGGCAAGACGTCATACCAATCTCCTTTAGACAGAGTAATTGCTCTTTTTGTTTTGCTTTTCGTATTTTCTATGTTTTGAACAATGAACTCTAAAGCCTAGTGCCTTGCGGGCATCATGGCTCGTTCGTGAGGGTTATTATCATCATTTGCATATTTTCATTCAATAAAATCGTTGGACTTTTGCATTCAATTGTTGTTTTCTTTCTTTTACTTTGTCACCCTTCAAAAGCTATGTGTTTCTTACACACACCCACGTGATACAACGCAGAATCACTCGAATCTCGTTGATAACATATATGCTATTAAATATGACTTGATAATCCGATCTACCAAGTCAAGACGAAAGTGAGGAAGATTGTGAAGTACCGGAGAACTTGTCGACCGCTACAGAAGAAGATCGAGTTATCTGACCGCAAAGAGCAAGTTGAGGTTGTGAATTTGGTAATCGATGAAGAAAAGAGATCAAGATAGGAGCGGGTCTTGAGAACGTGTCAAAGAGATTGGTTCAGATGCTACGAGATTATATCGAGGTTTTTGCTTGTCGTACGAAGACATGCCAGTTTAGACATTGATATTGTGGTACACCATCAAAAAGAGGGTTTTCTCCTAGTGAAACAAAAGGTTCCGCATGCGTCCCGAGATGTCGAGAAAATCAAAGCCAAGTTATGAAGCGCTCAACGCCGGTTTCTTAGTCACTTCTTATCTGCAGTGGGTTGCAAATGTGGTGCCTGTACCCAAGAAGGATGGCAAGGTACGAATGTGTGTGGATTACAGAGATCTGAACAAAGCGAGTCCGAAAGATGATTTTCCACTTCCTCATATTGATGTTCTGGTTGACAACACCGCTCAGCATAAGGTTTTCTCCTTCATGGATGGTTTCTCCGGTTACAATCAGATTAAAATGGCTCCTAAAGACATGGAGAAGACTACTTTGTTACAGTGGGGCACTACGCTACAAGGTTATGCCGGATCGAAGAACGCGCCACTTATCAACGTGCTATGGTGACATTATTTCATGACATGATTCATCACGAGATAGAGGTCTACATCGACGACATGATAGCTAGATCACAAACTAAAGAAGAACACCTTGATCATCTACGAAAACTATTTGACAGGTTTAAGAAGTACAGACTAAGACTCAATCCTAACAAGTGCACCTTTGGAGTCAGATCCGGTAAACTCCTAGGGTTTGTCGTCAGTGGAAAAGGTATTGAAGTTGACCCCGCCAAGCTTAAAGCTATTCAAGAAATGCCAGCTCCCCGCACCGAGAAGGAAGTTAGAGGTTTCTTGGGCCGATTGAATTACATTTCCAGATTCATTGCACATCTAACTGCTACTTGTGAGCCAATCTTCAAGTTACTAAAGAAAGATCAAGTGGTAGAATGGAACGACGATTGCCAGATCGCTTTTGACAAAATCAAGGAGTACCTACAGAATCCTCCTATCTTGATGCCGCCTGCCGAAAGAAGACCTCTTATCATGTACTTGACAGTGTTAGAGAACTCAATGGGGTGTGTGTTGGGGCAACATGACGAGTCTGGTCGAAAAGAGTATGCAATATACTACCTTAGCAAAAGTTTACCGGTGAAACAAGATACTCATGAGAAAACTTGCAACGCTTTAGTTTGGGCTGCTCGCCGACTAAGACAGTATATGTTGACTCACACCTTGTTGATTTCAAAATGGATCCGATAAAATACATATTTGAGAAACCGCCTCTCCTAAGGATAGCAAGATGGCAAATGATCTTGACCGAATCGACATCCAAGACACTTCTCAAAAGCGATCAAAGGAAGTGTAGTAGCGATCATTTGGCTCATCGTAGATGACTATCGGTCTATACAATTCAATTTCCGATGAAGATGTTTTACTAGTTACGATTACGAAGAACGTGTAACACGGTGAACTCGACTTTTAGTGATTTTGTATCGCAAATGCGGATAGCAAGAGTCGCCACCGACTTTTATTTTTATCCAATTAAGAGAAGGTAAAAGTACAAAAAGACCTTCGTTTAGATTCGAGTACGGAGAAGGTTATGAAAAGGAAGGTATTAGCACCCTTTCCATCCGCAGCTTATTCTACGGCTCTTAGTTGCTCTAGATCACTTTTTAAAATTGCTTTACGTGTGTTTGACAAAAATGTTTTGAAAAGGCATTTCGCTTTGACTTTGTAATGACTCATGTAGGAGTGTATACAAAGTGTTCGAAATGTTTCGTTTTGAAAAGAGTTTGAACTTTGAAAAGAGTGTGTGGTGTGAATAGCATTTGGTTTAGAGCAAGCAACTAAAAGACTTATTACCCACTCGGAATTGGTCATTTCGTTTCTCGTTCCTTTAGAATAGCGCTAGCCATACCATTAGTTGGTAGGTAACTCCATTCATTGGATGTAAGCGGACATTCAAGGGACATCGGATGGTCATTGAAGGCAACTTGTAGGAAGTATCCTAGCACATTCGAAGGGACTATCATCATTTTCGAGGCGACAATCGAGGGTCAAGATCATGTATTCGGAGGCGACATCGTGGGTCTTATGATCTTTGTATCGAAGGGACTATGATGATTTGTTTGTAGGCAACGGTGCTAGGATACCTCACGTTCGAGGGACATGACCATTTGTGATTCGCAAAGGCAACGAGAGAGAATTACCTAAGGGTGCATGTGTGAAAGAAGTGTGTTGATTTATATTTTATCTTGAAAATTAGTGGGCTAAGTTCATTATTATCTTGCCATACACGCCTAGTTACTAGCAATTGATAGGGTGCGGAAAGTAAAATGCGGAATGTAAAGATGCGGAAAAGGTAAATCGCTATTACAAGGCTTTGGGGCAGATACATAATTTAAAATGCGGAAAATAAAGACCTAATTTTAAACTATTACATCCCATATACAGTTACATTATTGAAAAAAATAAAATGATAAAGCAAGAATCGTCTGAATCGGATCAACCTGTAAAAGAACGAGAAATCGGAAAATGCGAGATGAATCGAATAAGAGAAAAAATGTTAGAAAAATGCAAATTTTTATATGAGAAAATTATTACATGCTGGAAATAATATAAATATGCTAAAATAAATTTTTGGGATTTTTTGGATGCAATTTAATAATTTAAAATGAATTTAAAATGATTTAAATGCAAAATTATGAATAAAAATAAATATGCATGCAAAATTGTATTTTTTAATTTATTAAATTAAATAAAGATTTTCAGAAAACAAATGTGAAAGGAAAATAATTTTTGACAATTTTTTAATGCATAAATAAAAATATGAAAAGAATTAAAAATAATGCAAAATACTAAAATATATGAAAATAGGAAAAATATGAGTTTTGTAAAAGAAGAAAAAAATATAGGTCTTGACCAACTGAGCTAACGTGTTCTACTGTTTGAAAACCGGATCAAGTAAAACAAAGACAAGTGTCGCCTCCTGGTCTCGTCCGCGCGCGAAGCTTCATCGTCCCCGATTCAAATATTTGAAGCTAGCGTCGGCCATTGTTCGACGCTAAGGTCCCTGGCAAAATCAAAAATCCAACACACATAATATAAATGAATTCTAAAGGCATGGTTCGATTGGAAACATCATTCCGAATGCAATGGTATTGGTCTTGAGGTCCAATTTTTCCTGTTTTGGAAAACCCTAAACGTGTTCTAAACCCTAACAATGGTGTTATGCATTCACAGCCATGGAAATTCGATTAAAGCACCCAGAAAGTTTGCAAATACATCACTGATCACAAAAACAAACACAAATCGCGTTAAAGATGCATGAAAATTAAAACACGATTTTTGAAATTTCAAGAACAAACCAATTTCGGTTTTCACGATTCTGGATGGTTTTTGGCAAAGTGAAGGTCTGAATCGACTCTAGAGGTGTCAAGCAATGTGTTGGACACCTTAAAATTGATTGAAAACGGCTGGAAGTGTGATTGCCAATAGCTTGAAGGTCACGGTTTTTTGAGCTTTGGAATAGGGTTTCTAGGGCAATTTTTCTCTCTTGATAGGTATGCATCACACATTTATACTGGATGAATTTGGCATGGTTTTGGAAAGAATCAATCAACATTCAATGTAAATCAAAATTGATTTTTGTACAAAATCAAATTTTCAAAATTTGATTAATTTCCAATCCAATCTTGCCATATTGATCAATTTTCGAAAATTGCTGGCCTTTGTGAGTTACTTGAGTCTCAAGGAAAGAATAAAAATCAATCTTTCAATTAATTTTGATTTTATACTTTATTTTTAAATTTAATTTGCATTTAAATGAATAAATTCAAAATTAAATAGAAAATAAATAAAAATTGTGGCATTGGGCTTGGATATTCCTAATTGTATGAGGAATAAGTTTGGATGAAGAAAAAGCAAGCCCATTTGCAAAAAATTTGATTTTTAGAAGTATCTCTCTTTGTGCATTCCTTCAAAATTGCCCAACTTGTGAATGGTGCATCTTGCTCAATTTTTCACATTTTTGAGTGTTCTTGAGTTTTCTTGATGAATGGTGCATCTTGCTCAATTTTTCACATTTTGTGATGGAGTTACCATGCTCAATATATCTTCAAAACAAAAAGTTGACTTTTTGTTGACTTTGAAAATGACCTGTAATGTTTTGAGCTATACCTCTCAAATGAAGCATTTTTTGGACATTCTTGTGAGACATGAAGTTGTAGAGAATTGAATTTCCTTCAAAACAAGAGCTGGTGGAAAAATTTCTGAGAACGTATGAGAAAGTTATGATCAGTCAAAGTTCAGTTGACTTTTCACCTAGAAACCCTAATTTAGAAAGTTGGACTTTTGAGAAAATCTTGAGTTTTCTTGATGAATCATGATCAACCCTTGATCAAATGATGAATGTAACTTCAAAATGAGGATGTTGACCAAAAATTATGAGGTTTGACTGTATGTTGACCACAGTTGACTTTTTGTCCAATACAACTGATTTTCAACCATCTGAGCAATTGTCTGAGGAAACTTGACTTGTGAGGCTTGAAACTTGACATGGAGAATCTTTGAAACATATGAGGAGGCATGAACACCATTGGAGATATTGGAAGTCCATCTTGACCTGAGAGATACCAAACCCTAGTTTGGGTTGATTGTCTAGGAGAGAGTTTGTCTGATCAACTCTTGAGGAATCTTTGAGTATAGATGTATGAAATCTCTTGAGTGGATGGAGGGCAAATTTTGGGGTATGAACTTCCCTGTTCAATCTTCTTGTCGGAGGGTTAGATTGATACGCTTGTCTTCGTGACCGGAGGTAAGATGATTGAACACCGAGTACACCGAAAATTTGCACTCGCGTTGGTCGATGATGCGGAATGGGCTTATGCCATTTGGAGAAGCTGGGGAATGAGTCGACGTTAGACCGAGATTATTGATAGGAGGATTGCTGAAAGTGAGCCGCGCCAGCTCAGACGCTTCGAAAGGAGAGGAGATGGGCTTAAGATGCCATCCAAGGAGTCGACGTTAGACTTCGTGTTCATTTTTCTTTGAATGAAGTTATTGGTTTGCATTGATTTTTAACCATATATGCAGATTCGAAAGTGAAGCATGTTGACAAATAGTCGGAGATGGGCTTAAGATGCTATCCAAGGCAATCGAGTCGACGCTAGACTCGTAGTCATTGTTGATAATAAGGAATCGAATAAATCTTCGTCCGATTACTCGAGGAGGTTGTAGTTGGCAAAATGGGACATCTTCCCCGTTGGCATCGGTGTTGATCCATCGTTATCGAGGATAACCGAGGCGGTCTTCGGATAGTTTTCCGTCGATTCGGGCTTAATCTCGACCACCGTCGGAGGACAACCAAGGGCGGTCTTCGATAGTTTTCCACGATTCGGGCTTAATCTCGACCTGTCTGCCAAGTGATCACACTGCTTTGAGAAAACAAGAGAAACTTTGATAGAATATTTGTTAGTTTTATGCAAAGTATGATGCATGATGTTGTATATGAATGGCGTATGCATGAATTATGACTTTATGAGAAATGTATGAATGATAGTTGTGGTATTTCAAAACATATCCATCTTGAAGAAGATGCGAATGTTCTGTTTGAGGATTTCGACTCGCTGGGGAATCGAGTAGAGATCCTCGCTTTGAAGGAGAAGAAAGATACTGGATTCCTCCGATGCACTATCCGACCAAGTCTTGGGCCTAGATATTGTTGAGGAAGGTAGATTCGAGAGCTCTTGTTGGAGATCTCATATATAGACCCGCCGAGGAGAGTCCGGAGGCGATCCGTTGGGGATTCCGAGTGTAGATCTCACTGAGAGCATTTGATAGTTACCGGAGACCGGTTGGAAGAGTCGAACCCGTTGTAATCTTTGGGCCGGGGATGAAGATGTAGTTTCCTCCGATGCACTATCTCGACCAAGTCTCGAGTCCGATACCGCTACTGGGGAAAAAGGAAGGGATCGAGATGTCCGCTGGGATAAATATCTCGGTCGGGATGAAATGTTACTTGATACTCGATGTAATCCGCTTAGTTGATCGATAACGGCTCGGGACTAACATATACTCACTGGGAGGTTTATGGTGAGTGACACCTTTGGGAATCACGCCTGGAATCAGATGGTGACTTTTGTCGTCATCTTAATTCCTGGAGCCTACAAGTTACTTTTGTATGTTCACTTTTCGTATGTTTGCAAAGAGATTTTTATTGTCAATGCGATAATCATTCAAAGCAAACGCGGACTTTAAACAACAAGTGAAAATTGTAAAGAGAAGGAAAGTCGATTTATTCGAAATGTGGCGATGGCCAAGTAGTTTGTACACAAGAAAGGTAAAATCTATGGAAACAATCTCGTTAAGTTCCAACTATGCTGGTACTCATATATTTCAACTATCTCATCTCCTTGTCACGAGAAAGTGAGTGAATTGATCTCGCCATTTGAATCTTGAATGCCGATAGTAGTCCGAAGTAGGTGATCTTGAAGAGACATAGTCGACGCCAAATCCCTAACTTTTGCCTAGACCGCCTTTCGTTTTCGCCTCACGGATACCTTTTGCCCAAGCCGCTTTTCGTGTTTTCGACTTGCGTGTACATGTTTTGTATATATCCTTAACTTTTGCCCGAACTCTTTTGGTTCGCCAGATGCCCTTATTTTGCCTAGGTCACCGACCCAGCGGGTCTCTTTATGCGTAGTATTTTTGACTATGTCTCGTTCATGGTGTGGGAAGTCTTCACCATCCATGGTGCTAAGTATCATGGCTCCGTAAAATACTGCCTTGACTACGAATGGTCCCTCATAGGTGGGAGTCCATTTGCCCTCGGATCACCTTGTGGAAGAATGATGCGCTTGACTACTAGATCACCGACTTGGTAGACTCGGCTTGACCTTCTTGTTAAATGCTCGATCATTCGCTCGATAGATCTCCGCCTGCGTATGGACGCGAGTCGCTTCTCATCAATCAAATTAATCCGTCAAGTGGGTCTCGACCCAATCGCTCGCCTAACTCGCCTCCTGAGGACTCTAGTTGAGGTATCCGAACCTCGATGGGTAAGACGGCTTCCATACCGTATACGAGAGAGGGAGTTGCCCTGTGGATGTCCGTCAGAGTGTGATAACCATGAAGAGCAAATGGTAACATCTCATGCCAATCTTTGTAGGTCACCGCCATCTTCTCAGATAATCTTCTTAATGTTCTTGTTGGCGGCTTCCACAGCCATTCATCTTAGGCCGATACGGAGAAGAATTGTGATGTTTGATCTTGAACTGCGTGCGTAGTTCGGTGATCATCTTATTGTTGAGATTGGAACCGTTATCCGTGATAATCCTTTCAGAGTGCCATACCGATGTATAAGATTATGTTTGATGAATCGAGCCACAACATTCTTGGTAACGATGCATACGAGGTCGCTTCTACCCACTTGGTGAAGTAATCGATTGCCACAAGGATGAACCGATGTCCGCTGGAAGCGGGGCTTGATTTCAATCATGTCAATGCCCCACATTGCAAAAGGCCAAGGAGCTGTTAGAACATCTGAGGTACCGAGGTTTGTGCACTTTGTCTCAGTAACTGCATTTGTGACAAGATCGAGCGAGCGTGACAATCGCCCATGGTGGACCAATAGTAACCGTTCTCAAAATCTTCTTAGCCATGGTGTGTCCACCGGAGTGGGTACCAAATGCGCCTTCGTGTAACTCTTCCATGATACACATTGCTGTTTTATGGTCTACACAGCGGAGTAAGCACAAGTCGTGGTTGCGCTTGTATAGGATGTCGTTGCTAAGGAAGAATTTGGAAGCGAATCTCCTCATGAATTTCTTATCATTAACAGATGCCCCTGCGGGATATTCCCGAGTCTCAAGATACCTCTTCACATCGTAGTACCAAGGTTTCTCTTTTGTATCAAGCTCACAACAATATGCTGGTTCGTCAAACTTCTCAATGATGATCTGGGGAGCCTCGTTGTCCCATCTGACCTTGAACATAATTGACATAGTAGCTAACGCGTCAGCCAACTGATTCTCTTCTCGTGGAATATGATCAAAAGTAATCTCTTCAAGTAGGGATCAAACTCAACATGCCTCGACACGGAATGAGATTCGATGCTCAGATCCCACTCGCCTTTATCCGACCGATCACCAAAGTCGAGTCTCCATACACTTGTAAGAACTTGATTCTTAAGTCAATAGCACTTTAAGACCCATGATGCACGCCAGACCGGCCATGTTGTTAGTGCAACTAAAACATAATCAAGCGTGAAAGGCGATGTCCACCGTAGGGATGTAATGATGGCGCCAATGCCATTGCCGAAAGTGCGTTGAGGCTCCATCAAAGACCATGGTCCATCGATCCTTGTTCAGTCCTTCGTCTCGGCCTCGGTTCTTCACAATCTGAATTAGTAGAACATCTTCATCTCGAAATTAACCGCATAGACCGATAGTCATTCACGCTTGATGAGCCAAATGATCGGCTACCACACTTCCTTTGACCGCTCGAGAAGTGTATTGATGTCATATTCGGTCAAGATCATTTGCCATCTTGCTATTCTTCCGGAGAGAACTGGTTTCTCAAATATGTATTTTATCTGATCCATCTTGAAATCAACAGGTAGTGTGAGTCAACATATACCTTAGTCGGCGAAAGCACCAAGCCAAAGCGCTGTAAGTTTTCTCAAGTGTGAGTATCTTGTTTCACACGGTAAACTTTTGCTAAGGTAGTATATTGCATGCTCTTTTCGACTGCACTCGCCATGTTGCCCCAACACACACCCCATTGAATTCTCTAACACCGCAAGTACATGATAAGAGGTCTTCCTCGCGGCATCGATAGGAGGATTCAGGTACTCCTTTATTTTGTCAAAAGCGATATGGAAATTGTCGCTCCATTCCACTACTTGATCTTTCTTAAGTAACTTGAAGATTGGCTCACAAGTAGCGCTAGTGTGCAATGAACTGCAATGAATTCAATCGCCCAAGAAACCTCTGACTTCCTTCTGCAAGGGAGTCGCATCTCTTGAATAGCTTTAACCCCGCAAGTCGAAACCTCGAAAAGGCGGCTTGGGCAAAAAGGGTATCCCGTAGATCGAAACCCGAAAGGGAGGTCTAGGCAAAAGTTAGGATTTAAGCGCATTTACTATGTCTCTTCCGATCACCGCTTAGACTACTATCAAGATTCAAGATTCAAATGGAAGATCAGCCTACTCACTTTCTACCGATGAAGGAGATGAGATAGTCGAAATATATGAGTACTAGCATAGTTGGAACTTAACGAGATTGTTTCCGCATAGCTTTTACCTTTCTTGTGTACAAACCACTTGGCCATACGCCACCTTTCAAATAAACGCAAGCTTTTTCTCTTTACAATTTTTGTTGTTGTCGCTTGCAATAAGTCCAACGCTTATTTTGAATGACTATACGACTTGACAATAAGAATCTAATCGCAAACATAATGAAAAGCGGCATGCAAAAGTAGTTACCTGTGCTCTAGGAATGAGATGACGACAGAGGTCACCAAGAGCATTCCCCCGCAGAACATAATCCCCGCAGAGGTGTCACTCACTAAACCTCCCCCAGCGGAGTATATGTCAATCCACGAGCAGTGATTCCACTCAACTAAGAAATGTTACATCAGTCTCCGAGCAGTAACACTTCATCCCCAGCTAAGATGTTTATCCCCAATGATACCTCTCAACAATTCTCCTTTCTCCAAGAAGGTATCCGTGACTCGAGACTTGGTCAGATAGTATACCGGAGAAAATCTACATCTCCTATTCCCCGGTCAGAGATTCCAACGGGCCCCAACCCGGTCTCCCAGCAACCATCAAATGCTCTCCAGTGAGATCTATACTCAAAATCCCCAGTAGAGCGTCTCCTAATTTCTTCCCAACATGATCTACATGCAAGATCCCCAATAAATTGCCTCCGCACTCTTCTCAGCAGGTCTATGTATGAGATCTCCAACAACAAGCTTCTCTACCCTCAACAATATCTAGGCCCAAGACTTGGTCGATAGTGCATCGGAGGAATCCAGATATCTTTATTCTCCTTCAAAAGCGGGTTCTCACCCACCAATCCCAAGCGTAAGTCGAATCCTCAAGGTAACATCCGTGATCTTCTTCAAGATGGATATGTTTTGAAATACCACAACATCTATCATTCATACATTACTCATAAAGTCACAATTCATGCATATGTCATTCATACATTGTCATGCATCATACTTTGCATAAAACTAACAAATATTCTATCAAAGTTTCTCTTGTTTTTCCAAAACAGAAAGTCACTCCGACACCGGTCCAGATTAAGCCCCAATCAACGGAAAACTATCTCGAAGACCACCCCTAGTTTTCCTCCGACGACTAGTCCAGATTAAGCCCAATCGACGGAAAACTATCTGAAGACCACCCTAGTTGTCCTTCGACGATCGTCCAGATTAAGCCCCGAACCGACGGAAAACTATCTCGAAGACGCCGGTTATCCTCCGATAATGTGCAATGGATCAACACCGATGCACAATAGGAAGCTATCCACATTTTTGCCAACTACTATTCCCCGTGAGTAATCAGACGAAGATCTATTCTAATCCTTCTTATTATCAAAGAACTACAGAGTTCATGCACGACTCCAGGTTTTGATGGCATCTTAAGCCCATCTCCGACTACTTGTCAACATTTCTTCGCCTTCGAACGCTGCATATTTGGTTAAAAATCAATACAAACCAATAACTTCATTCAAAATGAGCACTAAGTCTAACGACGACTCTCCGATGGCATCTTAAGCCCATCTCCGCCCTTCCACTATCAAGAACATCTGCAGAGCCTAGCGTACGGCTCACTCCCCAGCATCGATCTTTCCAGATGGCATCTTAAGCCCATCCCCGTCAATTCTCCTATCAACATTCCCGAGTCTAGCGTACGACTCATCCTCCAGCGAAGTATCCAGCTTCTCGAAATGGCATCTGTAAGCCCATTCCCGCATCATCCACCAACAATGAGTGCAAATTTTCGTGTATTGAGTGTTCAATCATCTTCTACCTTCAGTCACGAAAGAAAGCGTGTCAATCTAACCCTTCCAAGACAAGAAGATTGAACAGGGCAGTGTCATACCCCAAAATTTTCCCTCCATCTTCTCAAGATATTTCATACATCCATACTCAAGGATTCCTCAAGAGTTGATCAGACAAACTCTCTCCTAGACAATCAACCCAAACTAGGGTTTGGCAATTCTCAGGTCAAGATGGACTTCCAACATCTCCAATGGTCTTCATGCCTCCTCATATGCTTCAAAGATTCTCCATGACAAGTTTCAAGCCTTACAAGTCAAGTTTCCTACAATTGCTCGATGGTTGAAAATCAACAGATTGGACAAAAGTCAACTGTGGTCAACATATCCAAACTTCATAATTTTGGTCAACATCCTCATCTTGAAGTTACATTCATCATTTGATCAAGGGTTGATCATGATTCATCAAGAAAACTCAAGATTTGCTCAAAAGTCAAACTTTCTAAATTAGGGTTTCTAGGTGAAAAGTCAACTAAACTTTGATCGATCATAACTTTCTCATACTTTCTCGTAAATTTTCCACCAACTCTTGTTTTGAAGGAAATTCAATTTCTACAACTTCATGTCTCACAAGAATGTCCAAAAATGCTTCATTTGAGAGGTATGGCTCAAAACATTACAGTCATTTTCAAAGTCAACAAAAGTCAACTTTTGTTTTGAAGATATATTGAGCATGGAAACTCCAATTGAGATGATACAAAAGGTTGGTTAGAGTACTTTAGAGCTTTTCAAAAGTCCAAGAACACTCAAAATATGGAAAATTGAGCAAGATACACTATTCAGAAGTTGGGCAATTTTGGACAATTGCACAAAAGGACATTTTGGTCAAAAGGCAAAATTTTCCAAATGGGCCTAAAATCTTTTGGTCCAAACTTGTTCATGACATGATTTTTGACCCATAAATGTTAATATGGTAATTTTCTATTTTATGATTTATATTTGAATTTTAAAACATTTAATTCAAAATTAAATCATGTAAAATATGAAAATAAGATTTTTTTCAAAAAGGATTGGATTTATATCTTCCTTGAAGTCCAAGATAGCCCATAATTCATACCAAATTCGTGCTAGCCTTTGCATTCATGAGAAAATCAATTTTTCAAAGATTTGATTTATTTTAAATGGAAAAATATTGCACATTGATGGATGAATCTTTTTTCACTCCTTTTTCTCTCCAAATTGCCTCTATAAATTTTCAGCATTGTGTACAAACCAAAGAAGGAAACCCTAGCTCAAGCCAAACCCTTGTTCTTGCAAAATTTTTCCAAGAAACTTGAAAATTCGAGTTTTGTTTTCCAGCCCTTTCCAGCCTCTCTCAAGCACTCAATCGTGTTCTAAGGGTAAGTATGAGTAAGTTTGCATCAAAAACAATGGTCAAAGCAAGCTAAATCGTGCCGTATACATGCATACATAATCAATTTTCTCTTGAATTCGCATTTTTATTACCTACTTGTTTTATTTAATTCTAATGATTTGGTTGTGTTCCTGAGACTCCACATGGTCGATCTGGGCCATCGTTTCAAAGCTTGCACGTAAGAATCTCGATTTGCCATGGCTAGGGCTTTTTGAACTGTCTTCTTCGAACCGGCCTATACAGGCACTTTCAGGGAAAACGAAGACCACCGTTGGATTCGCAGACCCCGATTTAGGGGGGGTAGCTTTAACCCTGAGTTTCGATTCTTAGTATTTTGCGTGTTACGCTTCGGTTGGAGAAGACGACGAGTTAGGGCTCCGGCCGGACCGATGCCGAATCCGCGAGCTTGCGTGGCGTTTTGTTCTGATTCGCCTTCAGAAGTGACGGGCCCACATGCCGATCGCTGAATTTCAAACCATGACACGCCTTTGTACATAAACCACACTTTCCAGATTTCCAACACAAAAAGCCACTTGGCCTAGTGGTAAAGACGCTGCCTGTTCAAAGATCCTCTCCAAGGCCATCAGTTCGAGCCAGCCTGGGACCTGGTTTTGTTTTCCTTTTTCAAAACCTCACTTTTTTCAATTTATTTTCTATTTTATTCTTATTTAATATTTTGCATCTATTTAATTTCTTTTCAATATTTTTAATTCTGCATTAAAAAATCATCAAAAATTATTTTTCTTTTTTACATTATTTCCAGAAAACCTTTATTTAATTTATAAAATTAAAAAATATAATTTTGCATGCATATTTATTTTTATTCATAATTTAGCATTTAAATCAATTTTAATTAGTTTTAAATTATTAAATTGCATCCAAAAAATCCCAAAAAATTATCTTAACATATTTATGTTATTTCCAGCATGTCATATTTTTTCCAATTAAAAATTTGCATTTTTTCTAACATTTTCTCTTATTTCGATTTCATCATATTTTCTGATTTCTCTTATCGCTTCACAGGTGTTATTCCGCTCAGACGTTTCTTTACCGTTTTCATTCTTTTTCAATAATGTAACTGTTTATGGGATGTAATAGTTTAAATTAGGGTTTTATTTTCCGCAAGTTTAAATTATGTATCTGCCCCAAAGCCATGTAATAGCGTAGGACATTTACCTTTCCGCACCTTTACATTCCGCATTTTAATTTCTGCACCCTATAAATTGCTAGTAACTAGGCGTGTATGGCAAGATAATAATCAACATAGCTCACTAATTTTCAAGATAAAATATCTGAATCAACACACTTTTTAACACATGCACCCCTTAGGGTAATTCTCTCTCGTCGCCTTACGAATTCAAAATGGTCATGTCCCTCGAACGTAGACACTTTTTCTGTACTTTTACCTTCCCTTAATTGGATAAAAATAAAAGTCGGTGGCGACTCTTGCTATCCGCACATTTGCGATACAAAAAACACAAAAAGTCAGTTCACCGTATCACATCCTGCTTCGTGGATCCATGGTCTTCCTAGTAGACAACTCAGAAGTACCGGTACATCCATGACTGAAGGTGATTTGAATGTATGGACCAATCGTCATTGAAGGTCGATTTCAATAATGATTTTCTTGACCCATCAAAAGCTCTTACCACTATATCGTTGAATTTCATCGGCCTTCCTTTGTAAGATAAATGAGCAAGAGTCGTTTTTGGCATTACATTTAAGGATGAACCGGTATCCACTAGTACGTTGGATAGTGAGTCTGATTGGCAAATCATTGAGATATGCAGAGCCAAATTGTGACCTTTCCCTTCCTCTGGAAGTTCCTCATCACTGAAACTTAGATTATTGCAAGCTGTTATGTTGCCCACAATACCTCCAAACTGGTTTGTAGTCACATCGTGATCTACATAAGCTTGATCTAGTACTTTCATTAAAGCTTCTCGGTGAGCTTCAGAGTTCAGAAGTAGAGATAGTATAGAAATTGAAGGAGTCTCGATCACCGATCCACGACTGTACTCTTTTCTTGATTAACTTCAGTATCTCATCAAAATCTGTGGAGACGTTGGTTCTATCAGGCAGACCAACATTTGTGCTTGGATTAACAGTGGGAATCATTGTGGGATTCTCGGGATATATGTTAACCGGATTTTGTCTAATAACAGGAACAGCAGGCGGTCTTGGTGGCAACGGAGTATGTACTCGTCCACTTCGTGTTACTCGTCCTATCTCAGTTATGTTGACATTAGCTGGAAGAGTTGGCATGGGTTTCTCCTTTCCATCCTCTATCACAGTTGCATTGTATTGATAGGGAATTGCTTTGTTAGAACTTTATGAAACAGGACCGGGTAGGCAAATCACCAAAGGAGACTCTGGAACGTTTGAACCGTTATATTCAATCTCCACGTGCTTGGGTACATTGAAACAGGGGACAATAATGTTTACTTCGGGATTTTCCGAGTTGATATCTGAGACTAAAAGCTCATGCGGAAAATGCCCCACCAGATTCACGCCATAGTCATCTTTGTTTCAGAGATCTGATGTCACCAATGTCTAGCAATCGTTGAATGTCTCGCCTTATGGTGGGACACCAAGATCCTTGAAGATGTTGCAAGTCGCTGTAATCGTGTTTAGTGAAGGCACCCATTGTACCGTATGTATCATGGAGATGTACTAAGTTTCCTCCGATCGATTCACGCTTGGACGAGATACCGATCCGTATTCCTTAGTATCAAATTCACCGATGTCTATTATGACCGGAAGTGGATTTGCTTGCACGTTTGATTTGTATTCTTGAAGGAAAGAAGATTAGACCTTACTAATCTCGTATTTCGCTTTTAACGCTATGCAATGCTCAAGATCATGGCCCTGCTCCTTGATGAAAAGGGCAAGATACGTCCGCTTTGTACCACCGGCAATTTTTCCGGGACCGGAGGTGGTAACTCGTCCGCATAAGATTCCTTTCTATTAATGCAGGTATAGTTCTGTACGCCATCGAATTGGGTCGAATTATGACCCGAGGCGCACGGTTTTGATTGTTAAACCCGCTGCTGTCGAGGTTGTTGAGTTTGTTGGAACGCAGCAATTCTCGATTTGAACTTGTGTTAACAGGCGCTATGGCTACCGTCATTGTTGATCGACATTCTTCGCGGTTTCTGGATACCATTCCTATGGCATGTTCTTTTTCTTGGAAAATCGATTCCAACCTCTTAGTTCCACCGGAAGATCCCGCCTTTGGTTAGGCGTCCGGCTCAAACCCTTCCTCTAGCCGCATTCCCATGTTTACCATCCGGTGAAATCTCCGGGCTAGCAATCATTCGCTCGTAGTAAAATGGGCTAAGAGTGTTTAAGAAAACCTTTGGTCATCCTCTCTTCTAATGGCGGGTCGACTTGAGCAAAGCACCCTCCACCGCTGAGCGATTCTTTGAATGTCTCTTCTTTCCGGGACATGGAGCGGAGTTGATCCCGATCCGGGGCCATATCCAAGTTGAACTTATATTGTTGTACGTAAGGCTTCACCTAAGTCATTGAATGTTTGATACTTGCACTGTCTAATCCCATGTACCACTTCAGCAAGGCACCGTGAGACTATCTTGAAGTAGTGGATTAACAACCGTGATCATCACAGACGTGGACATTTTCCGGCATACATCGAAGATGACTCGTGGATGTGAATTTCTTTATATTTTCAAAGTCGGACTTTGAATTTCGCAGTATCCTTACGCGAGGAACTAAGCATAAATCATGGGCGCTCTTCCCAAATAATTCTTTTCCTGATTGTTTTAATCTCAAGTCGCATCTTGAGGAGTCGTTCCGGAGATTCTCCATCGGACCACGAGGATTCGTGTTATCGCTCGAATATGGTGAACTTCTTCATAGAGTGTACTACGAAGTCGAGTTCGCCATGATCGTTGAGAAACCGCCATAGTTACTATGGAAAAGTTATTCCACGCTATGAGTAGGTGTTGAGTTCTCGCAGTAGGTACTTGCCGTGGTTGTTTGTACCGAGAAGTCGGTTGACGAAACCGATGCCGAAATTGAAAGGCATGCCCCATGGATAACCTTCCGCATACCAAGGTGAACCATCGCTGCAAGCTTGAAACCGAGTAGTAGTGACCTCAAATCGCCGCTTGATTTTGACTGCTCGATGTTGCTTGCTGACTTTGTGCTGCTGCCAATGAGTTGACCAAAGAAGTGAGTCTCTCCACCTCTTCTTGCAGTGTTGTCACTGTACTACGAATCTCAACATTTTCTTGCTCAAATCCTTCCATTACTTTCCTTCTTTTTGAACGTGTATTGTATGTTCGAGTAGGCTGTGGACGTGGTCGAGAAACTCTAAGACGCGACAGCTTGGCGATCTTTTCCTTTCTGGAAAAAATTCCAAAAGATCAAACTCTAGACAATAGACTCAAAATGCAAAGTATGATGCATGATTATGAATGTAAAGAAAGATTTCCAAAGAATTTACGCTAAAAGAGAAATTTCTGGCAAATATTTGGATGGGAAACACTTACTTTATTAATTATTGAAAAAAGATTACAACAATTTTGTTTTTTTGAGCATTGCTCACACAAATGATAAAATAAATGATAAAAATTACAATCTAAACTAATTAATCGTCCTCGTCGGATGAAGATCCAAAGGCTTGATGTAGCTTCAACTTCGTGATTTCCTTCCCATAGTGAGCTTTCTTCAAATTTTCTCGCTTTTAGCTTGTTAATGACTTTCTTCCACCTGCCGGAGCAGGATCGCTGGTTGTCATCTCCTCAAGCTTCCTTCCTTTCTTTGATGTATCTCTTGATCGCTATCTTTCTCGCAAATCTTCTCATCTTTCTCCATGAGCCATTCATCCCGAAGTAAAGCGCCTTTTCATGATCTTTGACCGCTTCTTAAGCTTCTCGCTGAGATCACCTAAGGAACTTATCTTCCAAATCCTATTTCTCAAGCCTCATCTTGGCCAAAGCTTCTGGTATTCTCCCATAGTCTCGACGGAAAAATTGTTGATTTGGAAGTCGTTGAGAACATAGGTTCTTCATAAGCATAAGGCATTCAAATTCCTTTGCTCTTTCTTTACCCAAGAAGTGTAGATTTCATGGCTACACAATTCTTTGCCTTACCTTTTTCTTTCCTTCGATGTGATGCCAAGCTCGATCATCCTAGCCTTCAAACCTTGGGAATCCTCTCCTCATGATAGAAGTAACTCTCACCAGAAACCAAGAGGTTTACTAGAGTTTGCATACCCGAGTTGACGCCTCGCCAGAATGGGTTGTAGTTGATTCCTCCTTTGTGCCGATGAGAGGTACGCTGGCAAATTCTCCACAGCCTCTCAATGATTTCCATCTCATTGTCCGCCAAGGTATACCAATGGATATCGCCATTTGTAAGAGACATGAGTCTTCTCGACCAATGCCAATCGCCTTTGTTTTCGGAAGATAAGAGATTTAGGCAAGTGAGACAATCCATTTGAAAACAGAGGTACACAACACACGATAGTTCCATCTCCTTGACGATTCCTATGATGAATGGAGAAGTACGTATCACCAAGCAGAGTGGGAACGGATTTCCAATCGAAGATCCTTATGGCGCTGATATCAACGAAACTTGGAACGTTGGGAAACAACACCAATCCATAGATGAGTAAAGCTAAAATAGCTTCAAAGGCTACCATACTACCGGCTTCGAGAATTTAAGAGCCTTCTCCATTAGGAACTTTGAAGTTAGTCCTAAGAGTTTTCCTTTGTAGTTAGGTTTTGTCTATCTCGATTTCTTTTAGTGAGTCATTGTTGCAATGATCGGTGACTTAGGAATGGCTTCCAAACCATTGAAAGGCACTTTGTCCGACATCGAGATACCTAGGATGTGTGCGCATTTTCCAAAGTAGGCATCAATTGATAATCGTGGAAAGTGAAACAAATGATAGATCGGATCGTGAAATCGAACGAAAGTTTTGAGAAGTCCTTCATCCACGTTAGTGTTCAGGATGGTTAAAAGAGTTCCATAGCGTTTTCTGAAATCCGAGGGATCTTCTACCAAGGATGTTAACTCTTTCAACTTCCCTACGTCAGGAATTCTAAAACTGTATCTCTTGGTGAATCTTCCTCTGACGTCCATCACTCTATATTAAAATATTTACAAAGAAAAACCTCTAAATTCTTTGGAAATGGGAAGAGAAATGAAGTTTTTGAATGAATGCATGAATGCTACAAACATGGTTAGTAGTTATACACACGGTCAAGCTGCTCAAGTCACGAGCATGAGGCCAACGATAAGAATCAAACGTGGGTAAGTTCTAAGGGCTTATTCATCCGTGAAACGGTTCTATCGATAATACAGTGCTCAACGCTTCTCTTTGAAATATTATCGGATTTGTTGAATACTCAAGTCCAATAATATTTTTCAAGAAAACTCACCGATCGTAGTTCGCATGACACTATTCTAGGCTTACGCCCGAATAATTTCTTCACTACATCCTAAATGGCCGTGATGGGTTATGTGTTCTATACCACTCACCGCAAGTTCTCTTGAAAGCAAAATGTCTTCGCAAATACTTGCTAAACACAAATACTCCCAAGACAACCTCCACTGAGAGAGGGATCTCAAATTAACTCCGTAAGTACTGAGACTTCTCACAAGTTAATAGGACTATACCCCCACCTAGATCTTAAAATGTTTCTTAAACCGGTTAGGATTTCTTTCCATCGATGAAATCGCTAAACACACAATAAAGAAAACAAACATATGCACATATGAAAGCTTAACCCCTTTTTTTCTTTTTGAAAACAAAAAAAAGCTTGATGCTCTTGAGCAGAGTCACATTTTTTTTTTAAAATCAAAATTTCAGCGTACTCCCCAGCAGAGTCGCCATTTTTCCTGTTCGCATTAAAAAGTAACGCGCTAGGGAATCGAATCTGAATTCGAATCCTCTGGCTCGAAACGATTTACTCTTTTGATTTGTTTATAAAGATGCCGCGAGCATCAAGCTTTATTATTTTCAACACAAGAAATTATGATTATGAAAAAGGGGAAAGCTTCTAATACCCTCAATTGATTTTGATATGCGTAACGACTAGCGCAAACTAGACGCAACGAATTGGGGAGATTCCGGGTAAGGGGGTTTGTTATATAAAGGGAATAGATGGAGCACCCTAAATATATATATAGTTATCTATAGCTTTATATATGAATATGTTTGATATGTTTGTGTGTTTTAATTGCTATTTCTATGATTGGGAAAGTTTCTCCTTGGGTTTTAAGAAGGATAGATTATGTGGATCCTAGTATTTGTTATTATTGTGCTCGCAAAGATCTTTGATCTTCTGCATACATATCCCTTAGTGGGAATCGAGCATTTGTAGCTCGGATCTAAAGGGATCTATGGTTTGTTTGGTCCGAGGAGAAAGAAATTTGCTCGCCAAGGATGAGACCTTGTGCCTACGTATTCTCAAAAGGATGTTGAGAAAGTCAGAGCAATCGTAGTTCCCACTTATGCTAGTGGAAGCAATGGGATGTTATTAAGAGACAAAGACAAATGTCATCTTAATGAAAAATGTATCTAATCTATTTCATCACATACATTTTGAAAGGATTGATTGATTGAAATCTTTCATCGAAGTTATAGGTGTTTTGCTTGAGTGTACAAGCTACTACTTACATGTTTAAGAAAGATGTTTGAAAAATGATTGAATCTTTAATTGTAAGCATTTGATGTTTTGCTTGAGTGTTCAAGCATTACCACTTACAATTAAGAGATGTTTTTGTTTGAAAAGAGTTTGAAAAGATTGATTGATGTGATGTGATAGATGAGATACTTCTTCCATAGAGATGATAAACGCCTAATCTCGAGGAGAAATTGATTGGATTAAAGGATGATTTTAAGAACCCATGGGTCCTTGTATTGTAAGCCCAAGAGGAGGCATTTCGAGGGTCATCGAGGGTCATCGAGGTCCTTGTATGAAGCTCAAGAGGAAGCTAGGTATGGTCGGTTTTGTCTTTAAAAGGATTTCACCGAAACCATTCTTTGAATTAAGAGCAATTTCACCGGAAATTATACTCGGGTTCTATCCTAGCTGGTGATTCTTTGTATTAGAAGCCCAATAGAGGTCAGTAAGAGATTTCCGGTCTCTTTCATTGTATGATGCCCAAGAGAAGGCTAAACTCAATGAGGAGTTCTTTGAACGAAGCCCAAGAGGAGGTCGACTCAACAGGGAGTGTTGTCTTATATGAAGCCTAAGAGGCTAAACTCAGATGAATGAGTTTTCTTATAAAAGCCTAAGAGGAGGCCAACTCAATTGAAATGAGTTATCTTGCACAAAGCCCAAGAGGAGGCTAAACTGTGGGAACCCATCGTTAGACTAGTTGTTATGTTATAACTAGACAATATAACAAGTGTATGAAGTTTATTCAGTGAGTTTTATGAAGGAAATATAAACTGATGCATGATGTTTATTTACAAGAGTTTATGAAGGAAATATAAACAAGTGTCTGTGAAACGGACGTTTTTTAAAAAACGAGCGTAACTTGATTATTTACAAGTTTGAATGTGTACAAGGAAGTAAATATGTACACGAACGAGTATTTATGTACAGGAAGATATGGATGTACATATGAGGGTTGGGACTTACACCATGATGGTGGCCCATTGGTTTAAAAGCAGTTTCACCGGGAATAATGCTCCTTTCAATACCAATGGTATTCAGTGTATATACAAACGAAGTTAAAACAAACGATCGAAGTTTGTCTGTACTTGAGTATTTACAAAAAGTATATGTATTATGTACAGGTAAAAATTGGTATGTTTATAAAAAGAATATGATATGTACAAAGAAATATGTATGTACATAAAGAATGTTGGGACTTACACCGTAAGGGAGGCCCATGATCGGTTAAGAAATTTGAGAGAAAACGAATTCGGTTTTATTGTTTAATCGGATCGATCATGGAAAAAATGTAAGTTTGATGAAAAGTTTTGAAGAATGATCTTGAAAGTGTTTTTGAACAGTAAAATATACTTGTGAGAAGTTTTGAAAAGAATCGGCTTCGAAGTTTGAAAAATCACCTTTAAAGGTGCTTTGAAAAGTACTCAAAAGTACCGCTTTCGACCAAAATATAATCGGATGAAAGTTTTTCTAAACATTTTTGACACTATCTCAAAATAGATACATTAATTGACAAGTGTACAAAAATCACCTCAAATGAGGAGTTTTTATTGGTTTTGAAAAGTCAAAGTTTGTAAAAAGAAATGAAAAATTACAAAGTTTAGAAAAATGGTCCCAAGGCTACTCGAACCCGGACCTTAGGGCAAGGCAAGGTATAAATGACTTAAGAGTGAGCTGGCAACCATCGGCGGCACTACATCCGTATTGAAGTTAAACCAACTAAATATATTTTAAACCGAATTTTGAATTTAAAAACGCAAGCAATTGTTCTTCATCTCCAATCCTTCAATCAATCCTCAAATCCTCGCTTGATGAAATCAAAAGATGTAAACATGAAACTTGATCGCTTTGAGCCCGTGAACATGATGGTGTCCTTTAATTTCATTTATTTTAAGCCTAACATGATTGAATTTCAAGAACACGAAGAACCCTAAAACCGAAAAATCTAATTGAAATCGTGTATGGTGAATGATTTTGTCAATCGATCGAGGGTTATTGATCGCTGATAGTGCAAAACAAATGGCCAAGAGTTTTTGGACCGAATCAAAAAATCATAGAGTTTGAAGTTCGTGTTTCACTGCTCAAGCGAGATCGACCGCTTTAGAGTGTTTCCAATTGTGATTTTATGATTCTTAGAGCACCAACGGCCTTCAAGGATCATGTATGAATGGTCTGCTTGCTCTGAAATTGCTTGGAATGTTCTGACCAAGTCGACTTGCATATAGCTCTAAGTGAAACTGGAATTTGATGTTAGAGCTGTTACAGATGGAAGCTAATGATCTGCATCATCTATATGGGGTATGTTGATGATGTTTGGATGATCAAAACACAAGGTGCTCGAGCCAATGTCCAAATTCGATAGTTATGGCAGTTTTGACAAGTTTGTGAACATGGAATGCAAAATCTGATTTTTAGCTTTGCTTGTGTTGATTTTATGTTTCAAACAAGTTCCATATTGATATTAAAACATGTTAGACACCAAATTACTCAAGGTTTTTCACAAGTTTTCAAAAATGCAAGATTTCTCCAATTACACTATGTTTCTTGAATTTTAAGAAAGAAGAGAGAAAGCATGTTCTTGCATGGATTTGGTGTGGTTTGAAATTGCAAACAAGACCTCTATTTATAGGTCACAAGTTCTGAAAGATAAGTGAGAAAGTTTGGCTTTGGTATTTACAACTTGCCTTAGAGGGCAAGGAAGTCATTTTTGCATTAAATGCAAAAGGAAGCTTCCTTTTAACCATGGTTAATTTTCAACTTGCTCTTATCCATCATAGTTACTCTCCATCTGATATTTTATCAGCTCTAACTCTCTTTTCAAGGTGGCATGGCTTCTAGAAGAAGAAAATGCAAAATGACCTATAATTTTGAAAGTTTGTACTTGCAAATTATGGATTTTGGAGCTCTAAGTTTCAAAATCAAAAGTATGGCTAGACTCCATAGATTTGAGAGTTCTTGGACATTTTGGAAAGCTTGTTTCAAGGGCTACAACTTTCATGTTTTGAGTTTTTTCCAATTCAAAGTGGAACTATGTGAAACAATGCCATGAAGTTTGGAAAAGTATGAAATTTTAACACTTGAAAATTTCCTAAGTGTTGAAAATTTTGACTTTTTGTTGACTTTTCCAAATTTCTTGATTTTTTATGATCATGATGGATCATTTGAAGTATTTTGATGATTGAAAAAGTTTTGTTTTGAAAAAGTTGACCAAAAGTCAAAGTTTGACTTTTCAGTATGAAATTTCATCAAATGTTTCAAAAATTGACTGATGAAGTCTGTGAACTTCTGTGATGTTTTGAATCAATAAATTAGGTCAAGATGTTGAATTGAAGATATGAAGATCAATCTCCAATCAAAAAAGTCATTCATTGATCAGAAAATCAGATATTACTCATCCTCGACAAAAACCCTAATTGGTCGATCCTCAATAGATCATGAGGAAAAATTTGATATCTGAAGATCAGAGGTTGATGATTTGATCAAGATAGATCAAATGAAGTGAGTAAGACTCAAACCCTAATTGCTTACCTCTTGAATCAGATGAAAATTCTGTAAAACCCTAATTTTGACCTGTAGAAGCCACACCCGATTAATTCTGTTCTGAACTGTTAAAGATGAAATGATGAAAATGTGAGGTGGTATATTAGGTCAAAAATTGGGGTATGACACTACCAAACCATTATCAATAAAAATGTCTGAGATCATCCTAGGCAGAGGAATCCAATTTCTCTTAGCCTTGGGATTTCTAGTTCGTTCTATTGTTTCCTTGACATGCATCCAGAGGTGTCTAAACTGAAGATACGACAAATCCACCTTGACATTTGTTCCTACACAAGATAACAAATATTGTTGATCCGAGTTAATGTAGTCTAGAGAGCTTGTTTCCTTTATGTGATGGATGTAGCCATGAAAATCTTTGCCTAGATCTTGTAGACATCCTTTAGATCTTTGTCCTTGCCGAGGCTTCTCGTATGAAAATTTCAAAGATTCATTGGATCCATATCAAGCCTTCCTTATGGGAAACCAATTTCTCCTTCTCCATCAAGACCCAACAAGCTTCAAATGATGTTTTCAGTGATTGAAATTTCCTTACCCATGACGTATGATAGAATAGCTTTGGGGGGTAACAATAGCATGAATCCAGAATTCCTTGACAAGATTTGGAAAGACTGGTCCAATAAGACGATCAAAGAAGGTTCTCCATCCTTGAAATTCCAGAGCTGGAAAAATATTGAAGCCATTATCTCTGAGATTTTCAAGATCAATCAACAATTCGCACACCACTTCTAGCTTCTTAACAGGAATCAACATTGTTCGTTCAGGGATGATGTATCTTCCAGATTGCTGAGGATTATGTTGAATGGTGGTTTCTGGTTTGTGAGAAACAAGAATTTTTGGGTTATTAGGGATGTTGGTTTCTGGGAGAGAAGATGAAGCCATTTTTTAAATTCTGGGTTTAGGGTTTTTGAAAAGAGAGAAGAGGCAAAAATGCATATGCTTTCAGTTTAGAGAGAAAAGAGAAAAAAAGAGATTTGTAAGGAGTATTTAAAGAGAAATGCATGCATATGAGAAGCTTAAAATTAATTTAAAAAACACATTAATCATCACACGCATTTAATAGCGTCTGACATTAGAGGGATTTCTTGAGATTTGAAGAGATTTCAACAGTTACCTAGGGACTGTGTGTCATTAGCTAGCACGCGTGGGTGACCTATCAGAAGTTTTGAACACGTGTTCAACTTCTAGGTTAAAAATGTTACAGTTGTTTGATATAATGAACTTCTAAACCATATTTGTAATGAAACATTAGAGAATATTTCAGAACTTCTAGATATTGTTTCTATCTGAACTTACCTTCTAACTTTTGAAGAGATGTTAATTAGAACATTCATTTATAAATAGTGTTCTTGCAGAAAAAACCTCGTTAGTGATATTTTAGGGATTTGGAAGCTCAAGTGTCGTAACTCAAGTTCCAAGCTTATGATTGTCTTGCTTATCCCGCTGGCAGGAGCCCTATTTATATCCATCCTTTTATGGAGTCATCCTTCCCTTTCCATAACCGCCTTGGCACATTAACTATGGCTCGAAGGCAAGCAGTTGACTGTTACAGCTTACGTTGATTTATTCTATAACATCTCATAAAGACTCTTTGCACTCTTCATTCTCCTAATTGGTAACGTATGTCTCCACCCGAGCCTCTGACCCGGACGTCTGGTCGAATTACATCTCGGGATCATGCCTACCTCCAGCACCAAACCCGGGAACCACGTCGGACAAGGATCTCGTCCACGAACCCGAGACCCGTACCGGGTGCCTTCAACCCTCCTTCCGGCCATCCATCTCAGCTAAGGAATTTATGCATGATCATAAGCCCCCTTGGTCGCACGGTTTTAAACCTTGAATCCGTGTCACCAATCAACTTAGAAACCGTAAACCCTTAGCGAGATGCATACTCGGAGTTTTTTGAAATACCGCACGTGACCCACGTGCCTCTAGCCCAACGGTCACCTGTACCCACCATGATTACGCTATAAATAGGGAATAGCTAACTTTACGCCTTCTTTCCCTCCTTTTCATTATATTGCATTTATTCGTTCTCCAAGAAATCCTCCTTTTCATATTTCCACAAACCCTACTGCGTTCTTGCCGTCAATTGCTTCAAAACCCCTTTCTCAGCCAATCAATCATCTACTCAGGTATCCTCTTTTCTTTTTTCATTACTTTTGTTTTAATCCAAACATGGTCGTTATTAGAGAATGCGATGATTTTGGTCGCAAAATTCACTTAGGAGATGAGGAACGCAAAACTTTGTTTGAGGATTGCATGCGTGAGATGAGTGAAGCTCAGAGGGTAACTGAACTAAAAAGGGTTACGGACAGTGGTTTGACTCAAGTTTTACTTCGATGTTGATTCGACCTTGACTCTTCAGGTTCGGTGGAGCTGATAATGGAAACCAACAGATTAATCAAAGGAGAAGCTGTAGGCTTCAAACAAAGCTTGATACGAGATGTCAAAATCGCTACCCTGCGTTCTCTCTGGAATGTCTCGTCTACAGGAAACGAGGATGACGTGATTTTAGAATCTTGTGAGTCCGGGGAGAGTGTTTGCATGATCCGTCCCAAGGGAGTTGACTCCGAATGGTTTTACTTTTATACTGGAGTCATCGAGGAGTTTGGCATTCGATTTCCTCTCTCCGACTTTGAGACTGACATTCTCTGAACCATTAACGTTGCTCCCTCTCAACTCTGTCCAAACAGCTGGGGCTTTATCAAGGCGTTTGAAGTAATTTGCCGAACCCTATCAATAGCCCCCATCGTCGGTCTGTTCTTTTCCTTTTTCGAGATAAAGAGCGCTGAACCCGGAAGCTGGGTTGCCATCAGCGGCATCCCAAAAAGAAGCTTCCTCCAAGCCTACACCTCAAACTTTAAAGGCTACAAAGAACGCTTTGTCCAAGTGAAATGTGGGCCTCGGTGCCCTCAAATTATTTATGGTGCTGACGGGCATCACAAATTCCCTTTATACTGGACTTGCGATCCACTTCCCATCTCCGGTTTCGATTATGACAGCCTGAGTGCTTCCGAGACCCTTTCCTTAGAAGTACTGGACTCCTTCAGGCCGATCAGGGTCAAGGAATTACTTGCCTTGCCTCTAGAGGAAGTCCCCGACTTCCTAGGTAAGTTTTTTCCGACCAACTTTACTCTGCCGCCTTCTACTTGTATGCTTAATCTCTTTACTTTGTTTTATTTTCTACAGACAAAATGACTGATATGTCCGTGAAGGAGCAGAAGGAACTAATGGCCGCAGCTCGTGCTGCTCGGATGGGTGACGGCGGCCCCTCTGAGACCAAGTCTAACCTGTCCGGGCTGGAAGTGCGTGTTCCGAAGAAGAAGAAAAACGTCTCGGCCCGAGATAATGCTCTAGAGACTATCGTCATTACCGCTTCCCCACTAAAACGCCCTGCCGAGCCCGAACCAACCACCGAGCCCATCCCGAAGAAGCTGAAGACTATCATGGGGAATGAGAACAACTCGGCAGATTGGGCTGTCTCCAATTTGCTAAAAGAGACTGGTGATAATTCCAGCCGAGCTTCCACAGAGAACAAGTTCTGGTCTGCTGACTTTGATGGCCTCAAGTTTCTATATGACCATCTCAACGTCACCACCGACGTGAACAAACTGACAAACCTAGGTTCACAGCAGATCACCAAACAATGAGTTCAGATTCGATGAGGTTTGTTGTACCACCGGAGTTTGTTCGAGTCTCGTGATAACGTGGAGAAGAAAAAGGCCGAGCTGGAGACAGAGGTCAAGAGGTTAGCTGACAACGAGCAGTTCCTTTACGATGCCAACAATGTACTCAAGAACAAACTCCTGGAAGCTGCCGATAACATCACAGATCTTGAAAACAAGAATTCGGAAGCTAACAACCGAATAAAGGCTTTAGAAGACGAGCTCGCCCAGGCCAGAACTTCAGCCTCCGAGATGTCAATCAAGTTTCAAGACTCTGAGAAGTCATGCTCCGAGCTAAAAGATGCATTAAAGAAATCTCAAATGGACGTGTTGGATGTCGGGGACTTGGCCTTCGACCGGGCCAAAGCTTAAGTCAATTGCCTGTATCCCGACATGGACATCTCGGAAGTTGATTTTTTCAAGACCATCGTGGACGGGAAGCTGGTGGAGGTCGAAGAAGAATATAGCGAGGCCACGTTAAGCGAAGGAAATGCTAATGTGGATGCTAACCCCAACCCCTGAATTTCGTTCTAGTTTTTGCTTTTCCGTTATATTTTGACATTTCTGTAGTTAGTCATCCCTTTCGGTGGATGCATTTTGTACTCCAAATATTCGCCTTGTCGGGCTTTGAGCTTTAATTTCAATATTTTTGATGTTTTTCAATATTGTTTTCAATGCTCCACTGAATGTTTATTGCACGTATAGTTGTGAACTTTTATGTAGCGCTACTAGCCCCCCGACCCATAGGGTGCAGCGAGCAACCCTATTGGTTTGAGAGAACCACATAACAATTGTTCGCAACGCCAACGTACTCCTCCAGGTAACCTTGGCTTACCGGGATTGGTGAGGGCTTTGGAGGAACGCCTGACGAAACTCAATTAAGATTCTTCGCCCTATATGCTTTGAAGGTTGTTCCGAGTAGGAACGGGGCCTTTGAAGGTTGTTCCGAGTAGGAACGGAGCCTTTGAAGGTTGTTCCGAGTAGGAACAGAGCCTTTGAAGGTTGCTCCGAGTAGGAACAGAGCCTTTAAGGTTCAGAGCCTCTAGAGGGGTGATCCGAGACGGATTCAGAGCCTGCACGAGGGTGACTCAAGGTTGTTCCGAGTAGGAACAGAGCCTTTAAGGTTCAGAGCCTCTAGAGGGGTGATCCGAGACGGATTCAGAGCCCAGACGAGGGTGACCTGAAGGTTGTTCGAGTAGGAACAGAGCCTTTAAGGTTCAGAGCCTCTAGAGGGTGATCCGAGACTGATCTGAGCCCGACGAGGGTGACTCAAGGTTGCTCCAGTAGGAACAGAGCCTTTAAGGTTCAGAGCCTCTAGAGCGGTGATCCGAGACGGATTTAGAGCCCAGACGAGGGTGACCTGAAGGTTGTTCCGAGTTGGAACAGAGCCTTTAAGGTTCAGAGCCTCTAGAGGGGTGATTCGAGACGGATTTAGAGCCCAGACGAGGGTGACCTGAAGGTTGTTCCGAGTAGGAACAGAGCCTTTTCGGATAGAGGATTTTACCGTGACTGAGAGACGATCTGAGACCGAGCTCAGCAGTACATACCTGATGGCTCCCGCCATTTTCTTTTTAAGGATCAGATGCCGCAATACAATTTCATTTTATAGGTGCCTCATTAAAAACCCTGGCCCTTGCCTAGGGAAAAGAGTGCACCATTTATTGTTACATTAAAATGTTTAACTAAAATATAACTTAACATTGACAACATTCCAAGTCCTGGGCAACTCAGACCCGACCAGTGTTTCCAGCTTGTAAGCTCCGTTTTGTAACTTCTCCGAGACCCTTAATGACCCTCCCAATTGGGATCTAGCTTGCCCTTCTTGGTTGGATCAGTCACTTTTTTAAGCACTAGATCTCCGACTTTAAAGCCACGCTGCTTCACCCGTAAGTTGAAACGTCTGGTCATTCTTTGCTTTGCTGCCACTTCCCTGATATGAGCTGTGTCGCTCACCTCTGCCAAAAGATCTGCCTCCTCATTCAAAACCCGCTTATTGGACTCTTCTTCAAAGTTCTCCCGTCTCCAAGAGGGCAAAACAACTTCCACCGGTATCATGGCATCGGCTCCAAAAACCATCCTGAAGGGAGTCACTTGAGTCGTGGAATGAACTGTGGTGTGGTATGCCCACAATACTTCATGCAAATATTGTGCCCACAATCCCTGGCGTAATCCATTTTTTATAGCATTTAAAATTACCTTGTTAGCCGACTCCTGTCCATTTACTGGGTGCTCCATGATATAAATTTGTTTTGAATTCGAGCTCCTTGCGTAACTCTACCACCGAGGCACTTAATCAAGGCCTCCGTTGTCTAAGACAATGACTCGAGGTAACCCGAACCGGCAAATGATACTTCTCCAATAAAAGCGCCGAACTCGATCCGCCGAGATCCGAGATATTGCCTCTGCCTCCACCCACTTAGTAAAATAGTCAACAGCTACAATCAGAACTTCACCGTCCTGGCCACTGAACTACTTTAAGATGTCACCCATCGATAAAAAGGCCACGGGGCCAAAACGGCGTGCAGGAACTCGGACGAAGTGTGAATGATTGGAGCGAATGTTTGACACTTTGAGCACTGTGCAACGTATTCTACACAATCCTTTGTTAGAGTAGGCCAGTAATACCCGTCCCTTAAGATCCGACTAGCTAGAGCTCTTCCTCCTCCATGATTTCCACAGACCCCCTCATGAACCTCTTTCATTACTATAGATACGTCCTTTTTCGCCACACAACGTAGCATCGGGGCTGCACGCCCCACCCGATACAACTTTCCGGATTCCATCACGAACCTGGATGAGATTTTCTTGATTCGTTTGGCCTTCTCACTATCCGCGGGTAGCGTGTCTTACTGCAGATAGCGAATGATCGGACTCATCCACCCGTCATCCTCTTCAGAAATAGCCAGGGACTCTTCCTTCTCAATGCTAGGCACGGAAGCACCTCTCGATGATCGACTTGTTTATCCCTAATCCTTAGAACTGGTCACCGATGTAAGATCACTGTATTTTCTGCCACATGACATATCTCAAAAACTTCGAACCGCCGACTTAGTGAAATAGCTTGCTGCACATACTTTGTTAAAATAGGATCCTTTGTCTGGAACGATCCGTCCACCGCCGTGAGCTCTGACGAACCGTAAGATGTTACTCCAACCTCCAAGGCCACCTCGCACCCACCAGAGCCTCGTGATTCACTCGATACTTTGTTGAAACCCAAAGCGCAAAGAATACTCCAACACCATTCCTCCTGGGCCTTCCAGAACCACCCCTGTGCCACTGCCTTTAAGATTAGACGAGCCATCAACAGACAGAATCCATCTTTGAGTAGGGGCCTCTCCCGGCGGGGAAGTAAGCTCCACCATGAAATCGCCGTGGATGGGACTTGATACTGCACGGGACTTGATCCGTATGGACCAAATCGACAGACCGACACTCCACGGCCCAGGACACCATCCTTCCGGCCAGATCGGTCTTCTTAAATACTTGCTTTAGTGGAAAATTGGTCTTCACCTGGACGGGATGTCCAAGGAAATAATGTTTGAGCTTCCGTGCAGTCGTCACAAGTGTCAACGCTAATCTCTCAATTTTTTGGTACCTGACTTCTGCCCCTTTTAATACTTTACTTACAAAATAAATCGGTCCTCTCTCGTGTCTTGGACCAAGATGAACTGATTGCCCGTCCGTTCTTTGCTAAGTATAGTATCAACTGTGAACCTTCTCTGGTGCGACAACGGAGGTCGATGTAGACTACTTTAATCTTGAACGCTTCGCACGCCTCCGTCCATTCGAACTTGGCCCTTCCGAGAAGAAATGGATGGACTTGTCACACAAAGATAGGAAGCGAGACAATGCGCCTAAACGGCGCTTAGTCAGATTTCGATCGAGGACTGCATGTCGATGATCGCCTGACACTTGTCTGGGTTGGCCTCGATACCTCGGCTTGTAAGCATGAAATCCAGGAACTTGCCGGCTTGAACCCCGAACGTACACTTGTCTGGGTTCAGGCGCATGTTGAACGTCCGTACTGCCGCAAAGGTCTCCCTGATGTCTGTCACGTGATCTTCTTCTGATGTGGTCTTTATCACCATGTCATCTATGTATACCTCAATATTCCGACCAATCTGAGGAGCAAACACCATGTCCATCAGTCTCTGGTAGGTTGCGTCGGCATTCTTCAGGCCGAACGGCATAACCCTATAATAAAAGTTCTTCCGCTCTGTCATGAAAGCGGTCTTTGATGCATCCGCCGGGTTCATCCGGATTTGATTGTACCCGGAGTACGCATCCAAAAAACTCAAGAGGCGAAACCCGAGGAGCTGTGTCACCGATCAATATGAGGGAGGGTAAGGATCGCCGGCATGCTTTGTTTACGCTGAAGTCTACGACATTCTCCACTTGCCATTCTTCTTTTCACCATAACCACATTGATGCCAAGTTGGTCGCACCTCCGACGAAACCAGCTTTCAATAACTTCCCCACCTCTTCTGAGACAGCTTGTCCCCTCTCCTCTCCCATCTTCCGCTTCCTTTGTGAAACTGGTTTGACCCCAAGATCGATAGATAAATGGTGGCACATGATCTCCGGGTCTATACCGGATATCCGAGTTTCAAGCGAAAAGGTCTAGGTTACGCCTTAACACTGACTATCTCGGCCTCCTCCTCCTTCGCCGATGTGTTCCCATATGGGTGATCTGCGAGGGTAACGTCCCGATCTGGACATCCTTAATTTCTTCCTGAGGGGTAAGTCCATCCTCGCTTGACCTTTCCCTCGGATCGATGTCCACCATGCCGACTCGTGTTGGAGAGGCCTCGATGGACCCGACTTTTCTTGGCCTTCAAACCGTCTTTATAGCATCTTCGGCCAGGCCACGTCTCCGTGACGATCCCGCGCCTGCCAAGGGATACTTGATGGTCAAGAATGTTGTTGATAATACCGCTCAAGTGCATTGAGCACTGGGCGATAATGATGTTGTAAGGCGACGACGCATTAACCACCAAGTATCTAACCCGAATGCTTTTGGCATTCTCTCCATCCCGAAGTGGTAAGCTACTGGAGATACCCAGAACTGCACCTGCTGTGAGAACCCAACAAGGGTCCCGCTAAAGGGTAACAATTCATTCGGCTCAAAGCCCATTCCCTTGAAGGCTTCCCAGTAGAGGACATCCGCGGAACTTCCCGGATCGATCAACACGCGCTTCACACCCCAGTCCCAGATTTGTACCTAGATCACCATGGGATCATTTTCATGAGGCAAAACCTCTTTGGCGCCTTCACCAGAAAGTTATCACCCGGATCAAACTTTGAAGTTCCGATGCGGAGTACATGCCCGGACCCACGAGCATACCTTTTCCTGGCTGAACTGGTGGATCCGCCTCCCACAAAGCCTCCTGAGATAGTGTTGAGAGTGTGCCGGGTTGATCTCGCCTCCTTCACCTCCTCCACGGCTTTACCCTTTTTCTTGACCTGGAATCAGAGGCCGAGTCCCTCCTCGGGGACGAGTCGCGTTTGCTCGTCCGCCCAGGATCTTCCTTCACGTAGGCTGACAGCTTGCCTCTTTGCACTAACCTTTCAATCTCTCTCCGCAACTGTATGCAAGATTCTGTGGTATGTCCCTTCAGACGATGATACTCGCACCATGCCTCCGGGTCACCCCCCAGAACCGTATTAACAGTCCACTTATGGCTCCAAGGCTTGGCAAGCAGTTTCATATGATTAATGTCGCGGAGGATATCCTCCCTTCTGGCATTAAGGGGTGTGAACGTCTCCCTGGGGCCTGAAGCCGACCGAGGGCGTGACTGCAGCCGCTTATCCCGGGTTCGTTCACGCGTGGTGGCACTGTCTCGTGGTCGGGCACGCTCATCTCGTCCCGACCCCCTGTCCTTAGAATCTCGAGCACGTTTCTCCATGTTGCTTTCTTCCCCCTTCACGTAGCATTCAGCCCGGGTTATGATCTCGTCCATGCTTTTGGCTGGCTTTTGGGCTAAAGCCTCATTGAATTGACCGGCTTTAAGGCCATGCTGGAATGCGGCCACGAATATCTCCTGATTGGGGTGTGAGACTTTTATGGTTTCCTCATTGAACCTAGCCATGAAGTCCCGTAGTGACTCGGAAGGGCGCTGCTTCACATTGAAGAGAGAGGTGTTGGCCACCTTGCGATGACGATTAGCCGAGAACTGTTGAATGATCTTTCGGTTGAAATCTTGATAGCTCACCACAGATAACCGGGGAAGCCCCATATACCAGCGTAAGGCCGACTCTCTAAAGGTACCGGCCATCAATTTGCACTTAAGGGAATCGGTTGCCCCAATAAGCGCCATTATGTTGTTAACCGCAATGATATGTTCCTGGGGATCTGACTTGCCATCATACGATGCCAGTACGGGGGGTTTGAAATTCTCTGGAACGACATCCTCCCAGATTTCCTGGGACAAAGGTTGCGGCTCCAGAGGCTCTGTTTGGAAGCTCAAGTGTCATAACTCAAGTTCCAAGCTTATGATTGTCTTGCTTATCCCGCTGGCGGGAGCCCTATTTATATCCATCCTTTTATGGAGTCATCCTTCCCTTTCCATAACCGCCTTGGCACATTAACTATGGCTCGAAGACAAGCAGTTGACTGTTACAGCTTACGTTGATTTATTCTATAACGTCTCATAAAGACTCTTTGCACTCTTCATTCTCCTAATTGGTAACGTATCTCTCCACCCGAGCCTCTAACTTGGACGTCTGGTCGAATTACATCTCAGAATCATGCCTACCTCCAGCACCAAACCCGGGAACCACGTCGGACAAGGATCTCGTCCACGAACCCGAGACCCGTACCGGGTGCCTTCAACCCTCCTTCCGGCCATCCATCTCAGCTAAGGAATTTATGCATGATCAAATAGAACTTCTGACTATATTGAAAACAAACCGAAATTTCATTCAGGGAAAAATTCCATACTTATATTTTTCAAAATATATTTAATTCTATGTTCAGAAAGAGGTTTAGTGAAAATATCAGCCCATTGATGGTCTGTATCTATAAAGTTTAGATTCAAAATTCTTTTCTGAATATAGTCCCTTATGACGTGATGTTTAATTTCAATATGTTTTGCCTTAGAGTGTAAACTTGGATTCTTAGAGAGGCAAATTGAAGAAGTATTATCACAGAAGATAGGAATCTTACACTCATACAGATGATAGTCTTCTAGTTGACTCTTCATCAAGAGCATCTAAGTGCTAGAGCCAGCAGCAGCTACATATTCTACTTCAATGGTTAAAAGTGAAATTGTGGCTTGCTTCTTGCTGTACCATGAGATCACATTTTCACCATGAAGTTGAAAACTTCCAGAGGTGCTTTTTCGTTCTACTCTATCTCCAACAAAGTCAGCGTCATAATAACCTTCTAATTTAAAGTCTTTGGATTTTCTATAACATAGTCCAACATTAGTAGTACCTTTTAGATTCCTTAGAATTCGCTTAACAACAGTTAAGTGAGATTCTCTGGGATCTGATTGGAATCTTGCACATAAGAAAATGCTAAATAGAATATCTGGCCTAGATGCAGTTAGATAAAGAGGAGATCCAATCATACCTCTGTAGAGTTTATGGTATACTTTCTTACTTACCTCATCTTTTCGCAAAATGCATTTAGGATGAATTGGGGTCTTCGCTTCCTTACTTTCTGATAATTGGAATTTCTTCAGATTTGGAGGAGTTTCAATGCCATCCTGGCTTGTTGTATTTATGGCATGGTTTTGTTCCTGAATGAGCCAAGGTCACTCTTTTCATTGAAAGAAACCTCGTTCCTACTCTCTTGGGAGATGTGTATCATTATATTCATGCGAAGAGTTACAAAGGGAAAGGTGGATTTGTCCATTGTTGTGCTCCGCTGTTGCACCAGTGGTTCCAAAGTTTTCTCCCTCGTACCGGTGTTTTCATGGATACTCAACATACTATGAGGTGGGTGCCTCATCGGATGGCTCTCACATCTCAGAATATCAATTGGTATAGACATGTTGTGACTAAGACAGGTAGGGAAAGTATAATTGTTCGTTATGGAGAGTTTCCTAATGTACCTCTCATGGGTATACGAGGGGGCATCAACTATAATTTGTTCCTTGCTTTGAGAGAATTGGGATATGCTCTAATGGGGCCTCCTAATGAAGAGTATGTGCGGGAGACTTTATGCTACAATATACCAGATGTTACCGGATAATTGGAGAGGGTCGTTCAAGCTTGGAAGAGAATTCATCTTTAAGGAGGACAGTTCTTTGGCAAGAAAAACCCCACAGCTTATGCATCCTTTGCTCAGTGGATCGAAGGAAGAAACAAAGATCGATTGTGGCCTTCCATTACCATAGTTGCACCTATCCATCCTAAAGTAACAAATGTTCCAGATGTTGTACCCTAAGGAGATTATGAGCGAGTGCGCACTCAAAATCGTCTTTTACTCGAGAACCAAGAAACTCTAACAGTAAGATGTTTTGTCGCTATCCAAGATAAGAATCAATTGGCTCATAAGCTCAAAAAGTCCGTGGGGGAAATGTCTGATGCTGTAAGGTAGAGGTATAGGTTCGAAGAAGAAGTGGTGTCTTTGGAATATCACAAGAAGGCTATAGCAGAGATTGAGAAGAAGTATAAGGAAAAAGTCAGGAGTCTGGAGAAGAAGGTTCTGAAGGAAACTACTCAAAGATCGGTAATCGATGATCAGCTCAGAGAGAAGGATGTTCAGCTATCTTTGGCAATAGAAGAAATTAGGCAGCCCAAGATCCAATTGTGAATTCAAGAACCCGCAGGCTTTCCTATGTCAGATTTTTAGGCTTGTTATTTTATGTCTTATGTTTAAAAAAGAGAATCACCATCAGGCTTGTTGATGCGTTTCCTCATCTCTTCATTTTGTTGTCAGAATCTTTAATTTTCTGTTTGTATTACTATTGAGGTACTTTGTTGGAGCTATTTGTATCTTTATTTTCTTTATTTTAAATGAGATTTGGTTCAATTAGTGTTTGTCGCTCCATCTTGTGCTCTCGCCCAAAAGCTTGGCTCCGAGTATTAGAATCCTGGAAATATAAACATGTCATTGCATGCATTGCATATACTCACACATGTGCATACTTAATGCATAACAGGTTTCCGTTTGGTGTTCTTATTCTGACTCTACTTTTATTATCAGAGAGGATTTAAGACGACAATTCATCGCTACTCTACTAGAGGCAATTTTTCGAGGCAGATGGAGAAAGTGCAACCAGAGTTAGCTGAGATGAGGGCTCAGATGGCTACACAAATAACTCAATTTATGGAAGCAATCGTGAATTCGAACCGTAGGCAAGATGAGTTGGCTTCTCTAGTGAACAATCAGAATCGTAATTAGGTTGATGCTGAGAATCAGAGGTTGTATATTGATGTTTCTGTTGGGTTGGGAATTATGCAACACCAAGCCTTCGTGGATCCTCATGGACCTCAAGGGAATTGTTTTGATCAGCGCTATGGTAACAAGGGGCATTTTCCTCCCCCTCCATGCACCCATATCATGGGGCATCATAGGGGTAATCCAGTTATTGTGAGAAGCCATCATGAGAAGAATGATGACTATGAGCAAGACGAAGATGGTTTTTCTGTGCGTTCTGAGCCAAAATTCCCTAATAAAGACAGGACGTATCGTCAATTGGAGGAACGTTTAAAGGCTGTTGAAGGAGAAGGAATTTTTGGCATGGATGCCAATGACTTTGGGATAATATTAGGGGTTAGGGTTCCCCCAAATTTCAAAACTCCAGTGTTTGAGAAGTACAGTGGTTCGTCTTGTCCAGTGACTCATGCCACCGCCTACTTCAGAAAAATGTTAGTTCATACTCACGATCAAAGGTTGTTAACCCACTAGTTCCAGGATAGCTTGACTGGTGCGTCCTTGGAATGGTATATGAAGCTCGAAAGAACCCACATCTATTGCTGGAATGAATTGGTCCGTGCTTTTTTCAAACATTATCATTACAACAAAGAGTTGGCGCCTAATCATACCCAGCTGCAGAGTCTGTCACAAGGGCCGAATGAATCTTTCAAGGAATATGTGCAGAAACGGAGCGAGTTGGCTGCAAGAGTTCAACCTCCCCTGTTGGAGAGAGAAATGATTGATATGTTTATGAATACTCTACAAGTCCCTTTCTATGACCCAATGATTTGCGCTACATTTGCAGGGTTTGCTGAGCTAGTGATGGCTGGAGAGAGGATAGAAGTTGGTATGAAGATGGGGGAGAATTCAAGCTAGTGGTTCTGTAGGATCTTCGAGTGGAAGTAAGAGGCCCTTTAATGCTTATCCTAAAAGGAAGGAAAGGGAGGCTAGTGTTGTTCATGCTCATAGAGGAGGAAATAGAAATCAGCGCCCTCAATAGATCAATGTTGTATCTATTCTTGTGAACGCTCCTCAACAGCAACTTCCACAACAACCAAGACAACAAGATGCATCAAGAGAGAACAAAAACTATCAACAAAGTAAGCCAAGAAGATTTGACCCACTACCAATGAGTTATGCCCAAGCCCTTCAACATTTACTTGATCTAAAAATGGTTAACCTGAGGTAAATGCCTGTCGACGTTGCGCACCATGAAACCAATTATGATGCAAATGCAAGATGTGAATTCCATTCCGGTGGTGTAGGCCATTCAATTGAAAACTGTTACGCTTTGAAGTGTAAAATCCAGGACTTACTTGACGCTAAGGCTATCCAATTTGATGTTGTGGTTGGACCCAATGTTATTCAGTACCCTATGCCACCACATGATGGCGCGGCAGTTAATGCTATTTTTGAAGATGGATAATTCTTGAATCTAATCATGGATGTGGATCAAGTGACAACGTCTCTGCCTTATGTCAAGATATACTTGAGAGATAATGGTATTTTCCCAGGATGTGAACCGACTTGTTGTAAGTGTGTGGAGCAGCCAAAGGGTTACGATGATCTGAAAGCACGTATTCAGGAATTAATGGATGATGGTTCCCTTCAGTTTAACAGAGCTAGGAAATACAGAAAGGTCACTCAAGTAGATATTTCAATGATTTCAATCCCATTCATTCCGAGGCGTATTCCTGTTGCTGCCAAACTAGTACCTTTGATGATTACTCTGACTGGTCCTATGTTGTACACTAGTGAGAAAGTTATTCTATGGCACTATGGTGCTGACGTGTATTATCATGGAGTGAAACAAGATATTGGTCCTTTTGAGAATATGTCTATTGAAGATAATGATGTTGATGTTAACAACTTTTCTAGTGAAGATCGTGTAACGAGAAGCGGTAGTGTGTTCTTCCCTCCAAATGTTCAAGATGTTGTAGATGCTTTAGCTAAAGCAAAAGGTAAACAAGCGATGGTTGATAGTCCAAGATCTGAGCAGACTAATGTGCCTAGGCCTCTTGCTGCGCCTGGTGTGTCTTCAGCTCCTAACTTCGAGATTGAAGAGTTAATGAGGCTAATAAGGAAATGTGATTATAATATTATTGAGCCGTTGCACTACACTTCTTCTAAGATGTCTATTATATCTTTGTTGGTCTATTCTGAAGCTCATACGAATAATTTGATGAAGCTATTGAAAAATGCTTTTGTTCCCCAAGAGATCACAGTGGGACAATTTGAAATTGTATTCGCTAACATATCAGCCGGAAATGATTTAGGCTTCACAGAATTTGACCTCCCACCTGAGGGTCGTAATCATAACAAACCCCTACACATCTCCATGGAGTGTAATGGTACAAATTTATCCAGAGTTTTGGTGGATATTGGGTCGTCATTAAACGTGTTTCCCAAGAAAGTGCTAATGAAGATTGACTATTCCGGTTTGGAATTGCATCCTAGTGACCTGGTTGTAAAGGCATTTGATGGTTCGAGGAGGACTGTATTTGGGGAGATTGATCTAGCTGTCAAGGTTGGCCCAAAAGTTTTTAATGATGTGTTCTATGTGATGGATATTAATCCGACTTATTGTTGTCTGTAGGGATGCCCTTGGATTCATATGGCAGGGGAAGTTACCTCCACTCTTCACCAGAGAATCAAATATCCTCTTGATGGAAAGACTATCACTATTTACGGTGAGGAAGATTATATTGTAAGTCATTTGGCTTCATTCCGTTACGTGGAAGTTAAGGGTAAAATTCATGAGATTCCATTTCAAGCTTTTGAGACTGTGCAGATGGTGAAGACTCCTCATTATGAGGAGAGGAAGAAACCTGATACATCATTGGCTTCGTTGAGAGACGTTAAGGCGTTGGTTGAGGCTGGTTGCCCTGAAGGTTGGGGCAGTGTGGTAGAAGTTATTCCGAAGTTTAACAAGTTTGGTTTGGGATTTGATCCCATTTTGCGAAGACGAATTCTCAAGGCTCCTGATTTCTCTGCTCCTGTCAAGTTTGCAAGTGCGGGCATTAGAAAGAAAGATCAGATCAGTGCAATTGATGATGAAGATGATGATTCCAACATAGAAGATTGGATTCGCCCATGCATCCCTGGCCGAGATTTGAACAATTGGATGTTCGTGGATACCGTTCAAGTTACAACTGTTGAGGAGTAATTTTTCTTGTTTTTCCTTTATCATTTAATAATTCATACGCTCTGCCCAAGGCATAGTGAACCATGTGTAGGGCCACCATGTTACACTTTTGCAAGTTTTTATCATAAAATAAAGGACGTTTTTCATTCAAATTTTTGTGTTCCTTTTCTTTTCATATTTTTTACTTTTTTATTATTAATTATTTGTTTTAGAAAAAATAATAAAAAGAATGGCAGTGTCTTTATTTATTCACACATTATTACTAAAACAAAAATCAATCATGCAGCTACATGTTCACACCGGATACCAATGATCACAATTCTGCTATTGCTCATTATGACTTCGATAATCCGATTTATAAAGCTGAAGAGTAAGGTGAAAAAGATTTTGAACTCCCTGCAGAATTAGCCAGATTGTTGGAACAGGAAGAAAAGGTTATTCAACCGCATGAGGAGCCTCTGGAATTGATCAATTTGGATACAGGGGAAGCAAGAAAAGAAGTCAGAATAGGGCCAATTTGGAAGATAGTGTGAAGACAAGGCAGATAGATATGCTCTGTGAGTACGTTGATGTGTTTTCTTGGTCTTATGAAGATATGCCAGGTTTGGATACAGATATTGTGGTACACAAGCTGCCTCTTCGAGAAGATTGTCCTCTGGTAGAACTCATCCAGAGATGTCCAAGAAGATTAAAGAGGAGGTATAGAAGCAGTGGGATGTCGATTTTCTGAAGGTTGTCTCTTATCCTCCGTGGGTTGCAAACATTGTGCCAGTGCCGAAGAAAGATGGTAAGGTCAGAATGTGTGTCGACTATAGGGATCTGAACAGAGCTAGCCCCAACGATGATTTTCCGCTTCCCCACATTGATATTCTGGTTGATAATACTGCTCAAGCTAAGGTATTATTTTTAATGGATGGATTTTATAGCTATAATCAAATCAAGATGGTGCTAGATGATGTGGAAAATACTACTTTCATTACACCCTAGGGAACCTTTTGTTACAAAGTCACGACTTTTGGTTTGAAGAATGCAGGGGCAACGTATTAGCGTGCGATGGTCACTCTTTTTCATGATATGATGCATAGAAAGGTTGAAGTTTGTGTTGATGATATGAGGAGGAGCATCTAGTTGATTTTCATAAATTGTTTGAAAGACTAAGGAAATTCATATTGAGATTGAATCCAAACAAGTGCACCTTTAGGGTGAGATCAGGAAAGTTGTTAGGCTTTATTGTGAGCGAGAAAGGCATTGAAGTTGATCCTGCCAAGGTGAAAGCAATTCAAGAGATGCCCGAACCAAAGACAGAGAAAGAAGTATGTGGTTTCTTGGGGAGATTGAATTACATCTCTAGGTTCATATCTCATCTTACAGCAACGTGTGAACCTTTGTTCAAGTTGTTAAATAAAGATCAAGCGGTTGTTTGGAACGATAATTGTTAGAGGGCGTTTGATAGAATCAAATAATACTTGCAAGAGCCCCTGATCCTTATACCGCCAGTCGAGGGAAAGCCTTTGATTATGTATCTAACGGTTTTGGGGAATTCCATGGGTTGTGTGCTTGGTCAGCATGATGAGACTGGAAAGAAAGAACAAGCCATCTATTATTTGAGCAAGAAGTTCACTGAGTGTGAGTCGAGGTATTCCTTACTTGAGAACACGTGTTGTGCGCTTGCATGGGCCGCCAAACGTATGAGGAAGTACATGCTGATGCATACCACCTACTTGATTTCCAAGATGGATCCTATCAAGTTCATATTTGAGAAACTAGCTCTCACCGTCCGAGTTTCCCGATGGCAAATGATTTTGACAGAATATGATATTCAGTATACTACTCAGAAAGCCATCAAAGGTAGTGTTCTAGCAGATTATCTAGATCACCAACCTGTGGACGACTATCAACCGATGAAGTTTGAATTCCCAAATGAAGACATCATGTACGTCAGAGATGGCAACATTCCCGACCCAAAGGAAGGGCCTGAGTCGGGATCACGGTGGACGATGGTGTTTGATGGTGCCTTAAATGCAATGGGTAATAGTGTTGGAGTTGTTATCACTTCTCCAGATGGTTTCCACATTCCTTTCACAACCCGGATTTATTTTGTCTACACCAACAACATGTCAAAGTATAAAGCCTATATTTACGGAATTGAAGCTGTAATTGATTTGCGTATCATGATCTTGAAATTTTTTGGGATTCTTATCTCATTATCAGTCAAATTAACGGTGATTGGGAAACTCGTCATCATAACTTGATTCCTTATCGCAAGCACGTGATGAAGTTGATTCCTTATTTTGAAGAGATCACATTCGAGCATATCTCGAGAGGGGAGAACCATCTTGCAGATGCATTGGCCACTTTGTCGTCTATGTTCAAGGTGAAGTGGGCTAATGAGGTGCCTTCGATCACCATTAGGAGATTGGATGAGCCAACCTTCTGTTTTGAAGCCGAGGTGGAATTGGATGGTAATCCTTGGTTCTATGATGTCAAAAGGTACATAGAAACTCAAGAATATCCATAAGAAGCGTCCATCACAGATAAGAAGTTTTTAAGGAGGTTCGATGCAAAGTTCTCCCTCAGCAATGGCACTCTATACAAGAGGAATCACGATGGTATGTTGCTCAGGTGTGTGGACAAGAATGAAGTGTCGAAGATCATCGAAGAGATGCATGAGGGTGCTTTTGGGACCCATTCTAGTGGTCACACCATGGCCAAAAAGATTCTGAGGGCGGGCTACTATTGGTCCACCATGGAGACAGACTGTTATAATCATGCTAGAGTTTGCTATAAGTGTCAAGTGTATGCTAATAAAGTACATGTTCCTCATGTTCCTTTAAATGTATTAACATCTCCATGGCCCTTTGCAATGTGGGGAATCAATATTATTGGGAAGATTGAGCCCACCGCTTCTAACGGACATCGTTTCATCTTGGTTGCAATATACTACTTCACCAAATGGGTCGAAGCTTCCTCTTATGTAAATGTTACCAAGCAGGTCGTCATTCGTTTCATCAAGCATAATATTATTTGTCACTACGGGGTCCCCGAGAAGATCATCACTGATAATGGGTCTAACCTCAACAACAAGATGATGAAGGAGCTTTGTGAAACTTTCAAAATCAAACATCATAACTCCTCGTCGTGTCGCCCGAAAATGAATGGTGTTGTCGAGGCTGCAAATAAGAACATTGAGAAGATTATGCAGAAGATGGTGGTAACCAAAAAGGATTGGCATGAGATGTTACCTTTCGCCTTGCATGGCTATCGTACCTCAGTGCGTACATCGACAGGGGCAACCCCATTCTCTCTTGTGCATGGGATGGAAGCAGTTTTACCTATAGAGGTTGAGATCACTTCTCGGAGAATTATGAAAGATGTTGAGCTCGATGAAGCAAAAAGGGTGCAGAATTGACTAGATCAGTTGAATTTTATTGATGAAATGTGGTTAGCAGTTGTGTGTCATGGCCAAGTGTATTAGAAAAGGATGCGAAAAGCATATGACAAGAAGGTGCGTCCTCCGTATTATCAGCCCAGTGATCTAGTTCTTAAAAGGATAATCCTCCCTCAAGGTGATCCTAGGGGAAAGTGGAGTCTGACTTATGAAGGACCTTTTGTGGTTAAAAAGGTTTTCTCTGGAGGGGAGATGATGCTTACAACTATGGATGGTGAAGACTTCCCTCTCCCGATGAATGCTGATGTGGTGAAAAAGTTCTTTGCATAGTTGAATTTGTGGGGTTGACATAATCATCTCTTTCAAGGGCAAAGTGATGAGATCTTTGAAGATATATGAGTAACGGAAGAATTGAAAATTTTTGGTTATCTTTTTTCACATTGCCATTCTTGTAACACTTTTATGTTTATTTTTGGGCAAAATACCTCTTTGTAGAAGTTGCATCTTGATGTAAATGCCTGTTTACATGATAATTTACAATTAATGAAAAGAACAATTTCTTTTGTCCAAAAGTCTGTTTTTATCTTTTCTTTTCTTTGCCTTTACTGTTTAGTTTGTAAAAACGTCCTATATTTTTATGATAATCATTTGCATTTGGAGAACTTTTGTTGTTTTTGCACGATAATGATAATTGGAAAAAGGGATATTATTGCCTGGATTAATGGTTACCTATGTGTTGGATTGTTGTACTATTTGTTGTTTGAGATGGCCATAATCCATTTGTATTTCCAAGGGCCAATTCTGTTAGAAAGCTATTTCAGAATCTTCATTAATAGAAGTGTGTAACACGGTGGGAGAACTGACTTATTTTGTTTTGCGTTTGATCGCAAATGTTGCGGATAGTAAGAGTCGCCACCGACTTTTCTTTTATCCAATTAAGGGAAAGTGAAAAGAACAGGAAAAGACCTTCGTTAGATTCTGAGTAAGGGAGGTGATTATGAAAAGGGAAGGTGTTAGCACCCTTTCCATCCGTAGTTATCTACGGGCTCTTAATTGCTTTAGCTCACTTTAATTGTTTTTTGTGTGTGTGTTTGAAAAAGATTTTTGAAAAGTCATTTCGCTTTGACTTCATAATGATTCACGCTGGAATGTATACGAAGTGTTTGCAAATGTTTCATTTTTAGAAAAGGAACTTTGTAATGATTCACGCTGGAATGTATACAAAGTGTTTTGAAAATGTTTTGAAAGTGTGAGGTGTGAAAAGTATTTTGATAGATTTGAGCAAGCAAAAGAGACTTATTTTACCCACTCAGAACGGTCGTTTCCGTGTTATTTTACTTTCCTTTAGAATAGCGCTATCCATACCATTAGTTGGTAGGTAACCCTATTCGTTGGATGTAAAGGGACATTCGAAGGGACATCAGATGGTCATAGAAGGCAACTTGTAGGAGTATCCTAGCACATTCGTAGGGACGATCATCACTTTTCGTAGGCAACAATCGAGGGACTAGATCATATATTCGTAGGCAACATCGAGGGTCATCGAGAGACTATGATCTTTGATTCGAAGGGACTATGATGATATGTTTGTAGGCAACAGTGCTAAGATATCCCTATGTTCGAGGGACTTGACCACTTATTCGAAAGGCTACGAGAGAGAATACCCTAAGGGGTGCATGTGTGAAGAGAGTGTGTTGAATACGGATTATTTATCTTGTGATTAGAGTTAGCTATGCTGATTTTATCTTGCCATACACGCCTAATTACTAGCAATTTATAGGTGCGGAAAGTAAATTGCGGAAAGTAAATCCTACGCTATTACATGGCTTTGGGGCAGTTACATAATTGAGGAGTGCGGAAAGTAAATCCTAATTAAACTATTACATCCCATGAGCAGTTACATAATATCGTAAAAAAAGAAAATGTGAGAAAATAAATAACGGAAAAGAAAACTAGTCCTAATATTTTTTGGATTTTTGAAATGTGGAAAATAATCCTAAGTCTAATTGATTTTAATTAATTTTAAAGAAATATTAGTTAATACTAACCCTAAATTAATTAATTAAAATAAGAGAAAAAATTAGTGAAAGTTGTCTAATTAATCCTAATTGTTTAACCTAATTACTAATTTTTTTATTAATTAATAAATAAGCAGAATAATAAAAAAATATGGAAAAATAATGAAAAAAAATGCTGAAGCTTCTGGGAAATCCTTTGTTGGAGCCACCCAGAAGTTGGAACTCTGGGTTTCGTGGAGGTACCACAGTAGGCACTTTGGGGTTTTCGCTTGAGGTACCCAGTAGGCACTTCGGGTTTTCGAGCGGATCCGTGTCAAGCTTGGACGTAACGTCTTAGGATGGGATCTAGAAGTCGGAGCTTCTGGATGTATTGCCTCTGAAGGGATCCGTGTGGATCTTCTTGACGTGGCTTCGGAACACGAAACATAAAAACATTAGAATTGGGAAAAGGCGGTGGTTCCCCGTGCCTTCTAGGATGAACGCGCGCTGCCTTTGCCATCTAAGCCAACCTGCTTTGGTGTTAGGCATATGAAACAGAATGAATATAAGGGAAATTGATTTCTGGGAATCAATTAAAAAAATCAGAAAACACGCGCAGCCTTCGTCTTCTTCCTTGGGACACATGCTTTTAGCCACGGTTTTTACCTACAGATTGCTTCTGTAGCTATATCCCTGCAAAATCATAACTCAAGCAATACGCAATATAAATTCCCATGAAAGGCATGGATTGATTGCTTTCAACCTCCTAAACATGAATATGCCTCTGGTTTTGGCTAATTTTGTCTTAAACAAAAAGCCCTAAATCAAGGTCTCAAACCCTAACAATGGTAGATTCGTGTACATGTACTGAAAACTTAATCAAACGACACAGGAAGCTTGCAAATAACATCATGAACATGAGTATATGATTAAAACATGTTTAAAATGCATGTAACTATGAATTCGATTTTTAAAATTTGGAGAGCAAACTGTGATGGTGATCTTGTGATTCTGGACGTCTGGATGCGTGGCAATGATTTGGTCAGCTTCAGAAAACTACAAGGAATTGCTTGGCAACCTTTGTTTGGCTTGAAACGATGCAAATCCTGGGCTGCTACTTCCTTGTATCACACGGTTTTTTGAAGCTTTATTTAGGGTTCTTGAGGCAAGAATTTCGTCTCTTATGCATTTGGAATCATTGTGTATTTATACTAGAGTGATTTAGGTCAAGAATTGTCAGAAAATATCATGCCAATCAATGAAAGATAATTTGATTTGGAATCAAACCAAATATTTTCTTTTTTGAGCCAATTTCAATCAAATCACTTGCCAATCTTAATTATTTCGAAATAATCAGACTTAATTGGCTTGCCTGGACCTCAAGGATGAGAGAAAATCCATCTTGCATTTAAAATTTGATTTTATATCTTTTATTTTAATTAAATTGGTTTTTAAATGAATAAAAATCCCAAATAAATAAAAAATAGAAGATAAAAACGTGGCCTTGGGCTTGGAGGTTTCCATTCAGATAAGGAACAAGTTTGAATCAAGAAAAGTTAGGCCCATTTGGAAATTTTTTGATTTTCTCAAGTATTTCTCTTTGTGCAGCTCCTCAAAAATGCTCAACTTGCACAATGTGTATCTTGCTCAATTTTTAACATTTTTAGGTGTTCTTGGACTTTTTAGAAAAAGCTCAAGATGTCTTCTAAGTAGCCCTTTTGGTTTCATCTTCATTGAAGTTTCCATGCTCATGAACACTTCTTTGCAAAAAGTTGACTTTTGTTGACTTTTAAAAGGACCTGTAATATTTTGATCCATAACTTCCAAATGAAGCATTTTCTACCCAAGCTTGTGAGACATGAAGTTGTAGAGAATTGAATTCTCTTCAAAATGAGCTGTGGTGGAAAATTTTCTGATAAAGCATGTGAAAGTTATGCTTGGTCAAAGTTCTGTTGACTTTTGTCTAAAAAACCCTAATTTAGAAAGTTTGACTTTTGATCAGATCTTGACTTTTCTTGAGGAATCATGATCAACCCCTGGTCAAATGATGAATATTACTTCAAAATATTAATGTTGACAAAAAATTATGAAGTTTGACTGTAGGTTGACCACATTTGACTTTTTGTCCAATACAGCTGATTTTCAACCATCTGAGCAATTGTCTGAGCAAACTTGACTTGTAAGGCTTGAAACTTGACATGGGGATTCTTTGAAGTATATGATGATGCATGATGACCACTTGAAGTGTTAGAATTCCATCTTGACTTGAGAATGGCAAAACCCTAGCTTGGGTTGATTGCTTAGGAGAAGGTTTGTCTGGTCAACCCTTGTGAAATCCTTGAATATGGATATGTGAATTGTCTTGAGAAGTGGGAGGGAAAATTTTGGGGTATAACAGTTGCCCTTGTTCAATCTTCTTGTACTGGAAGGGTAAGATTGGCATGCTTGCCTTTCGTGACCTGAAAGTAGAAGATGATTGAACACTCGAGTACACCTGAAAATTTGCACTCGTTGTTGTATGAAATAGGATCTTCGGCTAATGATGTGCTGGACTGGGCTTATAGATGCCATTTGGAGAAGCTGCTATTGGAGAGTGAGTCATACGCTAGACTCTGTATTTTCCTTTTGAGCAGAAGAGACGACGGAGATGGGCTTAAGATGCCACCGGGGGGAGCTGTGTCGTACGCGAGACTCTATAGGTGTCTTTTAAGCAAAAGAGACAATTGAGACGGGCTTAAGATTCCATCTGGAGAACTGATGCTGGGGAGTGAGTCGTACGTTAGACTTCATGCTCGTCTTTGAATGAGGTTATTGGTATGCATCGATTTTTAACCAAATATGCAGCATTCTGAAGGTGGAGTGATGTCGACAAGTAGTCGGAGATGGGCTTAAAGATGTCATCCGGGGAGATTGATAATAAGAGAGAGTCAGAATAAACCTTCGTCTTGGCTATTCCTGAGGTGGATATTTGGCAGGATGTGAATAGCTTTCTCGTCTTGCTTTGGGTGTTAATCCAATATCCGTTGCCTGGAGACAATTTGCGTGGTCTTTAAGATAGATTTCTCGTCTTGTTTCGGGCATTAATCTTTGACCTGTTGTCTGGAAATAATTTTCATGGTCGTTCAGATAGTTCTCCCGTCTTGTTTCGGGTATTCATCTTTAACCTTCCGTTTGGAAAATAGCTTTCATGGTCGTTCAGATAGTTCTCCCGTCTTGTTTCGGGTATTAATCTTCGACCTTCTGTTCGGAAAATAGCTATCACCTGTTGAGGAGGTCAACTTTTGACAGGATATGGTTAGTCATATGTAGATTATGATGCATGCGGGTGTATGACAATATTATTATGACGTATGCATATGTTATGACTTCTATGTAGATATATGAATATAGATGTATGAATGTAGATGTATTTATATCCATCTTGAAGAAGATGGGAACGTCCTGCTGGGAATTTCTGATGTTTGCTTGGGGATAGGGTTGTTGCGAATCCTGACTTGGAGAGAAAAGAGATGCTTCTGATTCCTCCGATGCACTATCTGACCAATTCTCGAGTCTAGATATTAATGTTGTTGGAAGAATAGCAGCGATCGAGAGATACTCGGCGGGGGATCTTGTGCATAGATCTTGTTGGGGAATAACCGGTTACTGCTTGGAGACTGATGTAACGTGGCAAAGCTGATAGGGACGTTAAAGTTGACGAGGCTCGAAGGACTACTTGAGGTGATGAGTCTGAAGTTTGTTGAAGACTCTGATTGGGGAATGTAGGTGCCTCTGATGCACTATCTGACCAAGTTTCGAGTCTGGATATTGCTGCTGTCGGGGAATGATAATCACCGGGAGATGCTCCGTTGGGGATGAATATCTTTGTGTATGAACCACATTGGGGGACGATGTGATATGGAATAACCGATTACTGCTTGGAGACTGATGTGATCGGTTGATGATTAGTTACTGCTCGGGGACCAATGTAACGTGATAACTTGAGAAGGTAGATAAGTTTGATAGGATCACTGCTCAGGGACTAATGTGATGAAGCTGATAAGATCACTGCTCGGGGACTAACGTGATGAAGTTGAAGTATTGGAATACTTGCTGGGAGGAGATTAGTACTTCGTCGGAGAAGTTTTGTCTTTTTAAGGAGAGCGATGGCTTCGTGGGGATTGATGATCCTGTGGATGTATTTCTTGTGGAAGTAGCTCTGCGGGGGATGTATTGGTGACTTTAGTCGTCATCTCGATTCCTAGAGTCTGTAGTAATTACTTTTTGTTCGTTCGCTTTTCATATGTTCGTGAACAGATGCTTACTGTCAAATGCATATAATCATTCAAAGCAATCATTGGACTTTATGCAAAAAACAATAAAATTAACACTGTAAAAAGGGAATTTGCATTAATTTTGGAAAGTGGCGTATGGCTAAGCAGTTTGTATACAAGAGACGAATAAGAGTAAAAGCTATGCGGAAATAATCTCGTCGAGTTTCAACTATGTTATTGCTCATATATTTCGACTATCTCATTTCCTTGCTGTCAGTAGAAAGTGAGTGAATTGTTTTTCGCCGTTTGAATATTGAATGTTGATAGTGGTACAGTCTGTAAGTAGGTGATCTGGACGAGACATAGTCGTACGCTTAAATCCCTAATTTTTGCCTAGACCGTCCTTTCGGGTTTTCAGTCTACCGGGATACCCTTTTTTGCCCAAGCCGCCTTTGCAAGTTTTCGACTTGCCGAGTGTACATATTTTGTATATATCCTTAATTTTTGCCCGAACCTTTTGGTTCGCCAGGATGCCTTTATTTTTGCCTAGGTCAGTCGACCTAGCGGGTCTCATTTATGCGTAGTATTTTTTGACTATGTCTGCATTCACAGGGTGCGGAAAGTCTTCTCCATCCATGGTGCTAAGTATCATAGCTCCGTCGGAAAATAATGTTTTGACTACAAATGATCCCACGTAGGTGGGAGTCCATTTGCCCCTGGGGTCACCTTGTGGAAGGATGATGCGCTTGACTAGAACAATGTTTGGTCAGTGTCAATATTTCTCGACATGAACTCTGAATTACTAGAATTTCTTTCTTCTGAAAATCAGAGTGCAAAAAAAAACTAATATTTAAATTAATCATAATAAATTAAAATATTTTTTAAAAATATAGTTGGAACATTTTTGAAAAAGAATATGACACATAATTTTATTCAAACTGATCTAATAATACTATTATTTTATCTCTTTTAATCAGAATATTCTATAAGGTTCTGAGTTCGAATCTTGTTGTGTTGGACCAATTCATATAAAATTTTGTTCTGACTTTAAACGAGACTTCTGTTAATGGACGGTGGAATCGATCATTTTGATTAGTCGGGACTTTAAACGAAACTTCTGTTAGTGGACGGTGGAATTGATCACTTTGGATTAATCGGTTGTAAGACCGGATACCAAGATTTAAAAAGGAAAAAACTATAGTTTTGGATTTTGGTTATAGACAAACCAATCCAAACAGATTCATGCAAAGACACCCCCTCCCTAGTCACAACATTAGTACATCAAAATTAACACATCCTCTTGATGTATACACCGTACTCTTCTACAAAATACACATGTACGCAACACACTCTTGTAGTATATTGACTTTTCGATTTCAACAAGTTATTCGTCATTGTTGTCCTTTCTTTTATTCTATGGTCCGTTCTCTTTATGTTATTTGTTTTCTTCCACTGAAATTAAGTTGTTGTTTCTTATTAAACTTTCTTAGTCTAAGTGGAAAATTTCCTTCTCATTTTTTCATGATGTCATTTCTTATCTTAATATCCTACGGCAAAGAGAATGAGTTTTTCACATTATGTACATTATGTATCTTCTGCCCCATCTAATAATTTCTTCCTCTTTTTTACATTACGTATCCTCTATAAAAAATAAATAAATAAATAATCGTGAAAGCTCATACAATACAAAAATCATTCAACAAATTAAAAACAAAGCGTTATGAAATTAAGACTATATTTTGGTTTAATTTTAATTTTAATTTTGAATTAAATCAAAATTTCAATTCTAAATAATTTTGTACATCACAGAAGGATGTCTATTTTTTTAAGTTAAAGTAACTCTTCTTTTACACATAATATGTTTTAACTCCATTTTGTCACATAAAATCCATTCCATTTTGATTTTCCACACACAAAAAGATCATCAAATACGTAAGAGGTCATAAAAAGAAACATATTTATCCAAATGAAAAAACAAATATACAAAAAGAACAATTTCCCTTATCCTTCAAATAGTTCATGCCATCATCAATTAATCATGCAAGAAAGAATCTTATCAAGTTCCATACTCTTTTTTCTTTCTTTTTCTTCTTTTTCACCCTCTTCCTCATCTTCACTCTCTTTTTAACCTATTTTTGTGTTGTTTGCCAAACAAGTGAACACATTGACCAACAAAACCTTCCTAACACTAACCCCATAAGATGGGACCCATCCCATGGTTTAGTCCTTGTCCTAGTAGGTCCAATAACGATCACCGTAGATTTGTTTCCATGTAATTTCATATGAGACGGTATCATAAAGGGCCCCATCCTCTATATCACTAGTTACTACCTCCCTCTCTATCATCCTATATTAAAAATAACCCTCTTACTCTTCTATCTCAACTCCCTCTCTCTCTTGTGCTATATATATTCACACAAACCTTCACTCTCGCATTCTAAGTTAAACACTCGTAACAAAACATCTTCATAGTCACTTTCCTCCTAAGTTGTCGTTGTTTTGGTCTTTGTGATCAAGTTTCAATCATTTTTATTTCTTGATTCATTGATTCATGGCTGCAGAAGATTCTAGAAACATTGATCTCACTCTCGGAGAACCCAAAGAGGAACCGGAAACTGAAGATGGGTCCGCAATAAAGGTGATACCAAAGGCTATGCCGGTCCCGACGGGTTTACCTATGTCCATGCAAGTGAACAAGACGTTATTCCAAACTCAAACTCAGGCTCAATATCAGGCCCAAGCCCAGGCCCAGGCCCAATCACAACTACCCGTTCAAAAAAGAGCCTCCACTAAAGACCGTCACACCAAAGTAGAAGGTCGTGGCCGGAGGATTCGAATGCCCGCCACGTGTGCGGCTAGGATCTTCCAACTAACCCGAGAACTCGGACATAAATCAGACGGTGAAACAATCCGGTGGCTTCTTGAACACGCCGAACCAGCCATCATTGCTGCCACTGGAACCGGCACAGTCCCCGCCATCGCGATGTCCGTCAACGGAACTCTCAAAATCCCAACAACATCCCCCAACAAAAACTCCGACCCGGAACAACAACAACAACAATCCGATGACTCACCTGAAAAAAAGAAACGCAAACTACCCGCGAATAGTGCTTACGTAGGCATAAACGACACCGTTTCAGTTTCAGCAGGTTTAGTAACAACCTCCAACGTAAACACAAACACGAACATGAATATGAATCACACAGCAATAGTTTCGCGACAAACTGCAATTCCGTTACCGCAAAACATGGTCCCTGTGTGGGCCATACCCTCAAACGCCGTCGTTCCAACCGGAAACGCGTTCTTTGTGGTCCCCACAAATCAGCCTCAGTTTTTCACATTAGCAAGACCAATCTCCGGTTTCGTTTCTTCCATGATAACTCCCGTAGTTCAACTCCAACAAGCCTCCACGTTATCCATCCCATGTTCATCCTCTCCCTCTTCAAAATCTCCGGCAAGAGCCACCGTCATGGCGCCGACCACCGCCGCAACAACCACTACAACCACCTCTCAAACGCTGAGAGATTTTTCATTGGAGATTTACGATAGGCAAGAGCTTCAGTTATTGTCGCGATCTTCTTCCAAGCATTGAGAACACGAAAAAGAGAAGAGTTCAACGACGTCGTCTGAGAAGGAAGAAGAACACGTGGGCACGTGAGTGGATAGAAAAGAGTGGGGACCACGTGGGTGAGCAAGCACGAAGAGTGGGGGAGGGTGGGACCCACTATGGTGGTGCTGGCTCCGTGAACCGTGCAATGGGGTACTACTAGTACTGTTATTATTCCACTCTACATTTACTTTTTAGAAATATAACAAGAAAATTAATTAAAATTTTATAATATGAATAACTGTTATAATATAATATTCATGAAGATTTTTATGCTTGATTTTAAGTTTTAGTATCAATTTCTATTGTATGAGTGTACTTGAAATCAATTATGAAAATCCTTTATTATGAATAAATAATATATTATTATTATTATTATGTGTTATTTAGTGATAAAAATTTTGTTTTGGATTTTGAAAATGGATGTGGGTCCGTCCACCTCATATTGAAGTCATGTGAGGGTGGGTGCGGGACCCAAGGAAAAATGGCCGAATGGGGTGGACCTTAAACGGGACCGTTTTGAACAGTTCCCGAGGAATGGATTTTTCAAGGTGGTCCCTACTGGGGCATGTGACACGTGGCGAATGGCGAAATGTTGACAGGTGGGTACCACTTTACAGTTCGACACGTGGGTTTTTCTGTGTGGGGCCATGTTGTCGGTTTGGAACCTTTCTATTGGGTTTGGTTTGCCTGGCTTGAAGAAAAAGTGAAGAGAGAAGTAGGCATGGCAACGGGGCGGGGCGGGGACGGTTTTTATATTCCCCAACCCCAAACCCGAATCCCAGATAAATCCCCATTCCCCACCCCGATCCCTGTCGGGGATGAATAATTGAACCCCAAACCCGTCCCAAATGGGTTCGGGGATCCCCAACCCAAACCCAAACCCAAAACCTGCCTTAACCCAAATCCTTCCCCGAACCCAAAAATGGTCCCGAACCGAAAACCCGCCCCAATTCTAACAAATATGAATTTATATTACAAAAGTAAAATACAATCTTAAAGAATTTCAAACATATATTTCAAATAATAAAAAATACAAACTAAAGTATTAATTCAGTAACCATACAATTAATATTTCAAATTAACAAAACCAAATAATCCAAAATATAAAAACTAAATAAAAAAAAATACAAATTCATATTCCAAACTACCATCCAAACAAACACATAGTAAAAAGTATTCTACATTCCAAAATAATAATAATAATAATAATAATAATAATAATAATAATAATAATAATAATAATAATAATAATAATAATAATAAACGGGGCGGGTTCGGGGACGGGTTCGGGGTGGGTACTACATTCCCCATTACCTGCCCCATCCCCATATTTTAAAATCGGGGAAAACCCAAACCCGAACCCAAACCCAGTCAAAGCGGATTTTCCCCGTCAAATTCGGGGCGGATTCGGGCGGGTACCCGTGGGTATGGGTTATATTGCCATGTCTAGAGAGAAGAGAGAATAAACGGTATCGGATGCTTGCCATGCTGGTTAGTTACTTTTGTAGAGCTTTCTAGTAGTCGTAAGAAAAATGAACACTTTTGTTGGTGAAATTTATTCTTTAGTGGAGTGTTGTTGGTAGATATGTTGTATTATCTTGATTGTTTAATTTTTTTCTCAATCCAAATCATTTTAACTAATTCTATTAAAAATAGTGACTAGAGTAGTAAAGTGATTCATGAAAAAACTATAGAAAGTTTAATGTTATTTGTGTTAGAGGGAGTTAATAGTAGGAGCACTGATATAAAGTTGAGGAACAAACACCCTTGTGAGAAACACATCACTTGTTCACATAAAACCTTAAACATGGTATCCAGAGCCTTTGGTTTCAGAAAGGAACCGACTTAGTATCGATTGTTGCAAGGTGTCAACAGTGGTAATAGTGGGGGGAATTGTGGACTCACACTTGAGGGGAATGTTGGAATATATAACAAGTGTGAGGAAATAGTATCACATTGGATAGGAATGTGGAGACTTAAACAAATATAAGCGGGAGAACCCACTCACCTATTACCTTAAAGTTTTAGGTGGACAGGTGGTGTGTCTCTCACAAGGTGTTTGTTCCTCAACTTTATATCAATGCTCCTACGATTTACCCCCTCTAACAATTTGAGGTCTTTTGATAAAATAATATCATGTCTCAATTTTTTGAATAATTGCTTGCATAAGAGTGTTTTTTTTTTTTAATTTTGAGACATTTTTCAATAAAAAATTTACTTTTGTTATGAAATGAATTAAAAAATATAAATAATTAATAATGTAACTCATTTTAAATGTTTGATAAATGATGGATAATTAAAAATTGTAATAGAGTTGTTTAAATAACTCATATGTATGCAATAATATTTAAAAAAATAAAGTCGAGTTTAGTTAAAGAATATCCGGAGACTTTTCGTTAAATTATGTATTTTGTGTGAGAACAAGATAATGGTCATTGATGATAAATTGATCGCTGAGTTGCAGTTGTTCCTTGATTCTAACTCGATGGATGGAGGAGCTAAACTGGAAATCTTAGCACTCCAACGCTTAAGTTAAGGTAGAAATTGAACAAATATATTTTAAATGAAGCAAAGTTACTTAAATGATAATTTATCTCCTTTTATAGAGGGGTTTATTTTGTAACTGAAATGTGAAGGGGGATCGTGAGACGCGGATGATCGTAGGATGAATCTAATGAACTTGATCGTTTATCTCAAATAGAGTCACGGGTAGACATGTAGATTATCTTTGTCATGCTCTATTTCCCTTGGTATTAGGTCTGCTCCCCACTGGGGTTTGGCGATCGACCCAAAATAGTTGATATCAAGCCCTTGGTTTTTGTTACAAAAGAGGAAGTGTTTTGTGATTATTGGCATTGCATGTCGAGGTAAGAGAGATAATAATTGATACATGCTCACTATTCTCACTTATTGTCCACATAATTTCCCTAGGACGCTATAATGTCACCTCAATGGTTGTAAAGAAATATCATTCGTTGGTTGTGGGGCATGATCGTGTGAATTTGATTCGTTTAGGGGAAGTTCAACGGGTTTTCGAATGGACTTCATTCGTTTTGTTGACCTACATAGTGACTTTCGTGAAAAGTTTTTTCTGTTCATCTTTTAAGTTTTGAGTAATCTAGGCATGTAAACTGGTCATATACTTGGAAAAGTTTCACTCGCTAGTTATTTTTTGCATGTTTGATTCCTTATTCCAACTTTTGAAACTTGGCTTTTGAGTTTCTATTTCTTCTCTTTTTTCTTCGTTGCTTTTAGGGTTTCCTCGTATATTAGAACTCATTCACCTAGATGGTACATTATTATGTTTGGTTTTTGATTCCATAAACATGGTAATTTCTTCTTTGTCAACTAGAAGGGACATAAAAAGAGATCTAAGGGATTTGGGTAAGTTTTGACATCTTAAGTATTGCCTTCTTCTTCTCTTGAGAAGATACCTTTTTTAGGATATGACAGATGTATTTCGGTCTGAAGACTGGGATGTCCTTTCTCTGACTAAATATCAAAGGGCTTGTGGTCAATATGGTGGGTGTGACATCCCTTCATGAATGTTTGTTATCTTTGATTGGTTATCATCTCTCATTTAATGAGTTTGAGATCAATTTCTTAAATCATTTACTGGTTCCTTCTTCATAATTTCATCCTATGAGTTGGACCTTTGTCAATGTTTTCAAAGTTGGTGTGTTTATAAAGGTACTAAACTGACATTGACCTTGTCCTTTCACCTTTTCATGGTGCAAAGTGGTTATAAATATGCGGATGGCTCTAGTATAGTTTCTTTGGGCAGTTTGTTAAATACCTCGGGCCTTATTCTGACAGCATTGAAAACTTCAAGGACTGCTTTTTTTTAGTGGTCCCCTCAATAAAGAAGCATGTTCAAATATCAGCAACGTGAACCTAGAGGCTTCTTCTTGTACATATACTTTATGCAAGTACTAGACTTATGGTCATTTCCTTACTAGAGTCAGTTTGTGTCGTTATAAGGACAAAGATTTTCCCAGGAAAAACGGTACTTAAAAAGCCATTTGATGTCTTTTTACCATGAACTTGGCTACGTGGCCAAGGTGGTTCCCTCTAATCTTATCTCCAAGAAACAGTTGAAAAGGTTCATTCAAACTCGATGGATCCTAAGCGCCTAGTCTAAAGAAGAGAATAAGAAGATCCTCGATAGTTTAGTTTTAGGATTATTCATTTCCCTCTTCCTCCTTTTGGTATTTCCTAATGTTTTCCTTTTATTTGTAGATATGATGAAGTGAAAGGATGTCATACGGTGATGGAAGAGTGAGGATGCTTAGTAATTGATCAAAGATTCCTAATAATCGATTATAGTTAAGATTTAGAAGGACTTTCCTTTTTTGTTTGTACATAATCCGATTATTACTGCAGCATTGTCGATAGTTGATCGTATTGGGCTTTTCTAAGGTTTTTATTTTGGGAATTTCTTAATGCACCCCAGGACTTTCTAGCGCACCATGCAAAAATACTAAAATGCCCCCATATTTTGGAGATGTATCTTCGAATGCATATATGTTTACTGAAACACCAATTATTTTGGAGATGCATATCCAGAATAATGTCAGATGTCTATTTCCAGAATTTTGTATAGTAGAAGGTAGGAAAACATAATTGAAAAAGACCAACTTGACAAATTCAAAATACCATTAATATCACAAAATCAATAATACATAAGGGATTTTTAATATAGATCAAACATTACACTTCAATATCCAGGTGGGAATTGTAACATCTTGATAATATCATCGACTGATCTTTAAACAATCGCATCCAGCTCGATCAAAACTTTTGATTCTAAATTAAAACAGGTTCTCCAACTAGACTGTAAATCATCGGCCATATTCAGCTCATGGTTGCAGAACTCAAGCTTCTATTCTTTCTCAAAGGATGGCGAGTGGTACTCGATTTTCACAATTTTGAGATTGTCACCATATGATAGAAGGTCATGCAATGTGTATTGTAGATCTTCAAGAGAGGTGTACTCAATGATCTTAAATTCCCTTGACGGTGTATTATCGGTAAAGTGTATATTTCCAACATGCCAAATGATGTTCATTCTAGTTTTTGATGTTTTGGTATGAAACTATATGTCAAGTGAGCTTATTTATAGTAGTTGGAGGCTAATATGGACCTCACAAATCCTATCTTGTGACAGAGAATGTTACGGAAATGTAACTCTGGAACCACCCTTTATTCACTTATTTCGGAGATGTATTTCCAGAATTTTCCCTAGCATAGAAAACTAAAACAGAACAGGAAAAACTTATATTGAATGCAAAATGTTTTTAACAAACTACAAAATGTATATATTAGACACCATAACACATTAATAAAATGTCACTTATAATAAAATGATATATACCTACATAAATAAATCAAAATAATTTCCACATGCCAAATCTACAGGTGGTATCATCCCCTTTGACTTTTCTTTATTTTTTTCTATTTCAATCTTGCTCAATTTGGTGTACTCTTGCATCCTTTAAATAAACTGGTTCAGCTAAGTCTAGGATTTAATTATACAATGAGTTGTCCTCTCTGGTGATGTAAGTGGTATAGGAAAATATGATTTCAAATACACTTAAACAAAATATCGCAAATTTAAAACCCACCCAACACAAATGATATGATCATTGAGATTTGGTGGTGGAGTAGTGCGCAATGGGAATTTTTTCCGAGAAATCATATCTTGTAAGATCAATACATACTCTCTCATACGCATTTGCTATGATATGACTCATCTCAAGGAAGCACGTCCATTTATCCTCTGGTGCAGGGCCACTAATTCAAAGTACAAGAAAATGATAAATTTCTTCAACTTTCTGTTTATTCCCGAAACTCGTGTGCATAGTTCTTTATTGCTCCTCAACTCTTGGATAAGATTTATGAGATTTCAGAGTAGGTGAATCGGGAAAAAAGTTTGTCGACATATTCAATATATGATGAACTCCTCATAGTTGAATTATCACTCAGTGTAGGTTTGACCTTCTTAGGTGATCCTTTTGTTTTTACTGGTTGAGAGGGTGATTTCAAGTCTATGGTCTCTCAAAATGCAATCTTCCTTAATTTCTCTTTGATATGGAGTTTTGTTTGTCATCGATATTACAAAATCTTTCTTGTATCGCTTCACATCCAGTCAAGATGGAGATATTTGATTTACTGTCTCCATTTATTATTTTCCAACCGATAACCATGCAACTTAAATAGACATTCACATTTTCTTAAACTGGTTTCATCGTGTTTGAAATTCCTGAGATGAGGTTTGTATTTACCACTTCTTTCGCATCCCAATGTCAGAAATGCACTCATTTTATTTGAACCATTATTCGGCCTTCCGACCACAATACCAAATCCCAATTTGGCGGCCTTTGTAAGAATCTATTGCAATATGTCATCACGAAATTCATACTCTTGTATTTACCACTTCTTTTGCATCCCAATGTCACAAATGCACTGATTCTATCTAAACCATTATATGACCTTCTGATCACAATACCAAAGCCCATTTTGGTGGCCTATGTAATAATCCATTGCAACATGTCATCACGAAATTCATACTCTTGTTCATTTATAAAATGGTTTAGAATATCTACTACCTTCACTAGGATAGGTGAAGCATCTTGAGACATAATAGGTTTTGGGATAGCATCAAGATGCACCATACCTAATATAAACAAAAACATAAAAACTAAGAAACTACCATAACACGAAAAAGATTTCTGCAAAATCAGCACAGACAGCTTTCGAAAATGTATCTTCGGACGAATGCATAGAAATTTCGGAAATGCACTTCTAGTAAAAGCGTGACCTTTTTTTTTTCTTCAAAACCAGATTAATTTGAGAAATTGAGGTTGAAATGAATGATATTTTCCTTAAGTTACACTTCCTTTACCTCCTTTTGATTAGATGAAACAAAAGAATGGAGATTTTGAGTGAGAAACTTGATTGAGAATGGAAGGACTTTTGGAGAGAGTTTAAGGAAAATATGGAAAATGAAGTTGATCATGCAGGTTTATATTTTTTTTTACCAATTTCACATTTGATTTTTCCAGGGATGCATCTCCGGAATAATCTGACATGAAAAGGTGACAAGATTCCAATTTCCCGCACAATTTTACCGGAGTTACATCTCAGGACTTATTCATGTAATTGTGTTAAAAGCAATTTATTATATCACATTCTCGAAAATATATCTCTGATTTTTTTTTTTTAATTTGACTCTAGGGTGGCATCAAATTTATTCGCTTTTGTGTGATGCATAAGATGCGTCCGAAAATATATTTTTGAAAACAGGTGGACAATTTCAATTTTTCAAAGGATTCTTTTGAAAAATATATGGTATAATAAGATATTCCCTTCTTTTTGCGCCTAACTTGTATTGTGCTCATTTCGAAAACACATTAGTATTCTGGAAAAATCATTCTCTTCTACTTTCACCTTGCTCCTAAAATATTCTTATATATTTCATAATATTGTTTTAGAACTGAGAGTAACTGCTTGCTACCGATTTGTGTAATCCATTGTTGTGACTTATGATATTTAATTGTAAAAACAAGAGAAAGACATTCTCTTGAACTAATATAATATAAAGGTTGTAAGTTGAATTTGAGATAAAAACTTAGTGTAAAAGGTTGTGGATTGAACTTATAATAAAAGCTTAATTGATAATGAAAATCTCAAAGTTTTATGATAGGGTGTGTTTGAGAGTTTGTAGGGGAGATTTTTGAAAAAATTAAAAGATTGAGAAGAAAGAATTGACGGATATTAATTTGAAGGATTTGTTTTTATTCATAATACCAAAAATTTTATAATTTGTAGAAATTCAAAATTTATATTGAAGGAGGGTTTTGCGGAATTTACATAAATTATCTAAATATATTTTTATGTTGTTACAGTACTGAAAATTAAAAATATAGTAATGATAAACATTCTTTTATCATTCTATACAAAATTATTTTTTCAAAAAATATCAAATAATTTACTATTTAAAAATTCGTTTTTAAAAATTTTCTCATCCCCTCTCCTCCAAACACCCAAACAAAATTTTAGAGATTGGACATAAAACAAATGGTTTTGAGTGGAAGCAACATAAATTCAATGCGTTCCCTCCCTATCCCTTAATTCTTTATTTTGTTTTCGTTTATCTTTTTGTCTCATGTTTTCTTTATCTAATCTCTTCTTTAAAACTTCTTTAAAATCCTTTTATTTAATCAAATTTTTTATATCACACTTCACACCTCTTGTATTTTAATTCACTTGGTATATATATATATATATATATATATATATATATATATATATATATATATATATATATATATATATATATATATATATATATATATATATATATATATATATATATATATATATATATATATATATATATATATATATATATATATATATATATATATATATATATAGATTGTTCATTACACGCTATGTATCTCTGACAAACCTTATAAAAATTCGAAATTATCCTTTATATGCTTCGATTTTGATTAACAACCAACTTATTGAAATTCTGGTGACCCGAGTCCAAACATAAAGAGGGCAACCTGAAAAGAACTTAATCTTAGAGATTTTAGAGATATAGATTGTTCCTTTAAAGATTCTACCTCCATATCTTAGAGGATATGTTGAACGATCTCAGGTACACACATAACACATTTCTAACTTAGAAATTTCACATTTACTGTTGTTACTCATAACCCTTAATCTGGATCATTATACATGAAAGAAACAAAACTTCATGTTTTGCATGAACAAACTTATTTTACTTGACTGATGTAGGACACCTCCTCGTTAAGTGTGAGCATTAGGCACATATGTATGTGTATCTAACACAAACCGACTAATAGAGATGCAACAATCATTCAGAAATAGTTTTTGCATGGCTAATGGCTAACATGTCACGTGCAAAAACACAAGATGACGAAACCATAAAGTATGCCTTTTTTTATGGCAAACAATGTCAGGGTGCAATGGTGGTGGTGATAAGAGACCACATCAAATGAAACTGATATGGTGTCTGAATTGTAGACAACCTACCTTTAAAAAAGATAAGACAATGAAAACCTCTGCAATAATATTCTAAGGGGTAACAAATCCTTAAGGAATATAGGTGTAGTTATAGATGTAATATTGTATATGACAAATCTTGATTTTGAAGATTGGTCTTACAAGTAGAGTTTTAAAAAAAGTGAACAAAACAGCACATATAGTGGTGCATCGGTGTATATGGTTTTTTATTGGACGACTGTCAAAAACCTTTTTACATGGTCAAAAATCTTGGTGATGACAAACACTGATAGATAATTGTCAAACATATACATGAATGAATGGGAAAAGAGTAATCTGAAAGGATTTATTACTATACATCTGAATATAGTGTTTCCTCAATCATCATACATTCCAAAATTGTTTAACTTGTACTTTGTAATTTCAATTCAATCTATTCTAATGATTCTTCCGCTATAAAGCACGGGCGCAAGCACCAAACATAACACTAACACCGACACTAACACATTGGCACTGAAAACAATTTGAAAAAATGAAATAATTGAACGCAACTACATGTGTCAGATACTAGATACCGTATCCTGGACCATGCTACGGTAGAAGCTCTATATCACTAGCTTGTATCTTTCATCCTATTCTAATAACCATCAATAGGAATGTAAAAAACTGATCAAATGGTTAGATTCTCTTGAATGGCGATAAATGATCCTATTATCTTTCCTCCAACATCAGGGAACTCTTCATGACCAGGAAGAGATCTAACCTTACCCTTTCTATCAACTTCTACAGGGTACTTTATTAAATGTCCTCGCATCTCTGTCAAATCATTTGATGCAAATTGATTCCAGTTCAATTCAGACATCGTTCTAACCCTTCTCACACAGTCCAGGCTCTCTGGTTGTAAGAAGCAGTCTTCGACGGTGCCTGTATGCTCTGCCCAAAGTGACATTCTGTATCCATGAACCTACATAGTATAGTTTCAAAAACAAATTGTTTTTAGTACACATAATACATGTTATGATTGAAAAAAGGTAGAAATATTATACTTAGAAAAAATCATGTATTGCAACTGATACGGCAAAGAAAATACACAAGTATTTTCACAGAACTCAATAGCTAAATTAGAACTCTTTAAACCTTAAAAATTATGTTGAAAACAGTGTCACTCAGCTATATGAAATCGCATAGTGTTACAGGCAAAAAGCTGAATCCGAATAGCAGTCAATCATAGTCGAATAGCTATATGAAATAGAAAAGATTGAGTGTTCTCATTTCTCACAGCTAGGTCAAATTGGCTATAATTGATTATTCTCACTTCTAAAAGTAACAAAGTGTTCTCGTTCTCACCTGAATCGCTCCTTATAGCCAAACTAGAATAGCCTACACTATTGTCCTTATAGCCAAATTACAATAGCGTCGCAATTTTTATAGCAGATTCATCAAAATTCGCTGTTATTGCGCTGCTATTTGACAACACTGGTTGCCTCTATATTGTTGATTAGAAACCCAAAACGAAGAAAGGATAGTAAAGGAAATAGCTTAGTATTTTTACTTGGATTTCCATTATGTTTAGGAAAGCCATCAGATAACATAGAGAAAAAGACTGAATGCCATAACTGAATTTGGTATATAAACAATGTCTTATTAAGAAAATATGTGAAGCATATAATTATAAAATGTAAACCTGTCTGCGTAGATAAGACTCTTCTCTCACCCATGTATATTGAGGTTGCTAATTATACATGCTAAAAGTACAATACATGACAACCCCTTGTATTTAAGGGTTGTCAGATATTTTTAGGGTTGTTGTGGTGTTAGAGCAAGCTCACACAAGAAAGATGAAAAACTCTCAATCTTAGGGTTGAGATATTTATAAGAACCCCTTGGGCCTGAATCTTAGAACTCAAGAAACCCGTAACTGGCCTTTTCCTCCTTCAAGAGCGTGGGAAATTGGCAATTATTTCCCCCATAATGTTGTGGAGCGTGGCCCTTTTCGTTCTGTTATTGAGTAGGGGCACGTCTTTCCCAAGTCTTCATAGATTGGCGGGCATTTCAATGAATGGGCGACTAACAGGCGATGTCACCCAAAAATGGGCGTGCATTGCGATAAACAGGTGCGCACACACAGCAGGTGGGCAGCTAGCACCTCCTCTTTGGACAACGGGCACTATCGCCCGCTTTTGGTGAATCCTGCGCCACCTCTTGTGCATCCTTTGCAAATATACCCGTACAAAATCCAAAAGGAAGACAAGAAAATAAAGGAAGCAACTTTGGGTCCGTTTACTTCCCACATTTTCTGTTTTCATTGGATTTCGGCTAATAAACATGATAGAATATAAATTCAATACATGTCTCGCCATTTTCTTTAACAATTTTCAGAAACAGATTTAAATGTCAACATCGTTTCCATTGTTTCTGAACGCCATACGAAGTCTAAACAAACCTAGAGAAAAAGCTCAAATGGCATTACTAAAACTTAAATCCGGTATGTAAACAATGTCTTCTTAAGCAAATATGAGAAGCCAATAGCTTATAAAATATATACCTGTCCATGTGGGTAAGACTGTTTTTTCGCCCATGTATACTGAGGTTGATAAGCTCCTATTGCAATCTCAGTGTCCCTTGTTCCTTCCATAGAGCGCTGATTAATGTTTGCTGACCCCAATATCACATATTCATCGTCAACAATCATGCCTTTTGAATGAACATAAATCATGAACCGTCGGTTATTTCGACTATTTACCTGGCCAAACAACACCAACATAAAATACAATTGCATTAAGACACTTGCCCTATTCATAAGCCACTCATTTCAGGAATTTTTAGAGAAAAAAAGTAAATACACTTCAACAAAGGGAGGGAGGGGGAACATAGAGTTCATACTTGTGGAGTATTGGGTGGGGGAGGAATTCCAGTCACGACAACATTCTCATGCATGTCTATGGCTTCTCGGTTTCCAAGACAGAAAAAGTTCAAATAGTCTTGTGGAGAGAACGCTGCTTCAAGCCCAACTTCAGCCAAAGCCTTGTAAACTGTCTCGTACATCATTTGCATTGTTTTATGCTGCAAAAAGATTGAATAAAAAATTCAGGGTAAGAAAACCAAGACGAGAATTAAGCACTCGTATTGGTCTCTATAACTTTCGTACTGCAAGATGAACCATACCTGCCAAAATAGAATCCTTTGAGTGGCAGCACCTGTTGGATTACCCTCTGGCCACATTGGAATAACTATGTATACTGCAAACCTCTCATTTGCCTTTATTTTTTCAGCAATCTTAAGCGCAATCTCCATCGGAATTAAATTATTAGCACCTGCAAAAACATGAAAGTCATTTTAACATCAAAAGAGATGTTTAATTAGTAAAATGTAACACGCGCCTTTATTCTTTAAGGCAAGCAACAATACAACATGTGTTTAGAAAGAAGTTCCATACCAATGTCTTTATTTTGGCTCCAATTGTATGAAGAACCAATGAAATATTGATTCTCTATGTAAATGTAATGCTGCGCAGCGCGAATGGCCTTCACATATGCTGTATGTATACTCATGTCTATCAGCACATTCTTCCCGCATACTAGATTCTGTAAAAACAATATGTTTAGCGCTTTCCGTCAGACATATGATGGCAAAAAAATGGCGAACCGAAATCAAGCAAGAAAATGAAAACTCTTCCGTTCACCTTTTCTGATGCATCTTTTGGCTCCTTCGGAAATCCCTTGACAGAGCTTGAATCAATTGAACGAAATATCTGCAATCCATGGTATACACAATCAATAGTTTCCTTAAAGTAGTGCAAATGAGAAAAATAATCACTTACAGAAAATCTAAATATATTCCGTACTAATTGACTAAATACCTGAGCATGCCAAGCTTCAGGATTATCATAACCGTCACTAGGAGCGTCAGACATAGGGATAATATCTGATATTCTTTCTATCTTGAGCAACGCATCGTCATACGAACTCCTAAACTTTTTTATCCCTGTAGGTTTCGCAGCTCTTAACCAGCGCTCCTCAAAATTGGTCAGAATATCGTAAGCTGCTGGACCATCAATTTTAGAATGCAAGTCGTGCCATGGTTCCCGCGGACAGCCACCAGTACTACCCTGTTATACAGCAGCCCCATCATTAGTTGCTTTTTAAAATGTTGGACGAGAAAATCTAGAAAAGTGATTATCATGTAAACAAATGGGGGTTCAAATTAAGATATTACCGTGAAAGTAGGGTTGTGATAATCATCCTTGTGCAGTGTCTGCAGCGACCTAAAGAGGGGGTGATGAGGAGTATCATATCGGCCGTCACACAAATCAAGTCCACCAATAAATGCTACAATTTTTCTTCTGTGATTTCCAGCATCAGTGTCCACAATTATAGTCTTCTGATGATGTGTATATATTGTTTCAACTTCCTGATAATTGAAAGAAATATTATGCGGAATTCTCAAAACTGAACTAATATGTAAAAACATATAGAATCTTAATAAAAAGAGCAAACAAAGAGTGAAGTAAAACAAATAGTTTCAATTATTGTCACTCTGTTATTGTCAAACCAAACCTTTTGCTTGGCCCAACTGTGTCTTTTTCCAGCAATGCGAGGACAAAGTAGCACTTGCACAGAAGAGTGTTTGAAAAATCGTCGAGTTTCCTCGTCATGAGTTGCCATGACACCGTCCTGAATGTAAAGCAGATTTTTTATATAATTAAAACAAAAGGGCAAATCATAATCCTATACAGTAAGGAATGTATAAGAATGTCCCGAGATTCTGAATCAAACTTGAAATAAATTAAGCTTCATAGATCATTCCGCAAAGTGTGCTCCATTGAATAATCAAAATAACCATTTAGATAAGAGAACTAACAAGTTAATATGACAGATAATAAAGAGAGAATACTGGATGAAAAAGTTCACAAGCAAAGAAGCAAAAAGACCCTAATCCAAATGCGAACAAGTTTTATTTGTAGAACACGACATGCAGCAAAGAGGCAATAACAGGTGACAGAATAAATTGCATTGCTTACTGTCTTATAACCAAGAATGCTTCTTGAGGTAGGGTCGTCCCAAACAAGGAGAAGGACTCTTACTCCTTCCGAAGACTTGGACCTCAAAAGATCACCAAGGGTGAAATCCGTTTCATGAGAATGACCAGCATCCCTTAGCAACCTAACTTTGTGCCACACCGACCACCCTGTAATGTAAACTAAACGCTTTGCTTGCTGTATCGCATCAAAGACATCAGCCCAACACTTTCCATTAACATAATGTGTTCCATTATCAAGCATGACATTAGGGAGGTATCCATCCGGAACATGAGCGTCTTGATACAGAGTAACATTTCCGCCTTTCCTCAAAGGAAAATAAGTTCCCGGCACACCAATGTAGTCAGGCCCCGCTCCAACTCCTTGATGATAAATGGACAGCTTCTCCATTGGAATGAACTGAATGGAAACAGTCAACACAGCACCTTGCTTACAAGGCTTCCCGTTGTTATTAAGGATAGGGTAAGTCCCATGTATCTTTTCACCCGCATATATTTGCTCCACCGGTATCGCCACAACACCAATAAGTTGTGAACCAACCACATCACTATCCTTAACAACAAAATGCACTTCAGCAGCATTATGTGCAACAGGAACATAAAAGTGTTGCTCCCAAACAGGATTTTCACTATTGCTAATCACAAAAGTTCTACCAACTACAGCATTTAACAAAGAAATCGAAACATAAGGATCACTAGTAATCTTCCTACTCATTGTCCCCTCAATCTTATTCCCCACATTACCCGGAAATTTGCCAAACATATCATCTAAAGTCTTATGAAACATATCCATATTAGGAAGATTCTTAGCTCCATGAATACATATATCTAAATTACCATGCAGAAGCAAAAACTTGAGAGACCCTTTACTCTGAACCGGAACAATCTGCAAACTCTGGTTATACATGGAGTCATCCGACGAAGCAGCTGAAAGCTTGGGAGAACCCCCCATATCATAGTAAGAATTCTCAAAACCTGAAAAGGAATGATGACTAGAATGACCACAAAAATCTTCTTGTCTCTCTTCAGTAGAAACTGAATTGGAATGTGCCAATAAAGGAGGTGTATTCGGTCTATTATCTGATATGTGAGTATTGTTCATAAGATCATTCAAAGTAGGGTAAGGAGAAGTATGAGGAGAGTCTGGTTTTGGATCATCTTTGATTGGAAGGGCTTGGTAAGGATAGGGATAAGGGTATGAAGAGTAAGGGTAAGGGTAGGGATAAGCATGAGATTGTTGAGGAGGAGGATACTCTGAAGGGTTTGATGGAGAAGGAGGTGGATAGGAGTAGTTGTAGTTGAAGGGGTATGAAGAATTTGGTGGATATGGTGAATAAGGAGTGGTTGCATGTGGTGGTTGTGGTGGTGGAGGTTGATGTGGATCGGCAGGATCATGAGATTGAGGTGGATATGATGAATATGGATTGGGATATGGAGGGTATGGATATGGGTTTGGATATCCATATGGAGGTGGATGGCCATGATTATCCATGAATCAAAGCTCAAAATTTGATCAACAATTCAAAAAAATTGATCTTTGTAGCATATGCATACAAGGGTCATGGAGGATCGTGTTAAAGGTTTGACCTTTGATGCATATGCACAAAAGGGTAATTGAAATCGAAGGTACCCTGAAAACGGATCAATGGTGGGTGAAAACTGAACCTAGCAGGAACTGAAAAAGGGGATTTTTTGAAGATTTGGAAGATTTGAAATAGAAGAAAGTTTAGGTCTTCTCATGCACACCAGGTCAGCTTGGTCCCACCATTGACGATGTGTACAAAGCTCACACGCGGCAAACTGGTTCTTACAGGTTGAAAGGGAAAGGGAGAGAGAGGAAAAAATGTTACTTTTTTTTTTTTTTGTTATAACATGTAAGTTTTTTTTTTTTTTTTATATTTATTTAACAATAAATTTTCTCATAAAATACATTACTTAATTATTTACTAAATTAAAAAAATTAGATGTTGTATAACTTCTTTTTTTTTTCTTTCGCACTCTGGTTCTTAGGCGAAAGGGGTCCTAGTAATCTAAAATTCGTGCCGAGAGATATGAGTACTGGTCAAGCATTGTACCCACTTAAGAATTGAACTCGGTATTCTCTAAATTACGTTTTCAGCAAGAGCTTCTTTATCATTGGAGCCCAAGTGTTTGGTAAGATGTTGTATAACTTAGATATTAAGGTATCTTGTAAAAAATACTAGAGATGGTTTAAGATATTAATTTAGGTATTATGATTTAAGGTATGCTTATGGTTTTAATATTTTTTATTTAACATTTAAAATTGTCATAAATAGAGATTTTTACCAAAAATATGTTGATGATTATTAAAATGTTATTTGTTAGTGTTTTAAGTTGGCATTAATTTTGGTAAAACTAGGTTATAGCAATGTCTTGATACATGTCATGACATTCAGAGATTAAAGATAAATCCTACTTGACAAGGATGTTAAAGGACAGCTCAGAACTGGAAGCTAAAAGCTGTGCTGGAAATTCTGCAGAAAATAGTCTGATGTCATAACAGATGTTATGACATTCAGTGTGACATTCTGTTCTGCAGAATCTGTTTTTCCTGAGACTTTTCAGGAAGTTTGTTGAGCTGTTAAACTATGTTTTTCTGTTATTATAAAGCATGCTCACGTGGCTGCTAGGTTAATCTTAGTTAAACCTAAATTGGTTGTTGAACAAACCATGTTTTTAGGATTAAATTAAGTGAACCCTAACTATCTTTATGGAAGCCCAAAACTGAAGTTTCAGGACTGCTTCTATAAAAGGAATTCAACCCTTACACTGCTGCTACGCCTCCAGAATGTATTGAAGATTTAGCAGGTTGTTATTTGTGTAATTCTAGTTTCTCTTGTGAGCCAAGCAATTATCAATTGATAAGAGCCTTGGACTAGGATTTGTTTGTAAGGGTAGTTTATCACTCAAAGCTTTAAAGCACGAGTGTTTGTCTCTTGATTGAAGCTTTGAAGCAAGATCAAGATAGTTTATTGAAGTGTGTCTTCACAATTCAATTATTCAATAGGTTGATATCACTGCTGTGATTGAGGGGGAGTGAGTAGGAACTCAGATCTAAGTAGGACTTAGATTGAAGTTTCATTGGGTAGGTTTTAAGTGAAGGAGATAAACTGGTAGGTTTATTCCTGAATTAATTCTTCTAATAGTGAATTTCCTCCCTGGCTTGGTAGCCCCCAGATGTAGGTGTAGTTAGACACTGAATTGGGTAAACAATTTATTGTGTTCTTTACTGCTGTTTGAATTTAGTTTGTGTATTGTTAACGGAGTGTCAGATACTGTGTCATAACATTCTCTGTGACATCAAGTATCTGCTGCCAGGAATTTCAATTGGCATCAGAGCAGGCACCCTGCCTATTATTTCTGGGTGAGATCTAGGGATAATAGTTTATGGCCTAATGGATAAGGAAGGAGGATTTGGAGGTAGACCACCTATTCTGGATGGGTCTAATTATGATTACTGGAAACCTCGTATGGTTGCCTTTTTAAGATCAGTGGACATTAAAGCTTGGAGAGCTGCTGACAAAAGATGGAAACATCCCACCAAGCTTGAGAAAGATTGGACTATTGTTTTGAAACCAGAGGAAGAATAGAGCAAAGAGGAAGAGGAGCTAGCTCTGGGGAACTCTAAAGCATTGAATGCCCTATTCAATGGTATTGACAGAAATATCTTCAGACTGGTTCATCAATGTGAACTGGCCAAGGATGTTTGGAACACTCTCAGAACTACTCATGAGGGGACATCCAAGGTGAAGATGTCAAGACTTCAGATGCTCACTACCAAATTTGAGAATTTGAAGATGAAAGAAGATGAGACTATTCATGAGTTTCACATGAATATCTTGGAGATTGCCAACACCTCTGGAGCACTTGGTGAAAAGATGTCAGAAGAAAGGTTGGCGAGAAAGATTCTCAGATCCTTGCCTAAGAGATTTGCAATGAAAGTAACTGCAATAGAAGAGGCTCAGGACATCAGCACCTTGAAGGTTGAAGAACTTATTGGATCACTTATGACCTTTGAGATGGGAATCAGTGAAACTGATGACAAAAAGAACAAGAGCATAGCACTTGTATCCAATACTGAAGAAGGATGCAAGGTGGAAAATGAAGAGAAGATATCTGAAACTATAGCCATGCTTGAAAGACAGTTCAACAAACTCATCAAGAGGATTGATCCAAAGTCAAGGTCAAATGTCAAGGACATTGCATCTGACATCAGCAGATCTTATGACTCCAACAGAAGATCCAAGTCAGAGGAAAAAGAAAGTCAAGGCAGTGGAATCCAATGTCATGGATGTGAAGGATTTGGACATATTAGAGCTGAATGTCCCACCTTTCTAAAGAAACAAAAGAAAGGAATGGCTGTCACTTGGTCTGATGGTGATTCAGGAAGTGAATCTGAGGAAGAAGGTGCCAAACTTGTCACTGCTCTCTCTGGAGTGTACGATTCTGATATGGATTCTAGTGATGAGGAAGTGACATTTGAAAAGCTTGCTGAAACCTACAAGAAGCTGTGTATAAAAAATGGTGAAGTATGTCAGCAAAATGAGAAACACAGAAAAAGCTGATTGAGAAGTTGGAAGCTGAGAATGTGAAGCTGGAGGCTGAGAAAAAGGAAAACACAGCCACTATAAATCACCTCAATAGTGATATTGTAATGTTGAACTCCAAACTTGACCAGATGTCTAAATCTGTCAAAATGTTGACTTCTAGTATTGATAAGTTGGAAGAAATTCTTCAGCTTGGACAAAATGCAGGAAATAAGCATGGTCTAGGATATGTGGCTGAAAAGAAACCTGTTGGTGACATTAAGAAGAAGAGACATGGGAAAACAAGGTCAAAATAGTTGTCACAACATAAAACAGGAAATATGTCTGGCTCAAAGTATGTGGCTGCAAAGAGGTTTGCTAATAACCAGGAGAGGAACAAACCTGGCAAGTCAATGGCAAAGAAAATGTCACACCACAAAACAGGAAATAGGTCTGCCTCAGGATATATGAAGGCTAAGAAATTTGTTAATAACAAAAGGAAGAACAGACCTAATGAACCAATGTCAAAACAGATGTCACAACATTGGGTTCACCATCAAAATCATAGAAACTTAAACAAAAAGTTTCAAAGATGGAGATGTCATTATTGTGGAAGGTTTGGTCACATAAAGTCCTTCTGCTATAGGCTACGTGGATACCCTAATCAGACTCCCTATGTTAAGCCTAAGAACATCAAGGTACCCTACACTCAAAAGTGGAAGAAGAGGACTGCAACTCTGGTAGCTCACACTTCTCTTAGAGTATCTGCCAAGGAAGATTGTTACTTTGACAGTGGGTGTTCTAAGCATATGACTGGAGACAGAAATCTTCTTAAAGATGTTAAACCTCATTCTGTCAGTTCTGTTACTTTTGGAGATGGAGCTAAAGGAGAAATCAAAGGTATTGGAAACTCAAACTGGTCTGGAGTTCCAAACCTAAATGAAGTGTTGCTGGTAAAAGGTTTGACTACAAATCTCATTAGCATAAGTCAGCTATGTGATATGGGGTTCACAGTCAACTTCACTAAGTCTGAATGTCTTGTAATCAATGATGAACAAGTAGTGATTATGAGAGGAGTCAGATCAAAGGACAACTGCTACATGTGGGAACCTGAGAACACCACTCTGTCTTCTGTGTGTTCTACAGACAAAGATGAAGAGGAAGTAAAGTTGTGGCAGCAAGAATCTGGTCATCCACATCTCAGAGGAATGAAAAGGATCAGTTCCATAGAGGGAGTCAGAAGGATACCAAGATTTCACATGGATAAAGGGAGAATCTGTGATAAGTATAAGGCTGGACGGGAAATCAGAATGTCACACTCAATGTCTAGACTTTTGACCACTCCTAAAGTACTGAAGCTAAGTACTAGGATCTGGCATGAAAGGCTAACCAAGCATCTTACTGTCAAGGAATACAGGAGAGGAGTCTTGGATGAAACCCTCTTTGTCAAAGGAGGAAAGATCATGGTGCTTCAAATTTATGTTAATAACATAGTTTTTGGAGGAATACCTGACACAATTGTGAGACATTTTGACAACCAAATGCAAGCTGAATCTGGGATGAACCTCATTGGAGAGTTGATTCATTTTCTTGGACTGCAAGTCTCACAGATGGAAGACTCAACACTCCTTCCACTGAGCAAGTATGCAAGGAATTCTGTCCAGAAATTTGGAATGAAGAATGGGTGGCACAAAAGGACTCGTACTCCCACTCATTTGAAGTTGTCCAAGAAAACAAGTGGAGAAAGTGTTGATCAAAGCTTGTGTAAAAGGCCATTTAATGGATGTGTCTTCTTGAGAAACAATCTCATACCTTGGATCAGCAAGAAGCAAAACTGTGTGTTCCTATACAATGTTGAAGTTGAACGCATAGCAGCTGATAGCAATTGCTCTAGGATGATCTGGATGAAGCAGACACTGATTGAGTACAATGTCATACAGGATGTCATGATATTGTACTGTGACATTGTTACTAAAGCTCTTGAGGCTGGTCAATTTAAGACTTTAAGGGACAAATTGGGTATGTGTCAATATGAGGAGTTGTAGCAATTAACTGTGCCTACAACAAGGGATGAAAGGGACTTTTTATTTCAATTATTTATAAGTGGGTTATTTAGGTATTTTCGTCCCTATTTTAAAAGGTCCAAGAATAGGAAGAGACACCCACATATAATAGTTTCTTCATTTGAAAGTAGTATCACTCTTTCTTCATCCAAAAGAAACCTTAAAACCCTCTGCCATTCTCGCTCTCTTTCTCTCAAAAACCATCAGCGAAACATGTCTTCATCATCTTCAGAATCAGGCGCTTCATCTCCCTCCATGGCTGAAGTTAGGGCAAATGCTGAAGTCATGCATACTGAAGCACTGAGGGTTACTCCGCTGCAAGCTATTGCCACTGACCCAGAAAGAGTCAAGAAATTACGCACAAGGAATGCAAGAAGGTCACAAGCATCTCCTTCTGGTAAGACTTCTGTACCATCATCTTCAGTTCCCCCAGAAACCGTAAACAGAGAGGGGTCAAGGTCTGTGCATATAGCCATAGCTAGATTAGTAACCAGCATCCTAAATGAGAATCGGTCTGTACCTAGGATCACAATCCCTCTAAACTATAAGTCTGTTAGCCCTAGTTTAGCAGTTGATCCAGATGTCACTAAGAATGTTGAGACATCTGGTGATCATGATGCTTCCCCTGTCAAGAATGATGCAGATCCTTCAGTTAAAGATTATGAAGTACGTATTGATGATGTTTGTAATGAAACCCCTGCTGATAAGGAAGATGTGATCTCTGATAGTATTCTTGAGGAGTCCCCAGCAAAATATGCCTCTGATAAAGCCCCTGCTGACTATATTTCTGATAGTATCCTTGAGGAATCACCAGTAAAGTGTGCCTCTGATAAAGTCCCTGATGACTATATTTCTGACAGTATCTTAGAAGAGTCTCCAATTCAAGGGTCTGATCATTTAACTGAACCCCTAGTCATTGACTTAGATGAATTATTCTCAGACAATGACCTCATTGCCAATGTCAATTCAAGCATTGCAAAGAGAATAATGAAAAGGAAGGGAAAACAGGTTATCTCACAGAGCCCTGCTAAAGAAAAGGGTGTTGAAGATGTGTGCAAGGCTGAAAAGTATCCCAAGGCTGGACCCTCTACAAAGAAATGTAGAGTAAAAACTGTTGGTGGTGGCTCTAAACCAAAGAGAACACCAATTGTGAAAAAGAGAAAGGAACCTGAACTCTCAGAGTCAGACCAAGACTCTGACTTTAATATTGAGGAGAATGTCACAGACATTCATCCCAGAAAGAAGCAAACTCTTGGGAAACTGCCCAAAGTGGCTGAAGTGGCCATTGATAACATTTCATTTCATCATCCTGGAAATGCTGGAAGATGGAAGTATGTTTACTTAAAGAGGGTGGCTCTGGAAAGAGAGTTAAATAAAAGTGCACTTGAGTGCAAGGAAATTGTTGGAATGATTAAAGAGGCTGGTATGATGAAAACGAGTTTCTCAAATTGAAGTTTTGTGAAAGAGTTTATAGTCAACTGCCTAGTGGTGTGGAATTGGAGGTCTACTACCGATCGTCTATGTGAGGGAGGAAAGTCAAGTTTTCTCCAAATGTGATCACAGATTCGGTAGATCCGATAATGCTCACCAGAGTTGAGGAAACGACAACAAGATCCGCAAACCATCACCGCCAAACAAGTAAAGCAATGGCCTCAAGGAAAACTCTCGGAAGCAAGTTGAGTGTCAAATTTGCCATCCCGCATAAGATTGGTGTCGCTAATCGTGTCCCAACCAATCACAAATCCACCATCTTTATTGGATTGGGAAGATTCATATATGCAGAGCACTCGGTCACATTTGACTATGGATCCTATATATTTGAAAGCACCTCAAGCATCCGAAAGATATGCTATCAAAGGACCCATAGCCTTTCCGTCCCTGCTGTGTAGAATTATCACTGACCAATTTCCTGATATTCTAACTGAAAGAGATGTAGTCTGTAAAAGAGCCCCTGCTCTTGGATTCCACTACAAACTTTTTCAAGGCAGACATGTTCCAGACATTGTCATAACATCTGGTGAGACATCCAACATCAAGGCAACTTCTCAAAAGGCAACAGTCCTAGATGTGCTAAGAGTTACCTGCAAAGAGCTTGAAGCAAGGAAACAAAGTCTTGAAGAGCTGATCTCTCAACTAGAGCAGGACACAGAGGTTGAGGATGAAGGGATAGTATGAGGCTGGTGATGCTGAAAATGAGGATGTTCAGATGGCAGCTGCTGGTGAAGAAGGTTCTGAAGATACTTCCTTCCACAGTGCTTCTTCTGGAGAAGAAAGCACTTGAGCAGTATTCCTGTGCCCTGTTGCTTCTGTTTGATTGTCCTGTCAATTGTTTCTTGTTTCTTGTCCTGTATTTTTCCCAATTTTGTTTGGATGATTGTAATTTACTGTTGACAGCATTGTACTCTTAACAATTGTTGGTACCTTCTTTAGTTATATGCTTGAATGCTTGGGGTACTTGTATTATTTCCTTTGGCCCTTTGTGGCTAAAAAGGGGGAGAAGAACTACTGTGACAATGGCTGGGAATTTTGGAAAACTATATGGCCTTTTAAAAATTTGTATGTGGGCAATTGTGGGAATTGTGGGATTTCTGTATGGGTAGAATTCATCTTATCTCTAGGTTCTAGTTTCTTTAAGCTTAGAACTAGTTTGTCTTCTGCTGCATAGGTACTCTGATGTGTTAAGTAATTTTAGCCAAAAATGTGCCAAAATGGGGAGTTTGTTAGTGTTTTAAGTTGGCATTAATTTTGGTAAAACTAGGTTATAGCAATATCTTGATACATGTCATGACATTCAGAGATTGAAGATAAATCCTACTTGACAAGGATGTTAAAGGACAACTCAGAACTGGAAGCTAAAAGCTGTGCTGGAAATTCTGCAGAAAATAGTCTGATGTCATAACAGATGTTATGACATTTAGTGTGACATTCTGTTCTGCAGAATCTGTTTTTCCTGAGACTTTTCAGGAAGTTTGTTGAGCTGCTAAACTATGTTTTTCTGTTATTAGAAAGCATGCTCACGTGGCTGCTAGGTTAATCTTAGTTAAACCTAAATTGGTTGTTGAACAAACCATGTTTTTAGGATTAAATTAAGTGAACCCTAACTATCTTTATGGAAGCCCAAAACTGAAGTTTCAGGACTGCTTCTATAAAAGGAATTCAACCCTTACACTGCTGCTACGCCTCCAGAATGTATTGAAGATTTAGCAGGTTGTTATTTGTGTAATTCTAGTTTCTCTTGTGAGCCAAGCAATTATCAATTGATAAGAGCCTTGGACTAGGATTTGTTTGTAAGGGTAGTTTATCACTCAAAGCTTTAAAGCACGAGTGTTTGTCTCTTGATTGAAGCTTTGAAGCAAGATCAAGATAGTTTATTGAAGTGTGTCTTCACAATTCAATTATTCAATAGGTTGATATCACTGCTGTGATTGAGGGGGAGTGAGTAGGAACTCAGATCTAAGTAGGACTTAGGTTGAAGTTGCATTGGGTAGGTTTTAAGTGAAGGAGATAAACTGGTTGGTTTATTCCTGAATTAATTCTACTAATAGTGAATTTCCTCCCTGGCTTGGTAGCCCCCAGATGTAGGTGTAGTTAGACACTGAATTGGGTAAACAATTTATTGTGTTCTTTACTGCTGTTTGAATTTAGTTTGTGTATTGTTAACGGAGTGTCAGATACTGTGTCATAACATTCTCTGTGACATCAAGTATCTGCTGCCAGAAATTTCATTATTAAAATATTTATTATGAACATAGTTAATATTTAGTAAAAGAGACAATATGAAACATAATTCAAATGTATTTAGTATTTTTGTAAAATTAAAAATATATGAACTATAAAAAATTTCACTACTAAAAAAAAATTTTAGAAATTATTTTTGAAAAATAATATTAGTTTTAAAATAGTTAGAATCATTAACTATTTACTCATCTTTTTAGTATTATAATTCTATTATATAATTTTTTTAAATATTAATTATTTAATAATAAAGTTTAATTAAAAATCTAATTTATAAAAAAAATATATATTATTCTTTTCATTTATATAAACTATACAATATTCTACTGAAAAATATTCAAACTATATGTTTTCTTATTTTGTGTTAAAATAGATCTTCGCACCTTCTAATATTTAAAATATATTACATTTTTCTTTTCTGAGATATCAATATTATTTTTTATTCTTATAAATTATTTTTTTAATTAGTTCATTTATTTTTATTTTTTTATGCTTTGATGATTTCATTTTAAAATTCAAAATTTTTTTTCTCCCTATTTGTTTACCTCTCATTTTGATATCTTTTTAATATTCCTACGATCTATTTTTTATATTTTAATCCTACCTCTAATATTACATATCTTCTTTATGATATGACAAGTGAAATGATGAAGATGTGTGTCATGGTTTAAGTAACATGATTTAAATTCTACCTTACTTATAATGATTTTTTATTCTAAAAATTATATAAAATATTATGTTTCTAATATTATTCGAAATGAAATTAGTATTAATTTCTAATATAATTATTAATTGATTATAATTAAATGTTTCTATTTTTCTTTTAGTGGAAAAGATTAATTTATTTTATTATAAATAATATTATGCATATATATGTTAGAATATTAATAAAATCATGAAAACTAGCTAAAGATGGAGTCGTTCGTGCCAAAGCATGAGCAATCTCATTAGCTTGTCGTCTAACGAACTTAACATGAGAGTTTCTAAAGAAAATAGTCATCAGTCTATTGCAATCGTCGATGATAGTGCCGAAATTCGAGTCATTTGACTTCATGGAATTCACACTATCCACAACTCGCTTCGCATCAAGCTCAAAATCCATATTATCGTAACCCAGATTATTAACCCAATTCAAAGTTGTCATAAGACCTAAAGCTTCTTTGATAGCAACATCAATGCAAGGTGAAAACCATTCAATTCGGGCTGCAATAAACGACACGCGTCATCTCTGATGCAAGCACCAATGCCTACTTTATTAAGAGAAAAGGAAGCATCAATGTTACACTTGAGGTGACCCATCAATGGTTTACACCACTTAGAAACATATGTTGGAGGATTAATAGAATCTGTGACGGGACTGTGGTGCTGAGCATTTTTTCAACCAGCTAAAAAATCAGTTGCTCGTTGACACATTAAAGTTGAAGAGTCTTTCATAGAATAACGGAGAAAAACGCCTGGTGGTCATGGTTTAAAGCCTGCAAAAAAGAATAAACCAAAATAGCAAAGGATCCTCCATTGTTACTAATCTGGTGCATCGGAGACCAGAGACCCACTTTTTCCAACACTCAACGCTTTTGGGGCACTGAAAAAATGAATGACAAGAATTTTCCTCACTATTATTACAACCAACATAGATGAGAGGACAATTAATCCCTTTGTCCAGCAGCCTCTGTCTAGTTGGCACACAATCTCTACACAGATGCCACAAGAAATTCTTAATTCTTGGGGAAGTTTTAATGTTTCGTAGAAGATTCTAATTCTCATAAACTCTAAGCTAAGAAGTCCATGGCTTCATTGATGCAGTATCTGTAGGCACTACGGACCGATAATTTACCATCGGTTTCACACCTCCAATGAAGTTTATCATTTTGAACCGAAATAAAAAGTGGCATATTCTGAATCTTCTAGGCAGCATCTGTAACACCCCTTCTAATTACCCGTGTTTTATAAATATTAATCAGAGTTTTTATTCGTAAATCAAGAGGCGTCACAATTTAAATATTTCAAATCAATCCAAACAGATGTCATGCTTTCACTGAAGGAAATCAATAAATAAAACAGACTTAAGGTTATGTTTAACAGCGAAAATGAAACATAACAAATCCTGAATACGTCATTCAAAATTATTCCAGGACAATAAATCGAAACATTAACCAAAACTATTATTTAATATTCAAAAAGGAATCTCAAATCAAGCGTTTCCCCAGTGTTACATCTACCAGAGCACGACACTGACACGCGGATTAACTAATGACTCGACTCTAGAAGCTATCTTCACTGATTCCAAGCAGCTAATCACTTCAAATCTGAAATCATCAAAGTAATGGTGAGATTTCTATCCAATATAAAATGCATTATACGTTTTTAAATACAACAGAATAATCGAATACATTAGTCCATTATCCAAACACATAGTCGTAGTCAATTCACAAAGGCATCACACACAATGAACATGTAATATAACAAACAATGGAAATTGCAACACTGGAAACCATCCTAGCATGTTACAATCCCATATGCAATGCAGACTTTATGCATGTGGTACCAAAACGTGAACCGAGTTCACCCACTGCTCCGTTTACATGTGGAAAGACAGCGGAAATCCATGATTCACCCATAACCACTGGGTCAAGAATCCAGCCTCACTACCTCAAATTCGGGTAAGTCTATTGGCTCAGCCAGTTCACTTCCGCGCAATGGGAATGAACCAAATTAACAAATGCTCATGCATGCATCATAAAAGCATGCAACATCACTTCACAGATTATGATATCAATATAGTTCACATAATGCCAATCATCAATGTATTACATTCAATCATAATGAATACCAAACATAACATTGTAAGCATTATTCCTCACTCATTAACTCAGACCATTTATAATAATTTCCCATTATCCTTAACAATCCACACTTTTCAAAATCGGAAGCTCGACTCTTTTTAAAATAATTTTAGCAAAATAATATTTTTCCCTTTTTAAAAGATAGTATTTTAAATTTAAGAAATAATACCGAAAACGACACTCGAATCGGAGTTACGGTTTAGAAAATATGAATTTTTGAAGTTTAAGTATTTTTGAACTCAATACAGTGGAACCCGATTCCTACCCTGGTACAACCCGGTTCCCACTTTTTGAAAAAGTCACGCCCCTGAAATTTTGTATGGGAACCCGGTTCATACCCTACTGGGAACCGGTTTCCACGTACAAAAATGCTCAGTTTTGAAAAATTCACACTGGAACCCGGTTCCTCCCCACAGGGAACCGGTTCCCACGACCTGCAGAATCAAAAACTGCTATTTTGACAGCATTTACTCATTCCAAATCACTTCCAAACATTCTCATACGAATTGCAACATGAGGAACACTAAAATACATCCATTTTACACCATTATAACATCAAACAACATTATTTCATCATTCCTATTTATTATTTGACACACTAATGGTTTTCGACCTACAATCCGACACAAATAGGGTTTAATTCCTACAAACCTATAATCACCTAAATCAAACTTCCTAACATGCCCAATCATCCGGTTGATTCCCAAAACCCATAAGGCATTAAAATTGAATGAAATCACCCCTTACCTCGCGATGATCTTCGATTTCCTCAGCGTTGGCTTTTTCCTCTCTTCTCTTCTCTTCTCCAATTCTACGTGAAATAATTTTTTCCAAAAAGACCTTCTTTCCTTCTTTTCCTTTTTATAATCCTTTTAATACTCCTTTTATTTATCCCAATAAAATAAATAATTAGTAACTAGTAAGGTAGAGTACTTTACCACTCACACCCTCTACTTACTCCTCACACCACCAACTCTTCTTTTTAATTAAATAATCCAATTAAATCCAAAAATATAAATAATCAAGCCTTTAATTAATTAAATAATTAAATTCCTAATTATCTAACATTTGAATTAAATCGGGGTGTCACAACTCTCCCATACTAAAAGAGTTTTCGTCCTCGAAAACATACCTTAGACGAAAAGTTCGGGATACGAGTCTTTCATCTGGCTCTCCAGTTCCCAAGTCACATTTCCTCCAGCTGGTCCTCCCCAAGCTACTCATACCAGTGCTATCTCTTTACCCCGTAATTGCTTCACTTTCCGATCCTCAATTCTCGCAGGTACTACTTTAACAGTCAGATTATCCCGCACCTGCACATCATCTACCTGAATCTCATGAGACGGATCCGCAATGTACCTCCTTAACTGAGATACATGAAAGACATCATGCAAATTCGCAAGTGACGGCGATAAAGAAATCTGATAAGCAACTTTCCCAACTCTCTTGGTAATTTGAAACGGACCAATAAAGCGCGGAGTCAACTTCCTTGATTTCAGAGCTCGACCAATACCAGTCATTGGAGTAACTCGCATGAACACATGATCTCCTTCACTAAACTCAAGATCTTTTCTCCTCTTATCATGATAACTTTTCTGACGACTCTGAGAAGCTCTCATCTTCTCATGAATCATCTTGATCTTTTCCGAAGTTTGTTGAACAATCTCTGGTCCAATCACAACACTTTCTCCAGATTCGTACCAACACAACAGAGTCCGACACCTCCTACCATACAATGCCTCAAACGGAGCCATACCAATACTCGAATGAAAACTATTTTTGTAGGTAAACTCAATCAATGGTAGATATCTATCCCAAGCTCCACCTTTCTCCAACACACAAGCTCTTAACAAGTCCTCTAATGACTGAATCGTTCTCTCCGTCTGACCATATGTCTGAGGATGATAAGTAGAACTCAATCGCAACTTAGTACCCAGAGCTTCCTGCAATCCTGTCCAGAACTTAGACGTAAACCTCGGATCTCTATCTGACACAATGCTAGACGGAATACCATGCAAACTCACAATCTTCTCAACATACAATTCTGCCAACCTCTCCATCGGATAATCCATTCTTATCGGAATAAAGTGAGCAGACTTTGTCAATCGGTCGACAATAACCCAAATAGAATCACAGTTCTTCGTTGTCCTCGGCAAACCAGACACGAAATCCATTGAAATGCCATCCCATTTCCATTCCAGAACAAACAACGGTTCCATCAATCCTGACGGTTTCTGATGTTCAATCTTTGATTTCTGACAAACTAAACACGCATACACAAACTCGGCAATTTCCTTTTTCATTCCAGGCCACCAAAATAATTTCTTCAAATCATGATACATCTTAGTAGCACCGGGATGAATACTCAACCCACTACGATGTCATTCTTCCAAAATACTTTTTCTAATCTCAGCAACATCCGGAACACACACTCTATCACCAAATCTCATAACGCCATTCTCATCAATTCAGAACTCACCTCCTTGACCTTGGTAAATCAATGTCAACTTGTCAACCAAACCAACATCAGATTTCTGTCCGTTTCGAATCTCTTCCAAAATACCACTAGTCAGCTTCAACATGCCCAATTTCACACTATTCGGAGTAGTTTCGCATACTAAAATTAAGTCTCTGAATTGTTCCACTAAATCCAATTCACGAACCATTAACATCGACATATGCAAGGACTTCCTGCTTAACGCATCTGCCACAATGTTTGCCTTACCAGGATGGTAATTCAAACCGAAATCATAATCCTTGAGAAATTCTAACCACCTTCTCTGCCTCATATTCAACTCTTTCTGGTCAAAAAGATACTTCAGGCTCTTGTGATCACTGAACACTTCAAACCGTGAACCATACAGATAATGCCTCCACAATTTCAAAACGAACACGACAGCTGCCAACTCTAAATCATGAGTCGGGTAATTCCTTTCATGAATCTTCAACTGTCTTGAAGCATAAGCCACAACTTGCCTATCTTGCATCAAAACACCACCCAAACCCATCAAGGACGCATCACAATACACCACGAAAGATTCTGCCGGATTCGGCAAAATTAGAATCGGAGCACTAGTCAACCTCCTCTTCAAATCTTGGAGTCCTTTCTCACAATCTGCATCCCAAACAAACGCTTGACCTTTTCTCGTCAACTTAGTCAACGGTAAAGCTAACTTCGAAAATCCCTCAATGAATTTCCTGTAGTAACCTGCAAGACCAAGAAAACTACGAATCTCTGAAGCATTCTTCGGCGCTTCCCACTGAGATACAACTTCTACTTTTGTAGGATCGACAACGATACCATTCTTGGAAATCACATGACCAAGAAAACTCACTTCGCTTAACCAAAACTCGCATTTAGATAACTTCGCATAAAGTTTCTTTTCCTTCAACAATTCCAATACAATCCTAAGATGCTTTGCATGCTCCTCATAATTCTTTGAATAGATCAAAATGTCGTCAATAAATACCACCACAAACTTGTCAAGATACGGATGGAATATCCTGTTCATATACTCCATAAAAACACCAGGTGCATTAGTAACTCCAAATGGCATAATAGAATATTCGTAATGCCCATACCTCGTTCTAAATGCAGTCTTCTGAATATCTCCCGCCTTAACACGAATCTGATGATATCCAGACCTCAGATCAATCTTACTAAATACACAAGCTCCAACTAACTGATCCATCAAATCATCAATCCTCGGCAATGAATACCGATTCTTGATTGTCACTTTATTCAATTGCCTGTAGTCAACACACAATCTCATTGTACTTTCCTTCTTCTTAACCAACAACACCGGCGCACCCCACGGCGAAACACTAGGACGAATAAACTTCTTCTCAAGTAACTCTTCCAACTGTTTCTTCAGCTCAGACAACTCAGATGTCGACATGCAATAAGGCGCCATCGACACCGGTCTAGTTCCAGGAATCAAATCTATAGCAAACTCCACTTCTCTCTCAGGTGGTAGCTCATTAACATCTTCCGGAAACACTTCTGGAAATTCATTCACAACAGGTAATTCTCCACTCTTAGCCTTTCCTTTCACTTCCGTCGAAGAATATAACATAAACACTACAGCCAACCTCTCTAACGGCTGAATTCATCTGCTTAACTGACATAGTCACATCTTCAACTTTAGCTACCTTAGGAAATATGACCGTCTTCTCAAAACAATTGATATGAACCTGGTTGAAGACCAACCAGTTCATTCCAAGGATAATATCAAGTTGTTTTAAAGGTAGGCACACTAAATCCATACCGAAACCTCTATCGAAAATGACAATAGGACAATTCCTACAAACATACGAAGTAGTCACTGAACCCGACGTAGGAGTGTCAATAACCATACTTCCATCCAAATTAGAAATTTCCAGATTTAATCTTTTAGCACAATCCAAAGCAATAAAAGAATGCGCCGCTCCAGTATCAATAATTGCGATTAAAGGTATGCCATTAATAAAACATGTACCTTTAATCAACCGATCATTAGGCTTAACCTCTGATCCTGACAAAGCGAACACCTTCCCACCAGCTTGCTCTTTCTTTGGCTTAGTACTACTTAACGAGTGTGTCCGCCATTGTAACAAGTTATCCTTCGGGATCTGCACTCAGCAGCTAAATGACCAAATCTTCCACAATTGTTGCACTTCCTCGCATCATTCTTGCATTCAGGGGCTCGGTGTCCCAATTCACCACATCTATAACACTTTATGGAAGAACCAGAAGAACCAGAGTCTCCCCCAATAGGCTTCTTCCAACCTCCAGATTTCTGATTATTCCTATCATAGGGCTTATCACGATCCATATGTCTCTTGCCCTTACGATCAACATAACTCTGAGCATTTGACTTAGTACTAGCAAGATCCTCTTCCAGAATCCTACTACAGTCAACTAAATCGGGAAACCTTCTAATGCGCTGATACCCTGCTTGATCTCATCACGCAGACCATTCTCAAACTTGATACATTTGGAAAATTCTCCATCTGCATCGTTAGTGTAATGAGCATAATACTTTGCTAATTTAAACTTGCATACTCACTCACACTTGTTGCCTTGCTTGAGCTTGAAACTCAATCTCTTTCTTACCGAATGTCTTGTGAAAGTACCTTCTCGAAAAGCTCTCCGAACACACCAAGTCAATGCAATGCCATCTTCTTCCATTTCACCTGTAGCAACCCACTGACATCGCCTTCCTCTGCCAGATGTGAGTACCATACCTCACCATCACCCCTCAAGACAATCAATCACTCTGAAGATCCTCTCGATCTCCTTCAACCACTTCGAGCACCCTCGAGATCATGTGCACCCTTGAAAATGGAGGATTATTCCTCCGAAAATTCCCCAATTATGCATCGGACCAATAATGACTCCTGATTCCCCGAGTACTCCACTAACATTCCCAAAGCTTGAATAGCATCGCCTTCCGTTACCTCTTCCAGCCATTGTTCTGTAACATTACAAAACAATCCACATCAGCACACAAGTATCAACAGTGTTACTTCACACTAGTCGCATACTAAAGGGATAACAACACTAAGACAAGACCGACTATGCTCTGATACCACTATTGTAACACCCCTTCTAATTATCCGCGTTTTATAAATATTAATAAGAGTTTTTATTCACAAATCAAGAGGCGTCACAATTTAAATATTTCAAATCAATCCAAACAGATGTCATGCTTTCACTGAAGGAAATCAATAAATAAAACAGACTTAAGGTTATGTTTAACAGCAGAAATAAAACATAACAAATCCTGAATACGTCATTCAAAATTATTCCAGGACAATAAATCGAAACATTAACCAAAACTATTATTTAATATTCAAAAAGGAATCTCAAATCAAGCGTTTCTCCAGTGTTACATCTACCAAAGCACGACACTGACACGCGGATTAACTAATGACTCGACTCTAGAAGCTATCTTCACTGATTCCAAGCAGCTAATCACTTCAAATCTGAAATCATCAAAGTAATGGTGAGATTTCTATCCAATATAAAATGCATTATACGTTTTTAAATACAACAGAATAATCGAATACATTAGTCCATTATCCAAACACATAGTCGTAGTCAATTCACAAAGGCATCACACACAATGAACATGTAATATAACAAACAATGGAAATTGCAACACTGGAAACCATCCTAGCATGTTACAATCCCATATGCAATGCAGACTTTATGCATGTGGTACCAAAACGTGAACCGAGTTCACCCACTGCTCCGTTTACATGTGGAAAGACAGCGGAAATCCATGATTCACCCATAACCACTGGGTCAAGAATCCAGCCTCACTACCTCAAATTCGGGTAAGTCTATTGGCTCAGCCAGTTCACTTCCGCGCAATGGGAATGAACCAAATTAACAAATGCTCATGCATGCATCATAAAAGCATGCAACATCACTTCACAGATTATGATATCAATATAGTTCACATAATGCCAATCATCAATGTATTACATTCAATCATAATGAATACCAAACATAACATTGTAAGCATTATTCCTCACTCATTAACTCAGACCATTTATAATAATTTCCCATTATCCTTAACAATCCACACTTTTCAAAATCGGAAGCTCGACTCTTTTTAAAATAATTTTAGCAAAATAATATTTTTCCCTTTTTAAAAGATAGTATTTTAAATTTAAGAAATAATACCGAAAACGACACTCGAATCGGAGTTACGGTTTAGAAAATATGAATTTTTGAAGTTTAAGTATTTTTGAACTCAATACAGTGGAACCCGGTTCCTACCCTGGTACAACCCGGTTCCCACTTTTTGAAAAAGTCACGCCCCTGGAATTTTGTATGGGAACCGGTTCCCACGCACAAAAATGCCCAGTTTTGAAAAATTCACACTGGGAACCCGGTTCCTCCCCACAGGGAACCGGTTCCCACGACCTGCAGAATCAAAAACTGCTATTTTGACAGCATTTACCCATTCCAAATCACTTCCAAACATTCCCATACGAATTGCAACATGAGGAACACTAAAATACATCCATTTTACACCATTATAACATCAAACAACATTATTTCATCATTCCTATTTATTATTTGACACACTAATGGTTTCCGACCTACAATCCGACACAAATAGGGTTTAATTCCTACAAACCTATAATCACCTAAATCAAACTTCCTAACATGCCCAATCATCCGGTTGATTCCCAAAACCCATAAGGCATTAAAATTGAATGAAATCACCCCTTACCTCGCGATGATCTTCAATTTCCTCGGCGTTGGCTTTTTCCTCTCTTCTCTTCTCTTCTTCAATTCTACGTGAAATAATTTTTTCCAAAAAGACCTTCTTTCCTTCTTTTCCTTTTTATAATCCTTTTAATACTCCTTTTATTTATCCCAATAAAATAAATAATTAGTAACTAGTAAGGTAGAGTACTTTACCACTCACACCCTCTACTTACTCCTCACACCACCAACTCTTCTTTTTAATTAAATAATCCAATTAAATCCAAAAATGTAAATAATCAAGCCTTTAATTAATTAAATAATCAAATTCCTAATTATCTAACATTTGAATTAAATCGGGGTGTCACAGCATCTGCTCCTACGAGAGACACAATAAAATTATGATTCCAACTTTTATCATTTGGGATCAACAACTTCGAGACTCTCAGATTACTAACATTCATGTTGTTCGGCCAGGGATTTTCTAAAGAAGTACTGTCAAAAAGCCAATTTTGGTTCCAGACTGAAATGTTCTCTCCTGACCCTATACTCCATTTGAGACCTCCCCTCACCACAAATTTAGAATTCCAAATACTACGCCACGCATAACTAGGATTATGGCCAATATTAGAGTGAAGATAATCATAATTTGGAAAATACCTCGCTTTATACAACCGGAAAACAATAGTATCAGGATTAGTCATAATCCTCCAAGCTTGTTTGCTTAGCATCGCATAATTGAACCACTGATATTCTTAAAGCCCATTCCCCCAACACTTTTAGGCATAGACAAACGATCCCAAGACATCCAGTGAATACCTCTAGTTCTATCTCTTTTACTACCCCACCATTAGGAATTCATCATCTTCTCAATCTCATCAATTAACAAAGACGGGAGTAAAAACAGGCTCCTGATATAAGTCGGATTGGACTGCAAAACAGATTTAATCATAGTTTCCCTTCCTGCTTGAGAAAAACTTCTACTACTCCATGAGTTAATTTTCCTCCAAATTTTATCTTTAATAAACTTAAACACTATTTTTTTTTTGTTTCTACCAACCATAGATGGAACACCGAGATACTTACTGGTACCCAAAACTTGTTGAACCCCTAAAGAGGTAGCCAGTAACTCTCAAGTATTTAGATCAACGTTCCTGCTACAAAAAAACTCAAATTTTTGAAAATTGATAGCTTAACCCGAAGCTTCCTCATTTGTAACAAGGATATCTTTCATAACATTTGTTTCTTCAGTATTTGCTCTAAATAATATAAAGCAATCATTGGCAAACAGAAGATGGCATATGATAGGAGCATTTCGACAGATTTTAATACCATGAATATCACCTATATTTTCAGCTTTTCTGATAAACGTAGTAAGTGCTTTCACATATAGGATGAATAAATACGAAGATAAAGGGTCTCCCTGTCTCAATCCACGGCCAGGATATGTATAATTCCTCCAAATCTAAATGTATCTATAATAATAAAAATTCTAATTTTCTATAAACTAGAGAAAACTGACCTTTTAAAATGGATAAGTGATACAGTTATCAATCACTCACAAAGCTTGATCTAATTTTTTTAAATTCACAATTTCAATTAACATTATTTTGACGATACTTAAAAGATAATAGGAGGAAAAAAAATTTAGAAAGAGAAAAAATCTTTTATAATTGAAAAGAATATGACGTTTGGGAGCATAGTGGTGGTAGGTACCGGAAAACAACTCCATGAAATGAGAGAGAAACGACAAGAAATTATTCTATGTGAGTGGTACATGATAACATATACTATAATCTTTTAATCCAAAGGCTATTTTTAATAGTTCCCCGTGAATCATTTAGGTGATGACTCACCTTAGATGATACCAAAAAAAAAAAACTATCTTTATTATAAATATTAATATTAAATTAAAATGATACAAACAATAACTAGAAAGTATCATGATAAAAGTAGTAATCAGTATTTATAAAATTAAAAGAATTGGGTTTTCTTACAAAATTAATTCATTATTTTGGAACGGGTGACATGTATTAAATACCCTTTGCACACAATTTTTTAATATATTTCTTATCAACTAAGCAAACAAATATTTTAGATCTTTAAATGAGTTTATACCAAAATTGAAAAAAATAATATCTTATCAATTAAGCAAACAAATTTCATATTAAGAAAATAGTATATCCCAAAAATGAAAAAGATTGAAAATATATTTCATGGGTTGCAAAATTTTCTATGCTTTGTGTTTATTTAAGAGCTTTTCTGTTTATGTTTTTTCTCATTCTCTCATTTCAAATCATGGCTGCCATAACATATAAGAAAAAGGTTAACACTTCTCACATTCCATGTGAACTTGAATTATGTATTCTCTCTAAATTGCCTCTTAAATCCCTAAAAAGATTCACATGTGTTCAAAAATCATGGTCTTTTTTATTTCAAAACTCTCATTTCATGAACATGTTCCACACAGATTTCTTCAAATTCAAACCTATAGAGGAGTATGAAAACACCTCTCTTATCATAAATTTTATAGATCATGTAAAGATGGTAATTTCATTGTCCAAACTTTCTAGTGATAGGTTTGAAGATATGGTTGTAATAGATTGGCCACCTCCTTTTCAAGAGGAAAATACATATATGCGAATGGTAGGTTCTTCAAGTGTTAATGGCATTATTTGTCTCTATCGAGATCTTGGCAATGGATCAGCAACTGTATTGTGGAACCCTGCTACCACAGAATTCAAGCTTCTTCCTCCCAGCTTTCAATCATATGACAAAACTGAGTTTAACCCTCCTCCAAGTGCATTTGGTTATGATTGTGTCAGAGATGACTACAAAGTGCTTCGGGATGTTGATTTTCCTTACGACTCTCCAAATTATTATTTTAAATGTGACTGGTTGTCTCTTCCTGAGAAGGATAGTCCTTTTTGGGAGCTTTTAATGGATGACGATGACAAGTTTTGGTGGAAGGTAGAGCGCATAAATGTTTACGGCCCTTTATGGGAGATATATAGCCTAAAAAATAACAGTTGGAGGAATCTCATGTCGTTCTCCGGTGAACTCAAATGAAATGTGCCATTTTTTGGATTTTAAAGAAAACATGTTTTCCTTTGATTTTAGAAATGAGAAATTCATTCTAACAGTTTTACCCTCAGATTCATTCATGATTCAAGATGATAACCCAGACCTCATGATATTAAATGAGTCAATTGCTTTCGTTTCTTATGATGGCAAAGATAATTATCATATATGGATTTTGGGTAAACTCGGTGTACAAGAATCATGGACTAAACTCTTAAAAATATAGGACGTTTAAGTTACATTGACTATCCTATTGGAGCATGGAAGAACAAAATATTCTTCGCAGCGGGTCGTAAAATAGTCCTATATAATTTAAGTACCCAAAGATTTGAGAAATTTCAAGATTACGACGTATGGAAATTTATAATTTATAAGGAAGTTCTTCTTCCTATTGAAGGAATGAAAAATTAATTGTTGTTGTAGTCTAATCTCAAGGCATTCAACCAAGAGGTTTAAAGAATCTTTAACATATTTTGGATATTACAATAAGATGAATGTTATCAAAATTGGCATGTCAATTTCCTAATTTTTATTTATTATCAAATATTGATATTACTCTTTTGGGTTAAACATATATTTCTAGTCCTAAAATAATCTCAAATTTTGTTTACATTGCTTATAATTGTTTCAAATATTATTTTTCTATATCCAGTTTTCAAACCTTACTTCAAGTTACAAAACTGCATGATAGAAAAATTGAAAATGAGAATGTTAACATGTGGAAGAAGCAAACTATAGTTGAAATTTGAAGCATGCTTTCTTCTCATCCTTTATTTATATATATAAAGGACATTGTCTTCCTAGAAGCTCGACCTGTGAGTAGAGAAAAAGCAGTAGAGACTCATTTAAATAGTCTCTCAGCTGTTAAACAAAGGTCACAATGTCATTTGAGAGAAGTTTCTTTTCTTATTTTGTTTTCATTTCTTTCTCCTTTTATGTTTTAATCTTTGTTTACTTAGCAGCCATGTTGAAGCCAAAGAATCCATATTATACACCTATACAAAGAGCTTTAATGCATTTGCTGCTAAACTCTCTGAGGATGAAGCCAACAAGTTATCTGGTATGACATCATTTTCTCTACTAGTACTTTGATATTTGAATGAATTTATATTTTTCTATTGTGCAGCCATGAATGAAGTGCTCTCAGTATTTCCAAATCAGTACCGCAAGCTACACAGAACAAGATCATAGAATTTTATTGGATTACCTTTGACAGCCAAGAGAAAACTGAAGTCAGAGAGTGGCACAATTGTGGCTCTTTTGGATACAGGTTTATCACACATACCTTTCAAAAACAGTTCATTTTTGGTTTGTTCTTTATGATAGATTTTATGTAATTGTAGAGATCATTCATGAGTTTCAAAGCTTCAAGGATGATGGATTTGGCCCTCCACCTGCTAAATGGAAAGGAACTTGTGAAAATTTTGTTTATTTCTCAGGCTGCAATAAGTAACATCCCTAACCTTAATTAAGCGCATGTAGCATAACCGTTTATTATTTACATGCTTATCTATAAACTATTTATATAACAAAGATAAGTTCTGGTGAAAACTTGAAGCAAGATCATTGGAGCCAAATACTTCAAGCTCGACAGAAGCTCTGATCCATCTTATATATCATCTCCCATAGATGTGGAAGGGCATGGAACTAATACTGCATCAAGTTGAATAATCTCTTGTATGCTGCAGGAAATCTTGTTCCAAATGTAAGTCTCTTCGGATTAGCCAAAGGGACGGCTTGCGGGGTGGTTCCTTCAGCCAGGTTGGCAATTTACTAAGTGTGTCGGACAGGAGATGGATGTGCTATTATGGATATACTTGCTGCATTTGAGGCTTCCATACATGATGGCGTGGATGTTGTTAAGCCTGTGATTTTATGATTGACAACAATTTTGGTAAAATAATGTATCACAGACAGATGTTGGTAAAACAATTTTGTTCTCTAAGTAACCTTTCTTACTCGATTATCTAAAAACATAAATATCTTGTGCAACAGAGACCACCTTCAGCAGTGATGCATAAGAGCCGTGAAGTGAAAATACCAGCTCTATTTGTCGCTTCTTTTTCATCTAGGGGTCCAAATTCAGAATCTCAGCATGTCCTCTAGGTAGCTATAGTTTATATTTTTCTTCCAATTTTGTGATTATAGCTTCTTGGTTATCGTGTTGAATAATCTCTTGTATGCTGCTGGCATTAACATCTTGTATGCAGCCGGATTTTATAGCTACTCGCATTAACATCTTGGCAGCATATACCCTTAAAACTTCCATAACATTGCGGGTTTAGAAGAGGACACTCAATTTTCAGAATTTACACTAATGTCCGGTACTTCTATGTCATGCCCTCATGTTTCCGGAGTAGCAGCATATGTGAAATCATTTCACCCAGATTGGACTCCTACTGCAATCAGATCAGGCATAATTACCACAGGTGAAAACTAAACTTATTTCCACTTCAAAGGACTACTCACATAACTAATGTTGTTATATTCTTTGTCAAGCTAAACCTATGAGCCATAAAGTTAACAAGGAAGCCGAGTTTGCATTTGGTGCTGGTCAAGTTAACCCGACAAAAGCATTGAACCCTGGTTTAGTATATGACGTGTACGAATTTGCTTATATTCAATGCCATGAAGAATACAATGGTTCAACTTTATCAGTACTAACTGGCTCTTCTATAAACTGCACTTCTTTGCTTCCAGGGATTGGCCATGATGATATCAATTATCCTAGCATGCAATTAAGTTTGAAAAGCAACAGAGATAGAACAATAGGAGTTTTTAGGAGAAGAGTTACCAATGTAGGTCCTGGACCAACCATTTATAACACCACCATTAAATCTCCGAAAGGAGTTGAAATCACAGTGAAGCCTACTAGTCTCATTTTCTCTCACACCCTACAGAATAAGAGCTTCAAGGTAGTAGTGAAAGCAAAATCTATGGCAAGCATGAAAATGTTATCAGGTTCGCTTATTTGGAGAAGCCCTCGTTACATTGTTAAAAGTCCTATTGTTATCTACAGTCCATAAGGTTGAGTTTAGCAGTAGCCTAAACCAAACTTGTAGCATTTTATGCTAACATGTGTAACACTTATTTCATGTAATTCTTGTGCTTAATGTTTAGATTTTATTCTTCACAATAGATAATTTATCTTTAGATTCTTTTAGACATTCTATACGTCAAGCGCACATTGTGCTGGGAATAGTTCAATAAGATAACTTTTACGACTGTGACACATTTAAAACATATAATGAAGATATTATGAACACTCTAAAGTATATCATATAAGTGTTTAACAATCACTAGTAATTTTCAGTCGATGTAAGAAATCCTAAGAGTATAGCAATCAGATAGTGACTAATATCGACTTCATATAATAAACACTTCGTGATTGTGATAATATAATAAGAACTCCGATAAGAAAATTAGAGATGATGATGCACATACAAGAGACTAAACACACACTTGAAATCATTCAATAATTGAATCATATAAAATAGATGTCATTAGGGAAGATAAAAGATCACTCATACAATTCAAACAGAAACTAAAACAATAATACCATTATTTGACAAGCCAATTTTACATAACATTCATTTTATAATAATATCCAAAATTTGGTAACCATATCCCTAAAGCTCTTGGTTGAATTCTTTGAGATTAGCCTACAACAACAATTATTTATTCATTCTTTCAATAGAAATAAAGACATCAACAAAATAACAAAAATGAAACTTTATTCAACCAAATAGGGTATCGAAAGAAGATTTTTCTTGTAAATTAGAATCTGATCTATATGCAGCTTGATTTCCTCATATTTTTGGGTACTTAAAGTAAACTGTGATAGTCCATGATCTTTGTTTTTGAAGTATATGTCGTTCTTTTTCCCTGCTCCAATAGGAAAGAAAACACGAGTTAACGGTCCGAAAACATAGAGTTTAGTCCACGATTCTTTTACACCAAGTTCGCCCAAAATCCATAGGTGAAAATAATTCATATCATCATAATGGCGAATTAAAGCAACAGATCCATTTAACATCACCAGCGTTGGTTGGGTCGATTTATATATCACATCTGGATGTGAATGTGAGGGTAAAGTTGTTGCAAAGAATTTCTCATTGATAAAGTCAAACGACACCATTTGAATTGAATAGTTCAACCAATGGGTGAGTTCGTTTGAGTTGACTGTAGTATAAGATGGCCAATATAAACCAAGATCGCCCCCGTCTAGTTTCTTCCAAGAATTACTTTTGAGGCTATATATCTCCCAAAAAGGATCATACATCGGTATCTGATATCTCTCGTCGAAAAACTCATCCCAAAAACGGTCATCATCATTCATCAATTCATCCATCTCCCAAAGACCACTATCCTTACTGGGCAAAAAAACCCAATTACCTTCAAAGTCAGGGGGATATTGAATCATATGAATCACTTTATGGTCGTCTCTAAGAGAGTCATAACCAAATGCTATAGGAGTAGGGTTAAACTCAATGTTTTCATATGCTTGAAAACTAGGGGGTATGGTTTTGAATTCTCCAGTGGCAGGGTTCCATAACACAGTTGTTGTATTATTGTAGCCAAAATCATTGTGGAGACAAATAACACCATTAGCACTAGAAGAACCTAAACTGAAAATATACGGGTTTTCATAAGCTTGAAAAGGAGGTGGCCAATCTAGTTTAACCATGTCCTCAAACCTATCTCCGAAGAGGGAAAACATGGTGTCATGAATTTGACTCGTGATTTTTCTTTCCTTTAAAAGGAGTCCCGTGTTTTCATAGTCTTGATCTTGTTTAGAGATGAAATTGTTGCGGAACATGTCGATGAAAAGAGGATCTTGGAATGAAAGAGAGCATGATTTTTGAAGACATGTGAATCGTTTTAGAGATTTAATAGGCAATTTGGAGAGTATGCATAAAGCGAGTTCGTATGGAATGTGAAAACAACTACTAACCTTTTTTCCAGTTCTTGTTGAAACTTCAGCCATTACTTGAAATCTCAATGAAAGATATCACAAAACAGAGACATAACCAAAATTTATTTATAAGAAAATTATTTTTAATTTATTAAATAATCAATATATCTGTTACTATATTTTAGGAGCATTACTATTGATCCACTGAAAAGACTACACGGTATGCCTACATCACCAAAATACAATCCCTCATGTATTTATTTGTATCTAAATAAAAATAAAAAAGAATAATTAAATATATTAAAAAAATAAAACAGTATAAATATACGGTGTAATGTCACTTTAAAGTGTAGGAATAGCTTTTCTTATATTTTAATATAGATTAAATACAACAACGATCAAATATATTAATTATTTAATAATATATAGATTAAATACATCGATCAAATATATTAATTATTTAATAAATCAACAATTAAATTTTCTCTTTACCATATAAAACATAAAATTTCTACTTTTGAATTATGAAATATTTGTTTACTTAATTGATAAGAAATTATATTTTACTTTATTTTGAGGTTCAAGTTTTATTAACAGCCCCATTCTTTTTAATTTATTCTGAGCAAGAAATAAAAAAATTATTTAAGGTATGTTTGAAAATTGAACAAAACAAAAAGAAAAAAGGAAAATAAATCTATTCATAAATTGACTTGAAAAAAAACTTTGAATAATTCAGTTGAAATATTTGTTCTGTTTAGTAAAACATTTTTTTGAGTTTATAATTTATGAATTTAGTAAATTAAATCTATTCATAAAGGGCATCCTTGTGTTTGAAGGATTCGGAGAAGCAAATGTTTTTCTAAACAGATCAAGTGGATTTATGATCCGTCAATACCTAGTTCTTATTGTGATATTCTCCGGATACATTTTAGAAGGAATCTCTTCTTTAGGTGCAAAAGAATGGTGTTCACCCCAAAGTCGTATAGGTGGTCTGGACATTATGTTCATAAGGAGAATTTCCTTGAGGTGTGTTATGTGCATGCTACTGCATATATTTATGGTCTGATCCTAAAGGATAATATGCTACTGATGTGCACCAGTATGATTCTCTTGTGTCCCTTGCAAGAGTTGTGTATGTAATTCCATGGGTATTGTCTCCAAAGCCATGGTAAATGGTTAAGTCCATGTGTTCAAGGATGATGTCTGAACTGATTTTGGAACATCATTGTAGTTCCTCGTTTCTTCAGCCAAGGAAGTTTGTTTGCTCAGGGTGGAGTGTAAGGTCAAGCCTCTAACCTAATCCGACATGATTTATGGTGTGATATAGATGTTTGTTATGGTTGTCATCCTCTTGTGCTAGGAATGTGAAGAAGAAGGATGTTTGATCAAGTGTCATAACATTTATGGAAAGGGAGCATCATCTGTTGTTTATGTGTGAGGAAATTGTTTTCTCTCTGATGGCAAATACCTTGTTGGGAGCTGGGTATAAGCCTGATCTGATGAAGATGTGCATGTGACTGATGGTAAAGATCTTGTCGGGAGCTGGGTACTTATCTTATGTGTGGGTGCAAAATGTGTGAGATTTTATTTCTCTCCATAGTGTTCAGGTGGTAGTGTTAACTTGAATGAGCTGAATTGGCTGTACTATATTGGGAGCTCTTGAAGGATCTCTATGCCTTATGAGTCCTTTGAGTGGTTTTATGTGATCTGAAGCTGATGTCCCAAATGATGTTGAAACATCATATTTGAGGGTTTATTTGAAAGATGCTTGTGGAGTTGGATGTTCAAGGATTATTGTCAAAGAGGCATTTCTAATTATGTGGATTAGAATATGGAGATCCTAATCTTGTTTATAGTAGTATGTTTTAGCAATGCATGACTACTAATTTTGGAGACTTCACTAGTGAAGCAACTGGGATAATCATCGGGTTAACAATGAAGTCACCAAGAACATCTTTTATCCCGCGGAAGGAAAGGTGAACATCGAGTAAACCTGCAAGGAAACAATCACGGTCTTACGACCAAGAGATCGGATAAGGGAGTCGATTACACGAGGGGAAGGTGTTAGCACCCCACATGACTGTAGTACTCTACAGGATCCACTTTTGTTATTTATCTAAAGTGTGTGGGTTTCTATTTCTAAATCACATAGCTAAAGGAGATAGGGAATGCATGAATGCAAAAGAAAATACGGGGAAAAGAAGGAAATAGTTACAAGGTTTTGCTCGCATAAGCCCCGCGACATATTGCCTACGTATCGCTTTTAAGGAATCAGAGCATCGTAGTTCGACTCATATATTTTGGTTTGTTTTGTGTTTATAATGTAACAATACTAAGATTCACATTCTACCATTGCTCGACCCTTGGAGACTCACGCGTCTGTAGTAGAAAAGAACTAACATGTTCATACCTGACAAGGTACCTTCAAAAGAAAAATGCCTGAAGGCGGATAATTCTTCATTCACAACTCTTGGCAAGTAGACATGGTGCAACCCGACCTTTGGGGATTTATGTGTCGTATCGCCTATAGTAGAACTAACACATCTTTTTTTTAGGGTTTTGAAGAAAGGCCCGAAGTAGAAAAGAGTTTGGATTGGTTTGGTTGATTTTACCTTGAAAAACGTGTTTTTGTAGTTTAGAGTGTTTTTGAAGTTTGAAAGAAAAAGAATAATTTTAGTTTTAATGCATATGTACAAGAAGGAACAAAAGTCTAAAGGGAAATGTCTACCTATGTTAGCATGCAAAAGACCTAAAGGCAAGGATAACTATCATATTGGGAACATGTAAAAGGATCGAAGTCGTTAGCTCAATTCAAATTGAGTGACATCATCGATCTTCAAAAGATAAAATAAAAATAATGAAATTATATGGGAAACATGCAAAGATCGAAGTCGTAAAAATGATGTGTGGTTTTGTGATGATGTCTGTGTGTATAATGATGACTATATATGTATGTTGGTGATAACATTAATAATTGATGAGTAAGTGCTTGCATGTTTATGCTATTGGTGATGTTAATTATAAATGATGGTTATCATGTTTTAGTGATGATGTTGCAGTAATTGCTTGTGCATGTTTATGCTGTTTGATGATGTTCATGATAAATGATGGTTATCATGTTTTGGATTGACGGTGGTTTATGATGTATGATGTTATCATAACCTGTGTTGAATGTTGCATGCTTTTATGATGTGCATGCATATACATTATGGTGGTAGCTAATTCCCATCGTGTGGAATTAGTGAGTATTGCCAATAACCGTTCCCGGGTGATTATGGGTGGTGAGGTTGGATTCATGTCCGAGTGATTATGGACGAATCGATGTAACTGTATCCGGGTGATTATGGATCAGTGTGTGACTTAGTTCACTTTTGGTACCACATGCATAGAGTTTTGCATTGCATTTGTATGGATTATACCATGTTAACATGTTAGGATCGATGTTGATTTTCCTTACGACTCTCCAAATTATTATTTTAAATGTGACTGGTTGTCTCTTCCTGAGAAGGATAGTCCTTTTTGGGAGCTTTTAATGGATGACGACGACAAGTTTTGGTGGAAGGTAGAGCACATGAATGTTTACGGCCCTTTATGGGAGATATATAGCCTAAAAAATAACAATTGGAGGAATCTCAATGATAATCTCAAAGACATTGATATGCCATTGCCTTATTCATGTCGTTCTCAGGTGAACTCAAATGAATTGTGCCATTTTTTGGATTTTAAAGAAAACATGTTTTCCTTTGATTTTAGAAATGAGAAATTCATTCTAACAGTTTTACCCTCAGATTCATTCATGATTCAAGATGATGACGCGGACCTCATGATATTAAATGAGTCAATTGCTTTCGTTTCTTATGATGGCAAAGATAATTATCATATATGGATTTTGGGTAAACTCGGTGTACAAGAATCATGGACTAAACTCTTAAATATAGGACGTTTAAGTTACATTGATTATCCTATTGGAGCATGGAAGAACAAAATATTCTTCGCAGCATCGAGTCGTAAAATAGTCCTATATAATTGAAGTACCCAAAGATTTGAGAAATTTGAAGATAACGACGTATGGAAATTTATAATTTATAAGGAAGTTCTTCTTCCTATTGAAGGAATGAAAAATTAATTGTTGTTGTAGTCTAATCTCAAGGCATTCAACCAAGAGGTTTAAAGAATCTTTAACATATTTTGGATATTACAATAAGATGAATGTTATCAAAATTGGCATGTCAATTTCCTAATTTTTATTTATTATCAAATATTGATATTACTCTTTTGGGTTAAACATATATTTCTAGTCCTAAAATAATCTCAAATTTTGTTTACATTGCTTATAATTGTTTCAAATATTATTTTTCTATATCCAGTTTTCAAACCTTACTTCAAGTTACAAAACTGCATGATAGAAAAATTGAAAATGAGAATGTTAACATGTGGAAGAAGCAAATTATAGTTGAAATTTGAAGCATGCTTTCTTCTCATCCTTTATATATATACATTGTCTTCCTAGAAGCTCGACCTGTGAGTAGAGAAAAAGCAGTAGAGACTCATTTAAATATTCTCTCAGCTGTTAAACAAAGGTCACAATGTCATTTGAGAGAAGTTTCTTTTCTTATTTTGTTTTCATTTCTTTCTCCTTTTATGTTTTAATCTTTGTTACTTAGCAGCCATGTTGAAGCCAAAGAATCCATAGTATACAGCTACACAAAGAGCTTTAATGCATTTGCTGCTAAACTCTCTGAGGATGAAGCCAACATGTTATCTGGTATGACATCATTTTCTCTACTAGTACTTTGATATTTGAATGAATTTATATTTTTTTTATTGTGCAGCCATGAATGAAGTGCTCTCAGTATTTCCAAATCAGTACCGCAAGCTACACACAACAAGATCATAGAATTTTATTGGATTACCTTTGACAGCCAAGAGAAAACTGAAGTTAGAGACTGGCACAATTGTGGCTCTTCTGGATACAGGTTTATCACACATACCTTTCAAAAACAGTTCATTTTTGGTTTGTTCTTTATGATAGATTTTATGTAATTGTAGAGATCATTCATGAGTTTCAAAGCTTCAAGGATGATGGATTTGGCCCTCCACCTGCTAAATGGAAAGGAACTTGTGAAAATTTTGTTTATTTCTCAGGCTGCAATAAGTAACATCCCTAACCTTAATTAAGCGCATGTAGCATTTATTATTTACTTGCTTATCTATAAACTATTTATATAACAAAGATAAGTTCTGGTGAAAACTTGAAGCAAGATCATTGGAGCCAAATACTTCAAGCTCGACAGAAGCTCTGATCCATCTTATATATCATCTCCCATAGATGTGGAAGGGCATGGAACTCATACTGCACCAACAGCGGCAGGAAATCTTGTTCCAAATGTAAGTCTCTTCGGATTAGCCAAAGGGACGGCTCGCGGGGTGGTTCCTTCAGCCAGGTTGGCAATTTACAAAGTGTGTCGGACAGGAGATGGATGTGCTATTATGGATATACTTGCTGCATTTGAGGCTTCCATACATGATGGCGTGGATGTTGTTAAGCCTGTGATTTTATGATTGACAACAATTTTGGTAAAATAATGTATCACAGACAGATGTTGGTAAAACAATTTTGTTCTCTAAATAACCTTTCTTACTCGATTATCTAAAAACATAAATATCTTGTTCAACAAAGATCACCTTCAGCAGTGATGCATATGAGCCATGAAGTGAAAATACCAGCTCTATTTGTTGCTTCTTTTTCATCTAGGGGTCCAAATTCAGAATCTCAGCATGTCCTCTAGGTAGCTATAGTTTATATTTTTCTTCCAATTTTGTGATTATAGCTTCTTGATTATCGTGTTGAATAATCTCTTGTAGGCTGCTGGCATTAACATCTTGTTTGCAGCCAGATTTTATAGCTACTGGCATTAACATCTTGGCAGCATATACCCTTAAAACTTCCATAACATTGTGGGTTTAGAAGAGGACACTCAATTTTCAGAATTTACACTAATGTCCGGTACTTCTATGTCATGCCCTCATGTTTCCAGAGTAGCAGCATATGTGAAATCATTTCACCCAGATTGGACTCCTGCTGCAATTAGATCAGGCATAATTACCACAGGTGAAAACTAAAACTTATTTCCACTTCAAAGGACTATTCACATAACTAATGTTGTTATATTCTTTGTCAAGCTAAACCTATGAGCCATAAAGTTAACAAGGAAGCCGAGTTTGCATTTGGTGCTGGTCAAGTTAACCCGACAAAAGCATTGAACCCTGGTTTAGTATATGACGTGTACGAATTTGCTTATATTCAATGCCATGAAGAATACAATGGTTCAACTTTATCAGTACTAACTGGCTCTTCTATAAACTGCACTTCTTTGCTTCCAGGGATTGGCCATGATGATATCAATTATCCTAGCATGCAATTAAATGTAAAAAGCAACAGAGATAGAACAATAGGAGTTTTTAGGAGAAGAGTTACCAATGTAGGTCCTGGACCAACCATTTATAACACCACCATTAAATCTCCGAAAGGAGTTGAAATCACAGTGAAGCCTACTAGTCTCATTTTCTCTCACACCCTACAGATTAAGAGCTTCAAGGTAGTAGTGAAAGCAAAATTTATGGCAAGCCTGAAAATTATATCAGGTTCGCTTATTTGAAGAAGCCCTCGTTACATTCTTAAGAGTCCTATTGTTATCTACAGTCCATAAGGTTGAGTTTAGCAGTGGCCTAAATCAACCTTGTAGCATTTTATGCTAACATGTGTAACACTTATTTCATGTAATTCTTGTGCTTAATGTTTAGATTTTATTCTTCACAATAGATAATTTATCTTTAGATTCTTTTAGACATTCTATACGTCAAGCGCACATTGTGCTGGGAATAGTTCAATAAGATAACTTTTACGACTGTGATACATTTAAAATATATAATGAAGATATTATGAACACTCTAAAGTATATCATATAAGTGTTTAACAATCATTAGTAATTTTCAGTCGATGTAAGAAATCCTAAGAGTATAGCAATCAAATAGTGACTAATATCGACTTCATATAATAAACACTTCGCAATTGTGATGATATAATAAGAACTCCGATAAGAAAATTAGAGATGATGATGCATATACAATAGACTAAAACAATTATACCATTATTTGACAAGCCAATTTTACATAACATTCATTTTATAATAATATCCAAAATTTGGTAACCATATCCCTAAAGCTCTTGGTTGAATTCTTTGAGATTAACCTACAACAACAATTATTTATTCATTCTTTCAATTGAAATAAAGACAACAACAAAATAACAAAAATGAAACTTTATTCAACCAAATAGGGTATCGAAAGAAGATTTTTCTTGTAAATTAGAATCTGATCTATATGCAGCTTGATTTCCTCATATTTTTGGGTACTTAAGGTAAACTGTGATAGTCCACGATCTTTGTTTCTGAAGTATATGTCGTTCTTTTTCCCTGCTCCAATAGAAAAGGTAACACGAGTTAACGGTCCGAAAACATAGAGTTTAGTCCACGCACGATTCTTTTACACCAAGTTCGCCCAAAATCCATAGGTGAAAATAATTCATATAATCATAATTGCGAATTAAAGCAACAGATCCATTTAACATCACCAGCGTTGTTCCGATCGATTTATATATCACATCTGGATGTGAATGTGAGGGTAAAGTTGTTGCAAAGAATTTCTCATTGATAAAGTCAAACGACACCATTTGAATTGAAGAGTTCAACCAATGGGTGAGTTCGTTTGAGTTGACCGTATTACTAGCTGGCCAATAATATAAACCAAGATCGACGCCGTCAAGTTTCTTCCAAGAATTACTTTTAAGGCTATATATCTCCCAAAAAGGATCATACATCGGTACCTGTTGTCTCTCGTCGAAGAACTCATCCCAAAAACGGTCATCATCATTCATCAATCCATCCATCTCCCAAAGACCACTAGCCTTACTGGGCAAAAGAACCCAATTACCTTCAAAGTCAGGGGGATATTGAATCATATGAATCACTTTATGGTCGTCTCTAAGAGAGTCATAACCAAATGCTATAGGAGTAGGGTTAAACTCAATGTTTTCATATGCTTGAAAACTAGGGGGTATGGTTTTGAATTCTCCAGTGGCAGGGTTCCATAACACAGTTGTTGTATTATTGTAGCCAAAATCATTGTAGAGACAAATAACACCATTAACACTAGAAGAACCTAAACTGCCAATATACGGGTTTTCATAAGCTTGAAAAGGAGGTGGCCAATCTAGTTTAACCATGTCCTCAAACCTATCTCCGAAGAGGGAAAACATGGTGTCATGACATTCACTCATGATTTTTCTTTCCCTTAAAAGGAGTCCCGTGTTTTCATAGTCTTGATCTTGTTTAGAGATGAAATTGTTACGGAACATGTTGATGAAAAGAGGATCTTGGAATAAAAGAGAGCATGATTTTTGAAGACATGTGAATCGTTTTAGAGACTTAATAGGCAATTTGGAGAGTATGCATAAAGCGAGTTCGTGTGGAATGTGAGAACAACTACTAACCTTTTTTCCAGTTCTTGTTGAAGCTTCAGCCATTACTTGAACTCTCAATGAAAGATCATAACCAAAATTTATTTAAAAGGAAATTATTTTTTAATTTATTAAATAATCAATGTATCTGTTACTATATTTTAATATAGATTAAATACAATGATCAAATATATTAATTATTTAATAAATCAAAAATTAAAATTTTCCTTTAACATAGAAAACATAAAAACAGTGGAATATATTTTATAATTTTATTTATAATTTTTTCTACTTTTGAATTATGAAATATTTGTTTACTTAGCTGATAAGAAATTATATTTTACTTTATTTTGAGGTTCAAGTTTTATTAACAGCCCCATTCTTTTTAATTTATTCTGAGCAAGATATAACAAAATCATTTAATGTATGTTTGAAAATTGAAGAAAACAAGAAGAAAAAAGGAAAATAAATCTATTCATAAATTGAGTTGAAAAAGAAACTTTGAATTATTCAGTTGAAATATTTGTTCTAGTAAAACATTTTTTTGAGTTTATAATTTATGAATTTATTATGACAACTCAGATCTATTAAGTTTTTTTATTACGAATTTATAATTTATTTTACTAGTTTATAATTTATTTTTCATATTTTATTTTAAATAGTTTTTAGATCGTAGTTTTTTATTATTAATATTTTAGCAAAAATGCATTTTTTATCCTTTAAAATAAAATAATAATATATTTAATATTTTTGGGATAAATATGTTTTTTTTTCTCCTTTTCTCATATTTAACTTTTAATTCCTCTAAAAATTTATTTCAAAGAGTGATCCTCTTAAAAATTTATTCCAACAATCGGTCTCAACCATCAGCTTGTTTACAATAAAATTTAGTAAACAACCGCTAGTTTTCCGAATCCTAGAGATTCTAGTTATTTATGGGATCGACTAAATTGATCATAGAACAATAGTGTATGTTTTGTGTTTTCTAAGTTGTATGGGTATTAATCTCTTCGATAGAGATTGTTACTTCGAAAGTGTTAATTATATGTTTTATGGTTGGCATTATATTTAGTAAAACTAATAGAGCAGTAATATGTTAGATATGATATGTATTAACTTGCTGAGAAGAACAGGTTGAACAAGAAGTCCTGGTTTATGTTGAGACATGTTGAGTTGAAATGTTTCAACATTTGAAACAATATGTCGGATAAGATGTCCTATGTAGGATCATTTGACATCGCGCCTGTGCTAAGATGTTTAGTTGGATTTTTATATTTTGTTAAGATACAAAGACATGATATACTTTAAGGATACTATATTATCCTATGTGGAGCTGTTTTATAGGTATGGAAGAATCAAGAAGAATATTGAAGAATATTGACTTTCTAATGATGGAGATAATTTAGGAAAGATTTTCTTGAAGACCTATTTTGTTGCAGAATCTTCTACAGATTTGTAGCAGCTAATATGTTGTGATTTGAAGCCCAAATGAAGTTGGGAGATATGTTATAAAAAGAAGCATTGTAACCTAGAAGAAGGGACCAACCATGAATGAAAATATGTAATTATTAGGGATGATTCTGTGATTCATTTGACATGTGAGTTGTGTAACACCCCTTCTAATTACCCGCGTTTTATAGAATTAATAATCAGAGTTTTAATCACAATTAAGAGGCGTCACAATTTAAGATCATAAAAGTTGACCAAACAGTGTCATGCTTTCACTGAAGAATAATCATTTAATAAGTCATACTCAAAATTATGTTTAACAGCGAAAATGAAACATAATTAAATCCCGAATACATCAATCAATAGTTATTCCAGGATATGTAATCAAGACACAATTCAAAACTATTAAAATATCCATTAAAGGATTCCAAACAATCGTTTTCCCCAGTGTTACATCTACCAGAGCACGGCACTGACACGCGGACTAATTAACTGACTCGACTCTAGAGCTATCCTCACCAACTCCAAGCAGCTAAACACTTCGGATCTGAAATTGTTAAAGTAAGGGTGAGATTTCAATTCAATATAACATGTATTATACGTTTTTAAATACAACAGAATAATCGGATACGTTAATCCGTTAACCAAACACAAGTCAAAGCAATTCACAAAACAGTTCACACAATGATCATGTATATATCAAACAATGGAAATTGCAACACTGGAAACCATCTTAACATGTTACAACCCCATATGCAATGTAGACTCTATGCATGTGGTACCAACACGTGAACCGAGTTCACCCACTGCTCCGTTTACTCGTGGAAAGACAGTGTAATCCATGATTCGCCCAGAACACTGAGTCAAGAATCCAATCCATGATTCGCCCATAACCACCGGGTCAAGAATCTAGCCTCACCACCTCCAACCAGGTAAGTCTGTTGGCTCTGCCAGTCCGCTTCCGCACAATGGGAATGAACCAATTTAACAAATGCTCATGCATGCATCATAAAAGCATGCAACATCAATTCAACAGAATATGATAACAACATCATTCCATATAAATGCCAATACCAATCTATCACATGATAACAACATAATCATGAATTAAATTATCACAAAGCATAATCATGCCAAACGCTTACTCTTCAATCAGTAAGACTATCACCAGTATATAATACAATAACACCTGATACCAATACAATCATGAATGAACCACAAGGAAGGAAACATCACACGAATGTCAATCTCCATTCAACTTGTCAAACAATCTAAACCAATTCACAGATTATGATCTCAACATAATTCACTTATTTCCAATTCACCAATATATCACATTCAAATCACAATGAATATCAAAATATAACATGGTATGCATTAGCTCTCATCCGGTAACTCAGACCATTTAGTATTAATTCCCCATTGTCCTTAAATAATCCATACCTTTCAAAATCGGGAGCTCGACTCGTTTAAAAATAATTTTTGAGAAAATAATATTTTTCTTTTCCAAAAGATAGAAATTTAAGTTTAAGAAATAACGCCGAAAACGGCACTCGAATCGGAGTTACGGTTTAGAAAATATGAGTTTTCGAAGTTTTAGAAGTTTTGAAAAAATACACAGTGGTAACCGGTTCCTCACTGGGAGAACCCGGTTCCCACAATTTGAAAATACACGCTTCCTGGAAAAATGTATGGGGAACTCGGTTCCTCCCCACAGGGAACCAGTTCCCACTTTTTAAAAATAAGCCTTCCTGGATTTTTGTATGGGGAACCCGGTTCCTCCCCACAGGGAACCGGTTCCCATGTACAAAAATCCCCAGATTTTGAAATTTAATACTTGGAACCCGGTTCCTCCCCACAGGGAACCGGTTCCCACGACCTGTAACAGTAAAATCTGCTATTTTTGACAGCTTTACGCATCCATAAACATTTCCAAACTTTCAAACACGAATTGTGACATTGGGAACACCATTCTAAAGCCATTTTACACCATTATAACATCAAACAACATAGTTTATTCATTCCTATTAGTTATCTGACACACTAATGATCCAATTTCCCATACACCGACACAAAATAGGGTTTCATGCTATAAACCTATAATTCAATTTCCTAACATACCCAATTACCCAGTTGATTCCCAAAACCCATAAGACATATTAACCGAACGAAATCACCCCTTACCTCGCGATGATTCTTGAATTCCTCGGCATCGGCTTTCCTCTCTTCTCTTCTCTTCTCCAATTCTACGTATTATGACTTTTCTCCAAAAAAGCTTCTATTTCCCTTCTTTTCCTTTTTATATTTCCTTTTTAATATTCCTTTATAAACCCAAATAAAATGCATAAATAATAATTAGTAATAGTAGAGTAATTTACTCCTCATACTCACTAATTACTCTGCACACCTCCCATCCTTTCTTCATTAAATCAATCCAATTAATCCAATAATATAAATACTTAAGACTTTAATTAAATAAATAATTAAATTCCCATTTAATTAATATTTGAATTAAATCGGAGTGTCACAACTCTCCCCCACTAAAAGAGTTTTCGTCCTCGAAAACATACCTTAGACGAAAAGTTCGGGATACGAGTCCTTCATCTGACTCTCCAGTTCCCAAGTGATATTTCCTTCAGCTGGTCATCCCCAAGCTACTCGTACCAGTGCTATCTCTTTACCTCGCAATTGCTTCACTTTCCGATCCTCAATTCACGCAGGTACTGCTTCCACAGTCAAATTATCCCGTACCTGAACATCATCTACTTGAATCTCATGAGACGGATCCGCAATGTACCTCCTCAACTGAGATACATGGAAAACATCATGCAAATTCGCAAGCGACGGCGGTAAAGCAATCTGGTAAGCAACTTTCCCAACTCTCTTGGTAATCTAAAATGGACCAATAACACGCGGAGTCAACTTCTTGACTTCAAAGCTCGACCAATACCAGTCATCGGAGTAACTCGCATGAACACGTGGTCTCCTCCATTAAACTCAAGATCCTTCCTCCTCTTATCATGATAACTTTTCTGACGACTCTGAGAAGTCCTCATCTCCTCCTGAATCATCTTAACCTTTTCTGAAGTTTGTTGAATGATCTCTGGCCCAATCACAACACCTTCTCCAGATTCGTACCAACACAACGGGGTCCGACATCTCCTACCATACAATGCCTCAAACGGAGCCATACCAATGCTCGAATGAAAACTATTGTTGTAGGTAAACTCTATCAATGGCAAATAGCTATCCCAAGCTCCACCTTTCTCTAACACACAAGCCCTCAACAAATCTTCTAACGACTGAATCGTCATCTCCGTCTGACCATCTATCTGCGGATGATACGCGGAACTCAACCGTAACTTAGTACCCAGAGCTTCTTGCAACCCTGTCCAGAACTTAGAAGTAAACCTCGGATCTCTATCCGACACAACCAAAACTCACATTTAGACAACTTCTCATAAAGCTTCTTCTCCTCCAATAATTCCAATACAATCCTAAGATGCTTTGCATGCTCCTCATCATTCTTTGAATAGATCAAAATGTCGTCAATAAACACCACCACAAACTTGTCAAGATACGGATGAAATATCCTGTTCATATACTCCATAAACACACCAGGTGCATTAGTAACCCCAAATGGCATAATAGAATACTCATAGTGCCCATACCTCGTTCTAAACGCAGTCTTCTAAATATCTTCCGACTTAACACGAATCTGATGGTATCCAGACCTCAGATCGATTTTGCTAAATACACAAGCTCCAACTAACTGATCCATCAAGTCATCAATCCTCGGCAGTGGATACCGATTCTTGATTGTCACTTTATTCAACTGTCTGTAGTCAACACACAGTCTCATCGCACCTTCCTTCTTCTTAACCAACAACACCGGCGCACCCCACGGCGAAACACTAGGCCGAATGAACTTCCTCTCCAACAACTCTTCTAATTGTTTCTTCAGTTCAGACAACTCAGATGCCGACATGCGATAAGGCGCCATCGACACCGGACTAGTTCCGGGAATTAAAGCTATAGCAAACTCCACTTCTCTCTCAGGTGGTAGCTCACTAACATCTTTCGGAAATACTTCTGGAAATCCATCCACCACTGGAAATCCAACTTACTCGGAACAATCTCAAAATAATTCTTCACTACCGGTAATTCATCACTCTTAGATTTTCCCTTCACTTCCGTTGAAGCATACAACATAAACACCACAGCACCATCATTATTATATACGCAACTTTAACCATCCATCTCAATTCATTATCCTTATTAGAGCCTTTGTCAACTCATATGATTCACAAGCTTGTACCAAACTTCATCCATACTCATCACTTTATGTCCCAATTAGGTAGCAAGACAATTATATACCATCCAATATGATTCCGTCTACTATCAACAAAAGATTAAGGGTGATCAAGTCCTCAATTTGTCAATAGACATCCGATAATCATACCGGAGCATAAACCATCATTACCAATACTTTCTGTTCTCAGAATCGTACTCGCCTTTTTGCACTTCCAAGTATGACTCATGGTCCAAACGATTCCAACAACTCTAACCACACTTGCACTGTCTTCTCAAGCAGTACTTAGTACCAATGACTTACAATCTGAACATATCCGGGAAGCATCTCTCCTCCCCCACTTAGTTTCACACTACTCCTGCAATAATCAACCAGAAAAGTAACAAGTACCGACAGTGTTGTACACACTTGTCGCGTACAAAGGGATAATGACATTAAGACACTGGTCACAACGACCGACTATGCTCTGATACCACTATTGTAACACCCCTTCTAATTACCCGCGTTTTATAGAATTAATAATCAGAGTTTTAATCACAATTAAGAGGCGTCACAATTTAAGATCATAAAAGTTGACCAAACAGTGTCATGCTTTCACTGAAGAATAATCATTTAATAAGTCATACTCAAAATTATGTTTAACAGCGAAAATGAAACATAATTAAATCCCGAATACATCAATCAATAGTTATTCCAGGATATGTAATCAAGACACAATTCAAAACTATTAAAATATCCATTAAAGGATTCCAAACAATCGTTTTCCCCAGTGTTACATCTACCAGAGCACGGCACTGACACGCGGACTAATTAACTGACTCGACTCTAGAGCTATCCTCACCAACTCCAAGCAGCTAAACACTTCGGATCTGAAATTGTTAAAGTAAGGGTGAGATTTCAATTCAATATAACATGTATTATACGTTTTTAAATACAACAGAATAATCGGATACGTTAATCCGTTAACCAAACACAAGTCAAAGCAATTCACAAAACAGTTCACACAATGATCATGTATATATCAAACAATGGAAATTGCAACACTGGAAACCATCTTAACATGTTACAACCCCATATGCAATGTAGACTCTATGCATGTGGTACCAACACGTGAACCGAGTTCACCCACTGCTCCGTTTACTCGTGGAAAGACAGTGTAATCCATGATTCGCCCAGAACACTGAGTCAAGAATCCAATCCATGATTCGCCCATAACCACCGGGTCAAGAATCTAGCCTCACCACCTCCAACCAGGTAAGTCTGTTGGCTCTGCCAGTCCGCTTCCGCACAATGGGAATGAACCAATTTAACAAATGCTCATGCATGCATCATAAAAGCATGCAACATCAATTCAACAGAATATGATAACAACATCATTCCATATAAATGCCAATACCAATCTATCACATGATAACAACATAATCATGAATTAAATTATCACAAAGCATAATCATGCCAAACGCTTACTCTTCAATCAGTAAGACTATCACCAGTATATAATACAATAACACCTGATACCAATACAATCATGAATGAACCACAAGGAAGGAAACATCACACGAATGTCAATCTCCATTCAACTTGTCAAACAATCTAAACCAATTCACAGATTATGATCTCAACATAATTCACTTATTTCCAATTCACCAATATATCACATTCAAATCACAATGAATATCAAAATATAACATGGTATGCATTAGCTCTCATCCGGTAACTCAGACCATTTAGTATTAATTCCCCATTGTCCTTAAATAATCCATACCTTTCAAAATCGGGAGCTCGACTCGTTTAAAAATAATTTTTGAGAAAATAATATTTTTCTTTTCCAAAAGATAGAAATTTAAGTTTAAGAAATAACGCCGAAAACGGCACTCGAATCGGAGTTACGGTTTAGAAAATATGAGTTTTCGAAGTTTTAGAAGTTTTGGAAAAATACACAGTGGTAACCGGTTCCTCACTGGGAGAACCCGGTTCCCACAATTTGAAAATACACGCTTCCTGGAAAAATGTATGGGGAACCCGGTTCCTCCCCACAGGGAACCGGTTCCCACTTTTTAAAAATAAGCCTCCCTGGATTTTTGTATGGGGAACCCGGTTCCTCCCCACAGGGAACCGGTTCCCATGTACAAAAATCCCCAGATTTTGAAATTTAATACTTGGAACCCGGTTCCTCCCCACAGGGAACCGGTTCCCACGACCTGTAACAGTAAAATCTGCTATTTTTGACAGCTTTACGCATCCATAAACATTTCCAAACTTTCAAACACGAATTGTGACATTGGGAACACCATTCTAAAGCCATTTTACACCATTATAACATCAAACAACATAGTTTATTCATTCCTATTAGTTATCTGACACACTAATGATCCAATTTCCCATACACCGACACAAAATAGGGTTTCATGCTATAAACCTATAATTCAATTTCCTAACATACCCAATTACCCAGTTGATTCCCAAAACCCATAAGACATATTAACCGAACGAAATCACCCCTTACCTCGCGATGATTCTTAAATTCCTCGGCGTCGGCTTTCCTCTCTTCTCTTCTCTTCTCCAATTCTACGTATTATGACTTTTCTCCAAAAAAGCTTCTATTTCCCTTCTTTTCCTTTTTATATTTCCTTTTTAATATTCCTTTATAAACCCAAATAAAATGCATAAATAATAATTAGTAATAGTAGAGTAATTTACTCCTCATACTCACTAATTACTCTGCACACCTCTCATCCTTTCTTCATTAAATCAATCCAATTAATCCAATAATATAAATACTTAAGACTTTAATTAAATAAATAATTAAATTCCCATTTAATTAATATTTGAATTAAATCGGGGTGTCACAAGTTGGACTATTTTGTAGAGTTGTAAGTCTCTATTATTGTTCTATTTAAAGTTATGAAGCAAGAATGACTATTGTTCTTGGATATTTTAAGCAACTCCAAGTTGTGTTCTTAGTCAAGAGTCTTGGCTAGGTATTGTCATGGAAGTGTGTCTTCTAGTTTTGTTGTCATGGAAGTGTGTCTTCCAGTTTTGTCCAATCGATGTTTGTAAGTGGTGAGGGATTAAGGAGGGCCACATACCTATGCGAGTCTTAGGTAGAAAGTAAGCACGGGTAGTGATTAAGTGAGAAGTTGTAAATTGGGGAGTTTAGCTTCGAATTGATATTATTATAGTGGAATTTATCCCTGGCTTGGTATGCCCCCAAATGTAGGAGAGTTTCTCTGAACTGGGTTAACAATCCTGGTGTGTTATTTACTTTTCAGTATTGTTTTTGTATGTTTATACCTTGCCTGATTGTTTAAGTTATATCATATGTCTCAACATGTCATAGGACATCTGAAGTCTGATATACCAGAATTTTAATTGGTATCAGGGCAGACATCTTGTTTTGTGTTGAGTGAGATCTTGGGAAAATACTTTATGGTTATGGGCAAGGAAGGATTTTGTTACTGAAATGTTGTTTGAACTTGGATAGTTCATATTGATGTTTGAATGGTTCCTTGGAGTAGAGGATGGACTATTTGAGATAGGATGTATATTGGACTTGTCTGTTGTTATCAGGCATGTAGCTTTGTTGGTGAGTTATTGTGTTGGGTTTGATTTATTTCTAAACCTAGGTTGTTTTGTTTGCACCTATATCGTGGTGTCTTTGCGCAAGGGTTATTAAAGTGTGTATGGATTTAAGGAGTTTTGGTTGTTCCACTGCATCTGATAGAAAACTCTTGGTGGTTTATGTGTCTCCGATGTTGAGAATATATAGAGGTTTGTTCCTTTCTGAAGATGCATCTTATGATGTTGTGACACACATAAGACAATTTCAATCTATTTATTAAAGTTGCGAAACATACTTGAGATATTTCTCAATTTCACTCATAAAGGCATTTATCAATAAGTTTGGTGAGGATCTATATAAAAATTGATCAAGATTAGAGAGAGTTTGTGATCATTCACATCTGTGTGGTTATTCCTAATTCATGGCTAAATTAGTAAAGTGGTCTTGACCCTGTTGTTTGTTGATAATGGTATGGAGGATTGAAGCCTATTGATGACCTTGAAGGTGATCAAGGTGTATTCTGATTTGTTGGGAGAAGTTAGGAATTTAGAACCAATCTCAACAATGTGTTGATTGGTATAGGAAAGATGTTCTACTAGATGTTGGAACATTACATCAACAATTTGAGCAGAATCCTGTTGGACAAAGGATTTCTTAGCAGATGCTTTGGGTCCTAAAGAGTTGTGTATTTATCATATATGTTTGGAACCTACTCCTGGTGCGGAAGAGGATGCATCTAGGGTTTTACTTGAGTTGGTTAAGAGATGATCAACATATTGTCACTCATTGGATTAGTTTTTTCTGATCCAAATAAGTTGGAGTGTGGAGGTTGTGATTTATTTTCCTGTGGAGGCTTGTTAAAGTATCTCAACCAGCTCTTTTTATATGTGTAGATCAAGATCAAATGTCAAGGACATTCTCCATGACTTCGGAAGATCCTTCTGATCAAAGAAGCCAGATCTATGGAATCTTGTTTGTGGCCATAAAACAAATTCTGTTTAAGGGGGGTAATTTGTGTGTACGTGATGTGAAACTATTGGAAGAAAGAATGTATAATTCCCTTAGGAGTTATTAGAATTTAATAAGGGGGTCCTTAATCTGAAGCTGGAAGAACTTGAAGAAATGTTAGACATAATGTCTTGACGTTTTTGTATTGAGAATTTATTTTTCTCAATATCTCTGGGGGTGTTTCCTATAAACAGGGTGGAGGTTGTTTACTCAAACTTGATATTATTATCAAGTCTATGAAAGCATGGAACTCATGTTTTATTGTAACAAAAATTAAAGGGAATGTGTGCAGTAAAAATGTATCAACCTAAATGGTTGATTGATGTTTGTATTTTGGAGTGTCATCTAAACCACATAGGATGCGTATTTTGGATTTGTGTATGGAGTAAATAGGAGATGTTGTTTATGGGGACAAAGGAGTATGGTTCCCTATTGTCTGCTTGAGAAGTTTCTCCTCAAGCATGGGTTTAATTATGTGGTGGCTTCACATGATGGAGCATTTTCCTTTGCAGGGATTAAAGGGCATCCTTGCGTTTGAAGGATTGGGAGAAGCAAATGTTTTTCTAAACAGATTATGTGGATTTATGATCAGTTAATACCCAGTTCTTGTTGTGATCTTCTCCAGATACATTTTAGAGGGAATCTCTTCTTTAGGTGCAGAAGAATGGTGTTCACCCCAAAGTCAGACAGGTGGTCTGGACATTATGTCCATAAGGAGAATTTCCTTGAGGTGTGTTATGTGCACGGTACTGCATATATTTATGGTCTGATCCTAAAGGATAATCTTCTATTGATGTGCACCAGTATGATTCTCTTGTGTCCCTTGCAAGAGTTGTGTATGTAATTCCATGGGTATTGTCTCCAAAGCCATGGTAAATGGTTAAGTCCATGTGTTCAAGGATGATGTCTGAACTGATTTTGGAACATCATTGTAGTTCCTCGTTTCTTCAGCCAAGGAAGTTTGTTTGCTCAGGGTGGAGTGTAAGGTCAAGCCTCTAACCTAATCCGACATGATTTATGGTGTGATATAGATGTTTGTTATGGTTGTCATCCTCTTGTGCTAGGAATGTGAAGAATAAGGATGTCTGATCAAGTGTCATAACATTTATGGAATGGGAGCATCATCTGTTATTTATGTGTGAGGAAATTGTTTTCTCTCTGATGGCAAATACCTTGTTCGGATATGGGTATAAGCCTGATCTGATGAAGATGTCCATGTGTCTGATGGTAATGATCTTTACTGGAGATGGGTACTTATCTAATGTGTGGGTGCAAAATGTGTGAGATTTTATTTCTCTCCATAGTATTCAGGTGGTAGTGTTAACTTGAATGAGCTGAACTGGTTGTACTATATTGGGAGCTCTTGAAGGATCTCTATGCCTTATGATTCCTTTGAGTGGTGTTATGTGATCTAAAGCTGATGTCCCAGATGATGTTGAAACATCATATTTGAGGGTTTATTTGAAAGATGCTTGTGGAGTTGGATGCTCAAGGATTATTGTCAAAAGAGGCGTTTCTAATTATGTGGATTAGAATTTGGAGATCCTAATCTTATTTATAGTAGTATGTTTTGGCAATGCATGACTACTAATTTTGGAGACTTCACTAGTGAAGCAACTAGGATAATCATCGGGTTAACAATGAAGTCACCAAGAACATCTTTTATCCCGCGGAAGGAAAGGTGAACATCGAGTAAGGCTGAAAGGAAGAAATCACGGTCTTACGAACAAGAGATCGGGTAAGGGAGTCGATTACGCGAGGGGAAGGTGTTATCACCCCACATGTATGTAGTACTCTACAGGATCCACTTTTGTTATTTATCTAAAGGGTGTGGGTTTCTATTTCTAAATCTCATAGCTAAAGGAGATAGGGAGTGCATGAATGCAAAAGAAAATATGGGGAAAAGAAGGAAATAGTTACAAGGTTTTGCTCGCATAAGCCCCGCGCCATGTTGCCTACGTATCCTTTTTAAGGAATCAAAGCATCGTAGTTCGCTCATATATTTTGGTTTGTTTTGTGTTTATAATGCAACAATACTAAGCTTCACATTCTACCTCTGCTCGACCCTTGGAGACTCACGCGTCTGTAGTAGAAAAGAACTAACATGTTCATACCTGACAAGGTACCTTCAAAAGAAAAATGCACGAAGGCAGATAATTCTTCATTCACAACTTTTGGCAAGTAGACATTCACAACTTTTTTAGGGTTTTGAAGAAAGGCTCGAAGGAGAAAAGAGTTTGGATTGGTTTAGTTGATTTTACCTTGAAAAAAGTGTTTTTGAAGTTTGAAAGAAAAAGAATAATTTTAGTTTTAATGCATATGTACAAGAGGAAGAAAAGTCTAAAGGGAAATGTCTACCTACGTTAGCATGCAAAAGACCTAAGGGCAAGGATAACTATCATATTGGGAACATGCAAAGGGATCGAAGTCGTTAGCTCAATTCAAATTGAGTGACATCATCGATCTTCAAAAGATTAAAAAAATAATGAAATTATATGGGAAGCATGCAAATATCGAAGTAGTTATCTCAATTCTAATTGAGTGATGTAATGCCCGATATTTAATTATTTATTTATTTAAATATTTTTGAATATTTTTTGGATAATGGTCGAAGTTGTGAAATATTGAGTTAAGTTGTCGAGTTGTAAGTTGATTAGTCGGTAGATTAATAATAATAATAATAATAATAATAATAATAATAATAATAATAATAATAATAATAAAATAATGTTGTTGGGCTTGTTTTGATAGTGGTGTGTAGTAAAGTGGGAGTGTAGAAATAAAGCCCAATAAGACAACTAGAATTAATAGAATTATAAGTTAAGTATTAAATATAAATAAGAAACTAGGTTAGTTGGAAAAGTTTTTAGAAAACCTGAACGTGAGAAGAAGTAGCAGAAGAGAAATAAGGGTTTGGAGAATTAGCCGTGAGAGAGTTGCAGAAAAAAAGCCAAATCTAGGATTCGATTGGAACACCGTAGAGAGGCCTCCAATCCAAGGTAAGAGTGTGGTTCTGACCTTATAATCGGGGATATGATAAATTGTATGTGGGGATTAATCGGTAGAAAACTTGCTTCTGTGTGTAATTGATGTTGTTTGTGATGATATTTCCACTGTTAGTTGTTTCAAATAAATTGCAGAGATTAAACCGATGAATTTCGGTGTTGGGAAATTATTCCATGGTTGATATAATTATTATATTGTATATAATTTGGATAATTTTGGCTGGGATTATAAGTCGAAGGAATTATTTGAGGTCCTGCAAATCAAAACAGGGAAGAAATTTGGAAGAACCTGTGTGAAAATGGGTGTTTCTAACGGCACAGGGAGTGTGCCAAACAACACAGGAAAAAAAGAAGAAGAATTTCATGCCGAGTGGCATGATGCTGGCGCCGAACGACACATATGATAGGGAAAAGGGGGTGTGCCGAAGGGCACACCTTTTGGAGGAAACGTGACATGATTTTCTTATTAGTTGGTTTCATTACTTATTTTCCTACTTACTACATGTTAAGCATTAAATTACTTGCATGTTTGTAAATTATATACATAATAAGGTTACATGATAATATTTATATATATATATATAAATATTATGTAGGTTTTGTAGTGAAAGTTGTTAGAGGGAGTTAATAGTAGGAACAAGTTGAGGAACAAACACCCTTGTGAGAGACACACCACTTGTCCACCTGAAATCTTAAGGTGATAAGTGAGTGGGTTCTCTCACTTATATATGCTTAAGTCTCCATATTCCTATCCAATATGGGAATATTTCCTCACTTACTCACACTTGCTATATTATTCCAACACTCCCCCTCAAGTGTGAGTCCATAATGCTCCCCCATTTTTACCGCTGCAACGGTCGATACTAAGTCGGTCTCTTTCTCAAACCAAAGGCTCTGATACCATATTAGAGGGAGTTAATAGTAGGAGAATTGATATAAAGTTGAGGAACAAGTACTCTTCTGAGACACACACCACTTCTCCACCTAAAACCTTAAGGTGATAGGTGAGTGGGTTCTGTCACTTATATATGCTTAAGTCTCCAAATTCCTATCCAATATGGAACTATTTCCTCACTTACTCACACTTGCTATATTATTCCAACAAAAATAATATTACATGATAATATTATATGATAATATATACATATTATGTAGTTATTTTAGTATTTTAGTGAAAATAATTTAGTAACAGAATTAGTTAAATAATGTGTAGGGTGAATATAGTGCTTCAATTTGATTAATAACATAATGAAGAATTAGCCAGCAGAATGGTATTAGTTATTAAGCAGTAAAATAACAGTGTTAGTATTAAATAGCATCTTTAAGTAGCAGGTGAAATATATGATTTCATTAAATTTAATAATTGTGCAGGTAGTACTACATTAGTAGAGGTAATTTCAGCAACATGCCTAATAGAAATAACAGTTGATAGTTTAACAAAATTAATAAGTACTTTAGCCTACAGTTGAAATAATAGAATTTTTAGCCAATAATTAATTAATCAGAAATAGTCGAAATAGTCCGAATAATTACGTTGATTTGTTTATAACTTATTTAGGTTGATTCGGTGTGTTATATACTTGCCGTAAATTGTGAATTTGCAGGTGATAAATTGTGTTGTGTTGTTTCCATTGAATTGTGATTATTATGTTGTAGGCTTGAAACAACCGGCCAAAAAATTAAAGAATATAACTATATATCAATGAAGTCGCCATCGAACGTTTTTTATCCCACCAAAAGGGAAAGCTAAACATGGAGTAAACATGAAACGGAGAAATCATGGTCTTGAGACCGAGAGATCGGGTAAGGAAGTCTGTTATGCGAGGGGAAGAGATTAGCACCCCACGCGCTCGTAGTACTCTACGATAATCCGTTTTTACTTTCTATCAAATGGGTGCAAAGGTCTAACTATATTTGTGTATGAGGTATAATGTATGCAAAAATAAATGAAGAATAATGAAATAAAGAAAAGAATAAAAGAAGGAAAACACAGGGAAAAGAAGAAGTTATTTACGAAGGTTGATCGATCAAGCCCCACGACAGGATGTCTACATATTCCCTCGTGTAATGGGAAATTCAGAGCGCCGTAGTTCGGCTCACTTATTTGGTTGGTTTGTGTTTTTTAGTTTAGAAGACGAGACAACAAACAACGATGACGAAACACCTCCATGATGACGAAACATCAGCTACAGGTGGGATGGCAAAACACCAGCAACAAACAGATGACGAAACATCAGCAACAAACGAGATGGCGAAACATTAGTAGATGGGATGACGAAACATCAGCAGACGGGATGACGAAACATCCTAAAACTAACAAAATTGGTTTGTATCTTTTGTTTTAAAAAGTTTCATATTATTAAGGTATTTTAATGCACTTGATAAGACAAGGTTTTATTTTTAGGTATGCAAAGGATAAAGGTAAAATAGATAAGGGAAACTAACCTATTTCTAAATCCTAATTATTATCATACAAAGTTGTTCCTAGGTTATGAGTATGAACAAGGGAGACTACCTGGACTATCTAACTAATATTGGCATGCATGGATACTTAAACTAATGTCTAAAGTCAATACTAACCTAATCGAGAAGTCCTAAGAGAAAACTTTAATATCAATAATCTTGGTTAAAAACCAAATGAGAAGAGGGGAAGAAGCAAACAAAGTGCTTTGGCAAAAGCACGCAAACAACACACCAACAAAAGGCAAAGAAAGAAGAGAAGAAGATGAAGTGGAAACAAGTGGGTGAATAATTATGCATGGTATTATGTGAAGTGAGGTTAGTAGACACAACATACATATACAAGGCTTATACAAACCATAAACAAACATCAGACATCGCTACGAAAACATACATGCAAAGTTAGTACACAAACAAGACCATAACTAGTCCTAAAAGCACGCGGAAAGCAAATGGTGCGAGAAAAGTTGTCCTGTGGCATTATAGTGCCGATGTTTATTATCATGGAGTGAAACAAGAAATTGGTCCTTCTGAAAATAGTTCAGTGAAAGATAATGACGTTGATGTTAGCAACTTTTCTGGTGAAGGTCGTGTAACAAGAAGCGGTAGGGTGTTCTGCCCTCCAAATGTTCAAAATGCTACAGATGCTTTAGCTAAAGCAAAAGGTAAACAAGTGATGGTTCTCTTGAATGGATGAAGAAGAAGATTCGAAGAAAAACTTGAAGAGAAAGAATAAATTTAGATTTGACTTTCAATGGAAGGAGGCGTCTGGGGAAAATGAGAGTGAGCTTATGAGCTTATATAGAGTGATATAGACGAGGGAATTGTGGTCTTTGATGCTCAGAAATCATTTTTTTTAGTTATTTGCAAAAAATCAGAAAAATAAAGAGTGAGTGGAATGCTTGCGTTTTGCTTGCTCTTTGCTCAAGTTTTGTCGTTTTGGACAACTGAGGGTGAGTGGAATTGAGTGAGGGACGTGTAAAATAGTGAGCTGGATTGGCGGTACCTCACTAATGATTTTGCAAAAATAAGAAAATTTCCTAAAATGGTAATATTTGAGGGAATGTGGTACAATACTTGTGATGCACATGCTTGGCTTCTTTTGGCAAGGAATGAGACATTGCAATCATGGAAGGCAAGCAGCTACAATAATTATAATCAAATAATACATAAGAATGCAAAAAACCTGAAAATGAACACGGCATTGCACAAGTCTCATCTTCCAACTTTGAGCTTCAGCCATTTAAAATTGACTCGTGCGTTTTCTGTAACACCCCAATATTACCCAATGTTTAATATACAAAAATCAGAGTAATTTAAAATTTCACAAATTCAATACTAAGGCATCACACCTTCAAAAAAAACTCACTTTAAACTATTTACTTTAAAGTATAAATCTCGGATACATAGCATCGCCAGAAGACATAAATTGATTCAAAAACATCAAAACATCTTCTTTAATAAACTTCCTTAATAAATCATATTTTCATAAAGTATGATTCTATATACAAAAGGAAGAACAACAAAAGAATCAACAACAAGACAACATAAATGTTTACCCCCGAGTGCTACGTATCAGAGCGACACCGACTCGACTAACAGCAGCTATATACTCCGTCTTCATAACCTGCACGTTACCAATATAAAGGTAGCGGCGAAACAAGTAAAGGGTGAGATAATCCAAAACATATAATTAAAGGCATGATAAAGTATATATATAGTTTTGGAATTATAAAGGGTATAGATTAATAAGTGCATTCCAACACATATCCAAAGCTCACTTACTCTTATCGTCATTCTAAAGTGTATAATCTATACTTAATCGCCTTAGCCTTATCGGCACAAATCATCACAACAACACGTAAACCCCCGTCACCACGAAATCGTCACAAGCTAATACATCGCTAATTAACACGGCAATCATAAACAACAACATCAACCAACAACATTAAACAATGCTAACAACATGAGCAAAATAAACAAATCATCACAAATTGGCTAAAGCCCATCGTCGCTTTTGGCATAAAAGCCCATTGTCACTTTTGGCATAAAAGCCCATCGTCGCTTTTGGCATAAAAGCCCATCGTCACAAACATCATCACATCATATTTGCATTAAGCATTTCATCTAAATTAAATCGTCACAAAGTTCATCACTTATATTCATCGCAATTTAACATCATCAATTTAATTAAAACCCAACGCCTAACAACTCAAACATAAACATAACCGACTCCATGAGACACGACTATGTTATGCATGTGGTACCCGTCGCTTTGTCCATAAATAGGAACACTTGGCATAAAAGCCTCGTAAGCTGGCATAAGCCTCGCATAAAATCCCATAAATCGCCAATGCAATGTATGTGACTCGACAATAAAACAACACAACACAAAAAAAAAACATCATCATCGCTCATCTAAATTGGCATAAAGCCCACATCGCCATAATTCATCCAAAACAAGATAAATATATATCATCGCCTCATATTTGCATTATGCAAAACATCACCAATAATTCGTTATCATCAAAAATCATGCATTCACAAATCGGAAGCATTTATTAACAACATCAATATAATCATCACATCATCATGTACAAAGACATATAACCTCGCATCGCATAATCAACAAGTATTCCTTAGTAACTACACCGTCGCAAACATTATGTTTATTCACACCGCATCATTATCAATTAATTTACTAAATCCCAAAAACGGAAAATTAGTCCAACACCTATAATCGTCGCGAAAGCCATTTCTAATAACTGAAATTAATCATAATCGTCAACATCGCAATAGGATTGTCCATACGTGTCCTAAATCCATTAAAACGAAATCCGATTCAATTAAACCGTAATTAAGCCTATTTCGGGTCATCTCGTAGAAACTTGCAATTTCTAAAAACTAACCTCACCACTATGTTCTACACATCGAACTTAGCTAGCACGTCAATTTTCGTTGAATTCGGAGCAACTTGCTCCGTCGTCGAATTTGCCGAAGTCGGAAAATCGGAACACAATCGGGATCCAAAAGAAGTGCGAAAAATCAGAATTTTGGAGGCTACAGATGCATCAACACGGGCACCCGTGTGAATCAACATGGCCCGTGTTGAAAAGCCCCCAGAACACGCCAAAAAAACAAAGTCAGAGAATCAACACGGGCACCCGTGTTGATCAACACGGCCCGTGTTGATGGACTTGGGCAACCAAAATTCCTTACACAAGAGGACAACACGGCCGTGTTAATCAACACGGCCCGTGTTGATGGACCTGCGTGAAAACTTCATCTTTTTGAGTTTTTCTCATTCTACTACCATGATTTTCTTTCCCATTTCAATACTCTTAATTCTACAAGCTAGCACCTAATACACCCACAAACCATACTCCTAATCCAACTCTTCTAAACCATTCCAACAATCAACCAACAAAACCCTATAAATCAACTATCAATTTCACCCCCAAATCCAAAATATATCTATCAAAACCTAACAATATGAGATGGAGAATCAAACCCCTTACCTCTAGCTTGGTTGATTGCAAGATGCTTCATCACAATCCCAACTTCATGCTTGATCTTGCTCCTCTTCTTCTTCTTCTTCTCCAAAACCCTCTTCTCTCTCAAGTTTCTAAGTTTGGTTATGTTTTCCAAATGGGAAGAAAATGAGAAAATGTGGCTTTTATAATGTTTTCTTATTAGCTTCCAAGTTCCATGTTTGGTTTTGGTATTTGAATGGAAGGAAAATGAGGAGAAATGGTTTATAAAGGTATTTCTACTAGTAAGCCAAGGGTGAAAACCCAATCCTCAACAAATTTCTCCCCACACTCCTAACTTACTAATTATATCATCAATTCAATTACTTTCAGGGAATTAAATATCGGGTCCGAATAATATTTTACCGAACCGAACAGAATAAAAGCCGGACCGAACAAAACATCGCCAAATATATTATCATATATATCGATTAATATATTTAATCTCGTCGCAAAATAAATATCAATCGGTAATTCGAAAACATTAATTAAAACAGGGCGTTACATTTTCCTTGCAACTTAGGCCATGGATAGAGTTCTCAATGATCTCCAAACTGAGCTTTGAATCATGCAAAATGATGAGGTATTGATTGAGATATCATCTTCCAAAGTTTGAGGAAAAACAATCCAAGGCAAGGCAAGGTCTGCACATGCAGGAGTGTGCATGGTGATACGGTTTTGGTTCAAACTTGCAAGGATCACAACTTGATCAATAGTTGGTCAATTGAGGTGATTCAAAGCTTGTTGGAAAGTCCTCCATGTCAACTTTAAAATGCACGAAGCACATTTTTAAAATTAGACTTAAATCAAAAGATACATGCTCTCACATTTTACATGCCACCTGTTTGACAAAATTACACGTGTGGAAGGCAAAAAGAAGGCAAACTTGCTGGGCACTTTACATGTCCTGTGCACAAATCTTCAAACTCAAATATCTCTCAAATGGTGCATTTTTGAGAAATTTTGCACATTGACAAACTTGTAGCATTTTTCTCAAGATTTCCAAAAATGTATGGTATGCAACCATTGGATAAAAATTGAGAAAGTTATAACATGTCAAAGTTCTATAGGGTGGGGACTTGGAAAATTTTCAAACTTCATATAACTTCAAGAACAAGTTAACCCCAATTTCTTCAATTCTCTTGATTAAATGGTGAATTTAACCATGAAATATGAAAATAGGATATATGAATTGATGGTTTACCAAAAGTCCACTTGGTCAACTTCTGACTTTGACTGATTTTGACTAAAATGACCATTTTCCCCTTGTGATCAATTAACTTGCTTCCAATCAAAATTGAACCTCAATCTCTCAACCATCGATTCCCAACAACATATAGAAACATATGAAATCAAGTTTGACTGAAAAATCTAAAGAAATCCTGATTATACGCAAAACCCTAATTTTGCACCTTATGTTAGGAGATGGCCAATCAAGCTTCAAAACTCAAATCCTCTGAATGCATTGAGAAATTATTTGAAACATGATAACTCAAATGATAATAGGAATATGATACTTCAAGAAATTGACTTAACCAAGCTTCAAACTTCACAATGGGCCCAAAACCCTAATCTCATCAGATGAATGACATAGATGAATTCCTCTTCAATTCTTTGCAAGGTTTCAACTCTTGAGGAATAAATAAGACAAATGAGATTTCTTAAGCTATAATACATAATTGTGAATTGAAATATCCAAAGACATGAGAGATTGAGGCTCCATTAGAGCAAAATATTCACATAATCAACCTCATAGAGGACTTGAGAACCGAAGAGGGTGATTTGTGATCGATTTTGATCCAAAATCATATTTCTAAATTATTTTTGTTTCTATGTTAGTTAAATAAGTGATTTTTACATATATTTTGTGTTTCTTTTGTATTCATTTCTTCTGATTTCTTCATTTTAATGCCTCGTTGTTTGTTTTGATTTCTCATTTTTGTGCGGTGTATTTTGATTTTTTGTTTTTGTATAGTGTATTTTATTTTCACCTTTGTGCGTTGTTTATTTGTTTCAGGTTGAAAGATTAATTTTAATCTAGTGCTTATTCAATCTTTGACTTTTGTGAGATATTGGGTCGAACTCTATTGTGTCGAAGGATGCTAGAATTGTTAGCATCGAATTGGGCCTGTTTGTTATGTCCAATTAGTTAAGTTAACTTGTACCCTAAGTTAGCTTGTAATGGGTATTTGTGATAAAAGCCCATTAGTTTAGTATGTTAGGTTTATTATAAATAGCATACCAGTCTCTCATCATTGTATACTGCAAATCCTAATTTAGGGTGAGAGGGTTATTTGTTATTCTTGTATACTTGTAATCTTGTTCTAAGATAAAGGAAAGAATAACAGTTAATAACCAATCCTTGTGTTCATCGTGTTCTTCATTCTTTTTCACTACCTTGAGCAACAAGCTTATATGTATTGGTTTCAAGGCATCCGATTCACAACAAATTGGTGCGGTGAGCGTGGAGAAGATGCCTTCGACAAAGTATGAGATTGAAAAGTTCACCGGAGTGAACGATTTCGGTCTGTGGCGCTTGAAGATGAAAGCCCTATTGGTTCAGCAGGGTTGTTTGGAAGCGTTGAAGGGGGAGTCAGCCATGAACGAAGCGTTAACGACAGCTGAGAAAAAGGCAATGATAGAGAAGACCCACAACGCAATTTTGTTGAGCCTTGGTGATAAGGTTCTTCGACAGGTATCAAAGGAGACGACCGCGGTAGGGTTATGGGTGAAACTTGAAAGTTTGTACATGACTAAATCGTTGGTGAATCGACTCTACCTGAAGCAAGCTTTGTATTCATTCAAGATGATTGAAGACAAAGTGTTGGCTGAGCAGTTGGATATGTTCAACAAGCTGATTCTTGATCTTGAAAATATTGATGTGAAGATCGATGATGAAGATCAAGCGCTGTTGCTGTTGTGCGCGTTGCCCAGATCACATGCCCACTTCAAAGAAACTCTCTTGTATGGAAGGGAGTCCCTGACCTTTGAAGAGGTTCAATCAGCCTTGTATTCGAAGGACTTGAATGAACGAAAGGAGCATAAACCTTCGACGGTTGGTGAAGGTTTGGTCGTTAAAGGAAAATTCTTGCGAAAGGATAATAAGTTCGACGAGAAGAAAGGTAAAAGTCAGCAGAAGTTTTACAGTGGTGAAGCATCTAGTATTCAATGCTATCATTGTAAGAAGGAGGGTCACACAAGAAAAGTGTGCCCTGAACGCCTGAAAATCATGGAGGAAAGGATAATGGAAATGCAACTATTGTTCAAGATGATTTCGACTCATCTGATGTTCGTGTGGTTTCGAGCACCAACTCGTCGAAGGAATGGATTATGGATTCTGGGTGCACTTGGCACATGACTCCAAACAAAGACTTGTTCGAGGAATTATGTGATCAAGATGGTGGATCTATATTGCTGGGAAACAACAAAGCTTGCAAGATTGTAGGTGTGGGATCTGTGAGATTCAAACTCCATGATGAGTCAATAAGGTTATTGACTGAAGTCAGGTATGTACCTGATTTGAAGAGAAATTTGATTTCTCTTGGTGAATTCGACAAGAAAGGATATGTTTTTCAAGGAGAGAAAAGTATCCTAAGAGTCATGAAGGGGTCGAAGGAAGTCTTGAGAGGCGTGAAGAAACAAGGCTTGTATACCCTTGTGGCTGAAGTTGTAAGTGGTTCGACAAATGTTGCATCCAGGAAACCTTTGTCGAAGACAGAAATCTGGCACATGAGATTAGGCCATGTTAGTGAAAGGGGTTTGGTCGAATTGGGGAAACAAAATTTGCTCGGTGGAGACAAAGTCGAAAAACTGAAGTTTTGTGAACCCTGTGTACTTGGGGAAAATCTTGTAGAGTGAAGTTCAACAAAGGCAAAAAAAGAACACATGGATCCCTTGATTACATCCATGCTGATCTTTGGGGGCCTGTAAGGTGTCCATCACATTCAAGAGTAATGTATTTTCTATCCATAGTATATGACTATTCCAGAAAGTTATGGGTATTCATTCAGAAGACTAAGGATGAAACTTTTGAGAATTTCAAAGGTTGGAAGACTCTGGTCGAAAACTAAACTGGCAGACAGGTCAAGAGGTTGAGAACAGATAATGGTCTTGAATTTTGCAATGAGGCATTCGACAACTTTTGTGCTGCCTCTGGTATTGCAAGGCACAGAACTACTGCAGGCACTCCACAACAAAATGGTTTGGCTGAAAGGTTTAATCGAACCATCTTGGAGAGAGTTAGATGCATGTTGACTAGTGTTGGCTTAAAGAAGGTGTTTTGGGCTGAGGCTGTTTCGACAGCAACATATCTGATAAACAGATGTCCTTCAACTGCATTAGATATGAAGACACCTGAAGAAGTTTGGTCGGAACATCCACCAAATCTCGACAAACTGAGAGTATTTGGCTGCGTAGCCTATGCTTACATTAGGCAAGACAAGGTCGAACCTAGAGCTCTTAAATGCATGTTCGTTGGATATCCTGAAGGAGTCAAAGCTTATAGGCTATGGTGCCTAGAGTTAGGTCACAGAAGAATTATCACCAGTCGAGATGTTATTTTCAATGAAGTTGAAATGGCTTTCAAGAAAATGGATGATGTTGGTCGAAGTGCAGAAGTATCTGACGAAGAGCTGGAACAGGTAGAGATTCCTGTTGAGGTGGAGCATGTTGATGCTGAATTGCATATCCCAGATAAAGTCGAAGAAGCAAATGATGCTGATGAAGTTGAGGAAACTGTTGATGACTATCTATTGGCAAGAGATAGGACACGAAGAGTCATCAAACCACCTCAAAGGTTTGGGTATGCAGATCTTATAGCTTATGCCTTAATCTCTGCAAGTGAGGTTCTGGACGAAGAACCAAGAGACCATAAGGAAGTTATGAGGAGTCGAAATAAGACTGAATGGCTTAAGGCCATGGATGATGAGATGAAGTCTCTTCATGATAACAACACTTGGGAATTGATCAAGAAACCTGCTGGAGCCAGTTTAGTCAGCTGTAAATGGATTTTCAAAGTTAAGGAAGGAATCGAAGGAGTGGCGTCGAAAAGATACAAGGCAAGGTTGGTTGTGTCATACCCCAATTTTTGACCTAATATACCACCTCACATTTTCATCATTTCATCTTTAACAGTCCAGAACAGAATTAATCGGGTGTGGCTTCTACAGGTCAAAATTAGGGTTTCATAGAATTTTCATCTGATTCAAGAGGTAAGCAATTAGGGTTTGAGTCTTACTCACTTCATTTGATCTATCTTGATCAAATCATCAACCTCTGATCTTCAGATATCAAATTTTTCCTCATGATCTATTGAGGATCGACCAATTAGGGTTTTTGTCGAGGGTGAGTAATCTCTGATTTTCTGATCAATGAATGACTTTTTTGGTTGGAGATTGATCTTCATATCTTAGATACAACATGTTGACCTAATTTCTGGATTCAAAACATCACAGAAGTTCACAGACTTCATCAGTCAATTTCTGAAACATCTGATGAAATTTCATCTACACTGAAAAGTCAAACTTTGACTTTTGGTCAACTTTCAAAACAAAACTTTTCAATCATCAAAATACTTCAAATGATCCATCATGATCATAAAAATCAAGAAATTTGGAAAAGTCAACAAAAGTCAAAATTTTCAACACTTAGAAAATTTTCAAGTGTTAAAATTTCTTACTTTTTCCAAACTTCATGGCATTTTTTCACATAGTTCCACTTTGAATTGGAAAAAACTCAAAACATGAAAGTTGTAGCCCTTGAAACAAGCTTTCCAAAATGTCCAAGAACTCTCAAATCCATGGAGTCTAGCCATACTTTTGATTTTGAAACTTAGAGCTCCAAAATCCATAATTTGCAAGTACAAACTTTCAAAATTATAGGTCATTTTGCATTTTCTTCTTCTAGAAGCCATGCCACCTTGCGAAGAGAGTTAGAGCTGATAAAATATCAGATGGAGAGTAATTATGATGGATAAGATCAAGTTGAAAATTAACCATGGTTAAAAGGAAGCTTCCTTTTGCATTTAATGCAAAAATGACTTCCTTGCCCTCTAAGGCAAGTTGTAAATACCAAAGCCAAACTTTCTCACTTATCTTTGAGAACTTGTGACCTATAAATAGAGGTCTTGTTTTCAATTTCAAACCACACCAAAGCCATGCAAGAACATGCTTTCTCTCTTCTTTCTTAAAATTCAAGAAACATAGTGTAATTGGAGAAATCTTACATTTTTGAAAACTTGTGAAAAACCTTGAGTAATTTGGTGTCTAACATGTTTTAATATCAATATGGAACTTGTTTGAAACATAAAATCAACACAAGCAAAGCTGAAAATCAGATTTTGCATTCCATGTTCACAAACTTGCCAAAACTGCCATAACTATCGAATTTGAACATTGGCTTGAACAAGTTGTGATTTCTTCACTCAAACATCATCAATATACTCCATATAGATGATGTAGATCATTAGCTTCCATCTGTAACAGCTCTAACATCAAATTTCAGTTTCACTTTGAGCTATATGCAGGTCGACTTGGTCAGAACATTCCAAGCTATTCCAGAGCAAGCAGACCATCCTCACACCTTCCACAAGAGCCGTTGGTGCTATAGGGATCATAAAATCACAACTGGAAACACTCTAAAGCAGAATTCGATCTCAGCTTGAACAGGTAAGAACACGAACTTCAAACTCTATGATTCTTTGATTCCACCAAAAACTCTTGGCCATTTGTTTCTGCACTATCAACGATCAATAACCCTTAATCAATTGACAAAATCATTCACCATACACGATTTCAATTAGATTTTTCAGTTTTAGGGTTCTTCGTGTTCTTCAGAAATTCAATCATGTTAGGCTTAAAATAAATGAAATTAAAGGACACCATCATGTTCACGGTTCAAAGCGATCAAGTTTCATGTTTACATCTTTTGATTTCATCAAGAAACGAGGATTTGAGGATTGATTGAAGGATTGGAGATGAAGAACAAGCTGCGCGCGTTTTTTAAATTCAAATTTCCAGTTTTAAAATATATTTAGTTGGTTTAACTTCAATACACGGATGTATTGCATGATTGCCACTCACTCTTAAGTCATTTATACCTTGCCTTGCCTATAGGTCCGGGTTCGAGTAGCCTTGGGACCATTTTTCTAAAACTTGGTAATTTTTCATTTCTTTTACAAACTTTGACTTTTCAAAACCCAATCAAAACTCCTCATTTTGAGGTGATTTTTTGTACACTTGTCAATTAATGTATCTATTTTGAGATAGTGTCAAAAATTCTCAGAAAAACTTTCATCCGATTATATTTTGATCGAGTCGAAAATGGTACTTTTGAGTACTTTTCAAAGCACCTTTAAAGGTGATTTTTTCAAACTTTCGAAGCCCGAGTCTTTTCAAAAATTTTCACAAGTATATTTCACTTTTCAAAAACACTTTCAAAAACATTCTTCAAAACTTTTCATCAAACTTACATCTTTTACCATGATCGATCCAATTTAAACGATAAAACTGAATTCGTTTTCTCTCGAAATTCTTAACCGATCATGGGCCTCCCTTACGGTGTAAGTCCCAACATTCTTTATGTACATACCTATTTCTTTGTACATATCAAATTCTTTTCATATACATACCAATTTTTTACCTGTACATAATACAGACACTTTTGTAAACATTCAAGCATAGACAAACTTCGATCCTTTGTTTTCCGTTTCGTCTGTATATACACTGAATACCATTGGTATTGAAAGGAGCATTATTCCCGGTGAAACTTCTTTTAAACCAATGGGCCACCCTTATGGCGTAAGTCCAAACCCTCCTATGTACATCCACGTCCTCCTGTACATAAATACTCGTTCGTGTACATATTTACTTTCTTGTACACATTCAAACTTGTAAATAATCAAGTTACGCTCGTTTTAAACGTCCGTTTCACAAACACTTATTTATATTTCTTTCATAAACTCTTGTAAATAAACATCATGCATTTGTTTATATTTCCTTCATAAACTCTTGTGAATACATAACACACACACACACACTTGTTTATACAACTGTCTAGTTATAACATAACAACTAGTCTAACCAATAGGCTCCCCACAGTTATAGCCTCCTCTTGGGCTTTGTACAAGGCAACTCATTTCAACTGAGTTCAGCCTCCTCTTAGGCTTCATATAAGAAAACCCATTCATCTGAGTTTAGCCTCCGCTTAGGCTTCATATAAGACAGCACTCCGCTGTTGAGTTAGCCTCCTCTTGGGCTTCGTTCAAAAGAACTCCTCATTGAGTTTAGCCTTCTCTTGGGCATCATATAATGAAAGAGACAGGAAATCTCTTAACAACCTCCTATTGGGCTTCCAATACAAAGAATCACCCGCGCTAGGATAGAACCCAGAGAGTATAATTTCCCAGTGAAATTGCTCTTAATTCCAAAAGGATGGTTTCCCGGTGAAATCCCTTTTAAAGACAAAGCCAACCATACCCTATAGCTTCCTCTTGAGCTTCATACAAGGACCCTCGATGACCCTCGGAATGCCTCATCTTGGGCTTACAATACAAGGATCCATGGGCTTCTTAAAAGCATCCCTTTAATCCAATCAATTTCTCCTCAAGATTCAGACGTTTATCATCTCTATGGAAGAAGTATCTCATCTATCACATCACATACAGTCAATCTTTTCAAACACTTTTTTCAAACAAAAACATCTCTTAATCGTAAGTGGTAACGCTTGTACACTCAAGCAAAACACCCAATGCTTAAAATTAAAAGATTCAATCATCTTTTTTCAAACATCTTTCTTAAACATGTAAGTGGTAACACTTGTACACTCAAGCAAAACACCTATAACTTACGACGAAAGATTTCAATCAATCAAACTTTTAAAAATGTATGTGATGTAATAGATTAGATACATTTTTCATTAAGATGACACTCGTCTTTATCTTCTTACTAACATCCCGTTGCTTCCACTAGCATAAGTGGGAACTACGATTGCTCTGACTTTCTCAACATCCTTTTGAGAATACGTAGGCACAAGGTCTCATCCTTGGCGAGCAAATTTCTTTGTCTCTCAGACTAAACAATCCATAGATCCCTTTAGATCCGAGCTACAAATGCTCTAATTCCCACTAAGGGATATGTATGCAGAAGATCCAAAGATCTTTGCAAGCACAATAATAACAAACACTAGGATCCCATATAATCTATCCTTCTTAAAATCCCAAAGGAGAAACTTTCCCAATCATAGAAATAGCAATTAAAACACACAAACATATCAAACGTATTCATATATAAAGCTACAGATAACTATATATATTTAGGGTGCTCCATCTATTCCATTTATATAACAAACCCCCTTACCCGGAATCTCCCCAATGCGTTGCGTCTAGTTTGCGCTAGTCGTAATGCATATCATAATCAATTGAGGGTATTAACAGCTTTCCCCTTTTTCATAATCATTAAATCATCTTTTCTTGTGTTGAAAATAATAAAGCTTGATGCTCGCGGCATCTTTATAAACAAATCAAAAGAGTAAATTGTTTGAGCGAGGATTGAATTGATTCGATTCCTAGCGGTCACTTTTTAACGCGAACAGGAAAAATGGCGACTCTGCTGGGGAGTACGCTAAACTTTGATTTTCAAAAAAAAAAAAAGTGACTCTACTCAAGAGCACCAAGCTTTTTTGTTTTCAAAAAGAAAAAAAGGGGTTAAGCTTTCATATGTGCATATGTTTGTTTCTCTTTATTGTGTGTTTTCGCGATTTCATCTGATGGAAAGAAATCTAACCGGTTTAAGAAACATTTTAAGATCTAGGTGGGGTATAGTCCTATTAACTTGTGAGAAGTCTCATTACTTACGAGTTAATTTGAGATCCCTCTCGGTGGAGGTTGTCTTGGGGTATTTGTGTTTAGCAAGTATTTGCGAAGACATTTTGCTTTCAAGAGAACTTGCGGTGAGTGGTATAGAACACATAACCCATCTTGGCCATTTAGGATGTAGTGCGAAATTATTCGGGCGTAAGCCTAGAATAGTGTCATGCGAGACTACGATCAGTGAGTTTTCTTGAAAAATATTATTGGACTTGGTATTCAACAAATCGATAATATTTCAAAGAGAAGTTGAGCTGTATTATCGATAGAACCCGTTTCACGATGAATAAGCCCTTAGAACTTACCCACGTTTGATTCTTATCGTTGGCCTCATGCTCGTGACTTGAGCGCTTGACCGTGTGTATAACTACTAACCATGTTTGTAGCATTCATGCATTCATTCAAAACTTCATTTCTCTTCCCATTTCCAAAGAATTTAGAGATTTTCTTTGTAAATATTTTAGGATAGAGATGGACGTCGAGGAAGATTCACCAAGAGATACAGTTTTAGAATTCTGCGTAGGAAGTTAAAGAGTTAGAATCCTTGGTAGAAGATCCCTCGGTTTGAAAACGCTATGGAACTCTTTTTAATTCAACACTAACGTTGATGAAGGACTTCTCAAAACTTTCGTTCAGTTTTACGATCCAGCCTATCGCTGTTTCACTTTCCCTGATTATCAGTTAATGCCTACTTTGGAAGAGTATGCACACATCCTAGGTATCTCAGTATCAGACAAAGTGCCTTTCAATGGTTTGGAAGCCATTCCTAAGTCACCAGTCATTGCAACAATGACTCACTTAAAGAAATCTGAGATAGACAAAAACCTAACTACCAAAGGAAAACTCTTAGGACTAACTTCAAAGTTCCTAATGGAGAAGGCTCTTAAATTCTCTGAAGTCGGTAGTATGGTAGCCTTTGAAGCTATTTTAGCTTTACTCATCTATGGATTGGTGTTGTTTCCCAACGTTCCAAGTTTCGTTGATGTCAACGCCATAAGGATCTTTCTAATTGGAAATCCCGTCCCCACTCTGCTTGGTGATACGTACTTCTCCATTCATCATAGGAATCGTCAAGGAGATGGCACTATCGTGTGTTGTGTACCTCTGTTTTTCAAATGGATTGTCTCACACTTCCCTAAATCTCCTATCTTCCGCGAAAACAAAGACGATTGGCATTGGGAGAGAAGGCTCATGTCTCTTACAAACGACGATATCCATTGGTATACCTTGGCAGACAATGAGATGGAAATCATTGAAAGCTGTGGAGAATTTGCCAACGTACCTCTCATCGGTACAAAAGGAGGAATCAACTACAACCCATTCTTGGCGAGACGTCAACTCGGGTATGCAAACTCTAGTAAACCTCTTGGATTTCCAGTAGAGAGTTACTTCTATCATGAGGGAGAGGATTCCCAAGGTTTGAAGGCTAGGATGATCAGAGCTTGGCATCACATCCGAAGGAAAGAAAAAGGTAAGGCAAAGAATTGTGTAGCCATGGAAATCTACACTTCTTGGGTAAAGAAAAGAACGAAGGAATTTCGAATGTCTTACGCTTATGAAGAACCTATGTTCTCAACAGCTTCCAAATCAACAATTTTTCCCGTCGAGACTATGGGAGAATACCAAGAAGCTTTGGCCAAGATGAGACTTGAGAAAGAGGCTTTGGAAAATAAGTTTCTTAAGACTGATCTCGAAAACGAGAAGCTTAAGAAGCAGGTCAAAGATCATGAAAAGACGCTTTACTTCCAGGATAAATGGCTCATGGAGAAAGATGAGAAGATTCGCCAGAAAGATAACGCGATCAAAAGATATATCAAAGAAAGGAAAAGGAAGCTTGAGGAGATGACAACCAGCGATCCTGCTCCCGACGAGTGGAAGAAAGTCATCAGCAAGCTAAAAGCCGAGAAAGCTGAATTGAAAGCTCACTATGGGAAGGAAATCCTAAAGTTGAAGCTACATCAAGCCTTTGGATCTTCATCCGACGAGGATGATTAATTAGTTTAAATTGTAATTTTTATCATTTATTTTATCATTTGTGTGAGCAATGCTCAAAAACAAAATTATTGTAATCTTCTTTCAATAATTAATAAAATAAGTGTTTTCCATCCAAATATTTGCCAGAAATTTCTCTTTTAGCGTAAATTTTTTGGAAATTCTTTTCTATTTGCATTCATAATCATGCATCATACTTTGCATTTTTAGTCTATTGTCTAGAGTCTGATCTTTTGGAATTTTTTCCAGAAAGGAAAAGATCGCCAAGCTGTCGCGTCTTAGAGTTTCTCGACCACGTCCACAGACTACTCGAACATACAATACGTTCAAAAGAAGGAAAGTAATGGAAGGATTTGAGCAAGAAAATGTTGAGCTTCGTAGCACAGTGACAACACTGCAAGAAGAGGTGGAGAGACTCACTTCTTTGGTCAATTCATTGGCATCGGAAAGTCGTAGCGACATTGGCGATCAAAATCAAGCATCGATTTCAGAGGACACTACTACTCCGTTTCAACTGTTGTAGCGATGTTCACCCTTCAGTATGCCAGAAGGCTATCCATGGGGCATGCCTTTCAATTTCGGCATCGGTTCGTCAACGACTTCTCAAATACAAACAACCACTTGAAGTACCTACTTTGCAAAACTCAACACTTACTCCAGCGTGGGTAACTCTTCATAGTAACTATGGCGGTTTCTCAACCGATCATGGCGAACTCATTTCGTAGTACACACTACTGCAGACGAAGAAGTTCACCATATTCCAGGCGATAACACGAATCCTCGTGGCTCTATGGAGAATCTCCAGGAACAGCTCCTTAAAATGCAGCTTGAGATTAAAATAATTCGTGGAAAGGAATTGTTTGGGAAGAACGCCCATGATCTGTGCTTAGTTCCTCGCGTAAGGATACCTGCGAAATTCAAAGGCCCTGACTTTGTGTAACACGGTGAACTGACTTTGTAGATTTTTGTATCGCAAATGTGCGGATAGCAAGAGTCGCCATCGACTTTTATTTTTATCCAATTAAGGGAAGGTAAAAGTACAGAAAAAGACCTTCGTTAGATTCTGAGTTCGGGAGAATGGTTATGAAAAGGGAAGGTATTAGCACCCCTTTCCATCCGTAGTTTATTCTACGGGCTCTTAGTTGCTCTAGATCACCTTTTAAAATTGCTTTCTGTGTGTTTGACAAAAATGTTTTGAAAAGGCATTTCGCTTTGACTTTGTAATGACTCATGCAGGAGTGTATACAAAGTGTTTGGAAATGTTTCGTTTTGAAAAGAGTTTGAACTTTGACAAAAGTGTGAGGTGTGAAAAGTATTTTGATTGAGCAAGCAACTAAAAGTCTTATTACCTACTCAGAATTGGTCGTTTTTTTACGTTCCTTTAGAATAGCGTTATCCATACCATTAGTTGGTAGGTAACTCTATTTGTTGGATGTAAGCGGGACATTCGAAGGGACATCGGATGGTCATAGAAAGCAACTTGTAGGAAGTATCCTAGCACATTCGAAGGGACTATCATCATTTTTCGTGGCGACAATCGAGGGTCAAGATCATGTATTCGAGGCGACATCGTGGGTCTTATGATCTTTGTATCGAAGGGACTATGATGATTTGTTTGGAGGCAACGGTGCTAGAATACCTCTACGTTCGAGGACATGACCATTTGTGATTCGCAAAGGCAACGAGAGAAAAGGTGCGTGTGTGAAAGAAGTGTGTTGATTTGGATATTTTATCTTGAAAATTAGTGGGCTAAGTTCATTATTATCTTGCCATACACCTAGTTACTAGCAATTGATAGGGTGCGGAAATTAAAATGCGGAATGTAAAGATGCGGAAAGGTAAATCCTCGCTATTACAAGGCTTTGGGCGATACATAATTTAAACTTACGGAAAATAAAACCTAATTTAAACTATTACATCCCATATCAGATACATTATTGAAAAATAAAATGATAAAGAAAGAATCGTCGAATCGGATCAACTGTAAAGGAATGAAAATCGGAAAATACGATATGAATCGAACAAGAGAAAAATGTTAGAAAATGCAAATTTTTATATGAGAAAATTATTACATGCTGGAAATAATATAAATATGCTAAAATAAATTTTTGGGATTTTTTGGATGCAATTTAATAATTAAAAATGAATTGAAAATGATTTAAATGCAAAATTATGAATAAAAATAAATATGCATGCAAAATTATATTTTTTAATTTTATAAATTAAATAAAGGTTTTCTGAAAACAAATGCAAAAAGAAAATTAATTTTTGATAATTTTTTAAAGCAGAATAAAAATGTGAAAAGAATTAAAATAAATGCAAAATATTAAAATAATTAGAAAATAGGAAAATATGGAGAATAATGCAAGTTTGTAAAAGAATAGCAAAACCAAGTCCCTGTGAGGTTCGAACTGGAGACCATGGAGTGAAACCTCGAGATTGCTTGCCTACCACTCGCCACTTGACACTTGGTGTTGGAAAAGTGAAAATCAATGCATTTGAATGATGGCGTCGGGATATTTGAATTCAAGCGCATCAGCATATGGACCCATTGTTTGTGAGCGAGCGAATCAACGCAACCCATTGCGCCACGCAAGTGTCAACCGTCAGCCAGCCACGGAGCCCTAGCTCCGGTCGTCTTCTCCGGCGAGGAGATTCCTGGAACCTGCAAAATAACGCGAATACAAAGAAAAGAAGACCTTGTCCACCTAAATCGGACCTCCGAATCCATTAGTGGTATTAGTTTTGGTGAATCGGCTGTGGGCCGGTTAAGCTTCTCCGTTTAGGAACCTAAAAATGGCAAATCGTATTTCTAACGTGCAAGCACCAAGCGATAACCCGGATCAATCGGTGGAACCTCATGAACACATTCAACCATTAAAAGCGATTAACACAAGCGGGACAATCAAATGCAAAAATCAAAAGAAATTGAATATGTAGGGATGTATATGCATCAATTCTGGATGATTTGATCAATGGTGATGATGCATTCTTACTCAAACCTACCCTCTGAGCACGATGGAATGGCTGGAAAAGGTTGAGAGTGGCTGCTTTTTGAAATTCGATTTTTCAAGAATCTTGAAAAAAAATTGCAAGAACTAGGGTTTAGCTTGAGCTAGGGTTTCGTGTTGCTGGCTTGTGATCTTGCTGAGCATTTATAGAGAAAGCTTGGATGGCAAAAGGAGTGAAAAAAGATTGCTCCATCAATGTGCAAATATTTTCCATTTAAAACAAATCAAATATTTGAAAAAAATTGATTTTCTCATGAATGCCATAGCTATACAATTTGGTATGAATATTGGGCTTTCTTGGACTTTAAGAAAGATATAAATCCATTCCTTTTGAAAAAAACTTAATTTTCATATTTTATATAATTTATTTTTGAATTAAATGTTATAAAATTCAAATATAAATCATAAAAATAGAAAAATACCAAGGCCAAGCATTTATGGGTCAAGAATAATGTCATGAACAAGTTTGGATCAAAAGATTTTAGGCCCATTTGGAAAATTTTGCATTTTGACCAAAATGTCCTTTTGTGCAATTGTCCAAAATTGCCCAACTTCTGAATAGTGTATCTTGCTCAATTTTCCACATTTTTGAGTGTTCTTGGACTTTTTGGAAAGATCTAAGAGTCCTCTAACCAAAATTTTTGGTCTCATCTCAATTTGAGTTTCCGTGCTCAATATATCTTCAAAACAAAAAGTTGACTTTTTGTTGACTTTGAAAATGACCTGTAATGTTTTGATCCATACCCCTCAAATGAAGCATTTTTTGGGCATTCTTGTGAGACATGAAGTTGTAGAGAATTGAATTTCCTTCAAAACAAGAGGTGGTGGAAAAATTTCTGAGAAAGTATGAGAAAGTTATGATCGGTCAAAGTTGATTGACTTTTCACCTAGAAACCCTAATTTAGAAAGTTTGACTTTTGAGCAAATCTTGAGTTTTCTTGATGAATCATGATCAACCCTTGATCAAATGATGAATGCAACTTCAAAATGAGGATTTTGACCAAAAATTATGAAGTTTGTTGTATGTTGACTACATTGACTTTTGTCAATCTGTTGATTTTCGACCATCGAGCAATTGTGCGAGGAAACTTGACTTGTGAAGCTTGAAACTTGACATGGAGAATCTTTGAAACATATGTGGAGGCATGAAGACCATTGGAGATGTTGGAAGTCCATCTTGCACGAGATACCAAACCCTAGTTTGGGTTGATTGTCTAGGAGAGAGTTTGTCCGATCGACTCTTGAGGAATCCTTGAGTATAGATGTATGAAATCTCTTGAGTAGATGGAGGGAAAATTTTGGGGTATGACAGATGCTGTTCAATCTTCTTGTTGGAGGGTTAGATTGACACGCTTGTCATTCATGACACGGAGGTAGAAGATGATTGAACACTCAATACACGAAAATTTGCACTATGGTGGATGATGCGAATGGGCTTACAGCCATTTGGATACTTCGTTGGGGGATGAGTCGTCGCTAGACTCGAGAATGTCGATAGGAGAATTGGCGGGATGGGCTTAAGATGCCATCCGGAAAGATCGATCTTTGGGAGTGAGCCGTGCGCTAGGCTCGTAGTCGTTCTGGAAGGAGCATGGAGATGGGCTTAAGATGCCACAGGAGGAGTCGACGTTAGACTTCGTGTTCATTTTGAATGAAGTTATTGGTTTGCATTGATTTTTAACCATATATGCGACATTCGAAAGTGAAGCACATGATAAGTAGTCGGAGATGGGGTTAGATGCCATCAAGGCAAGTGAGTCGTCAGCTAGACTACGTAGTTCTTGTTGATAATAAGGAATCGAGAATAACTCTTCGTCTGATTACTCACGAGGGAGATTGTAGTTGGCAAAATGTGGATAGCTTCCTGTTGTGCATCGGTGTTGATCGATTGCAGTTATCGGAGGATAACGGGCGGTCTCGGATAGTTTTCCGTCGATTGGGGCTTAATCTGGACGGTTGTCGGAGGACAACCAAGGTATTCGAATAGTTTTCCGTCGATTCGGGCTTAATCTGGACGTCGTCGGAGGACAGCAAAGGCGATCTTTCAAATAGTTTTCCGTCGATTGGGCTTAATCTGGACGATCGTAGGAGGACCAGGCGGTCTTCGGATAGTTTTCCGTCGATTCGGGGCTTAATCTGGACCGGTCATTAGAGGACAACCAAGGCGGTCTTCGGATAGTTTTCCGTCGATTGGGGCTTAATCTGGACTGTTTGCGTCGAGTAGTACATTACTGTTTTGGAAAACAAGAGGAACTTTGATAGAATATTGGTTAGCTTTATGCAAAATATGATGCATGACAGTGTATATGAATGACATATGCATGAATTATGACTTTATAAGAAATGTATGAATGATAAATGTTGTGGTATTTCAAAACATATCCATCTTGAAGAAGATGCGGATATTCTGTTTGAAGATTTCTGACTCCTGTTTGGGGGATTGAGTAGGTGAGATCCCTGCTTTGGAAGGAGAAGAAAGATATCCCGGATTCCTCCGATGCACTATCTGACCAAGTCTTGGGCCTAGATATTGCTGAGGAAGGTAGAGATTTGAGAAGCTCGTTGTTGGAGATCTCACATATAGACCCTGCTGAGGAGAATCTGGGAGGCGATCCGTTGGGGACCTTGTATGTAGATCCTGCTGAGGAAATTTAGGAGGCGCTCTATTGGGGATTCTGAGTGTAGATCTCGCTGGAGAGCATTTGATAGTTGTCGGAACACAGTTAGAAGATCGGGAATCCGTTGTAATCAGTGGGAGATGAAGATGTAGTTTCCTCGGTGCACTATCGACCAAGTCTCGATCTGGATACCTTCTTGAGAAAGGAAGGGGAGAGATGTCCGTGGGGATAAATATCTCGGTCGGGATGAAATGTTACTTCTTGGAGGCGGTGTAATCAAAACTTAGTTGAGCGGGATCACGGCTCGGGGACCAACATATACTCCATTGGGAGGTTTGTGGTGAGTGACACCTTTGTGGGGATCATGCTCTGTGGGGGATGCTTTGGTGACTTTAGTCGTCGTCCCAATTCCTAGAGCACGTAGTAAGTACTTTTGTATGTTCACTTTTCGTATGTTTGTGATTAGATTCTTATTGTCAAATGCGTATAGTCATTCAAGCAGACGTTGGACTTATTGCAAATAACAACAACGAATTGTAAAGAGAAAGAAGCTTGCGTTTATTTGAAGGTGGCGTATGGCAGTTGTTTATACACAGAAAAGTAAAAAGCCATGCGGGAACAATCTCGTTAAGTTCCAACTATGCTAGTACTCATATATTCGACTATCTCATCTCCTTCTTTGTTAGTAGAAAGTGAGTAGCGATCTTCGCCATTTGAACCTTGAGTCTTGATAGTAGTGCAGGCGGTGATCGGAAGAGACATAGTAAATGCGCTTAAATCTAACTTTTGCCTAGACCGCCCTTCGGGTTTCGGTCTACGGGATACCCTTTCTTGCCAAACCGCCTTTTCGGTTTTCGACTTAGGGTGGACATGTTTTGTATATATCCTTAACTTTTGCCCGAACCTTTTGGTTCCCCAGGATCTCCTTATTTTTGTCTAGGTTAAATGACCTGGCGGGTCTATTATGCGTAGTATTTTGACTATGCTGCGTTCACGGGGTGTGGAAGTCTTCACCATCCATGGTGCTAAGTATCATAGCTCCGCGGAAAATCTTGTCTTGACTACAAATGGTCCCTCATGGGTGGAGTCCATTTGCCCACAGGATCACCTTGTGGAAGAATGATCGCTTGACTACTAAATCACGAGCTTGGTAGACTCGGTGCTTGACCTTCTTGTTAAATGCTCTAATCATTAAACCGATAAATACATCCGTGGCGGATGGACGGAGTCGTTCTCATCAATCAATTAATCGGTCAAGGCTGATGCGGACCCAATCGCCTTCGCTCCGCCTCACGGAGGACTCTAGTTGAGGGTATCCGAACCTCGATGGGTAAGATGGCTTCCATACCGTGAGCGAGAGAGAAGGGGTTGCCCTGTGGATGTTCGTGCCGTGGTGCGATAACCATGAAGAGCAAATGGTAACATCTCATGCCAATCCTTGTAAGTCAGGTCATCTTACGTATAATCTTCTTAATGTTTTGTTGGCGGCTTCCCTGCGCCATTCATTTAGGCCGATATGGAGAAGAGTTGTGATGTTTGATCTTGAGCTGGCGATGCGAGTTCGGTGATCATTTTGTTGTTGAGATTGGAACCATTATCGTGATAATCCTTTCGGGAGTGCCATAAGCGAGATAAGATTATGTTTGATGAATCGAGCCACAACATTCTTGGTAACGATCTGAGCGAGGTTGCTTCTACCCACTTGGTGAAATAGTCAATTACAAGGATGAAGCTTGATGTCCATTGGAAGCATGGGCTTGATTTCTCCGATCATGTCAATGCCCACATTGCAAGCGGGACATTAGAACATTGAGTCTTGGAGTGCGTGTACTTTGTCGGCATAAATGGCACTTGTGACAAGATCGAGCATAGCGGTGACAATCGGCTTCCATGGTGGACCAATAGTAACTTTGTTCTCAAAATCTTCTTGGCCATGGTATGTCCCTTTGGAATGGGTACCAAATAAGCCTTGTAACTCTTCCATGATCGCATTCTTTGTTTTACGGTCTACGGTAGAGTAAACACAAGTCGTGGTTGCGTTTGTATAAGATGCCGTTGCTAAGGAAGAATTTGGATGCAAATCTTCTCATGAACTTCTTATCATTAACGAGATGCCCTGCGGGATATTCACGAGCCTCAAGATACCTCTTCACATCGTTAGTACCAAGGTTTCTCTTACGTATCAAGCTCACAACAATATCTTTGGTTAATCAAACCTCTCAATGATGATGATGGGGAGCCTCGTTGTCCCATCGACCTTGAACATAGATGACATAGTAGCCAATGCATACCGGTGATTCTCTTCTCGTGGAATATGATCAAAAGTAATCTCTTGAGTATGGGATCGGACTCGGAACATGCTCCGATCTGAGATGAGATTCGGATGCTGTATCCCTCCCTTATAATCGGTGATCACTAAAGGCGAGTCTTCATATACTTGCAAGAACTTGATTCTTAAGTCAATAGAAGCTTTGATACCCATGATGCACGCTTCGTATTCGGCCATATTGTTAGTGCAACTAAAACATAATCTGGCGGTGAAAGGCGTATGTCCGCCTGTAGGGGATGTAATGATGGCGCCAATGCCATTGCCAAGTGCGTTGAGGCTCCATCAAAGACCATGGTCCATCGGGATCCGTGTTCGGGTCCTTGTCGGGCACAGTTCTTCCATAATCTGTAATTAGTAAAACATCTTAAATGCGAAATTGATAGGCGTAGTCATCTACGGCTTGATGAGCCAATGATGATCGGCTACCACACTTCCTTTGACCGCTTTACGAAGTGTCTTGGATGTCATATTCGGTCAAGATCATTTTCCATCTTGCTATTCTTGGGAGAAATTGGTTTCTCAAATATGTATTTTATTGGATCCATCTTGAAATCAACAAGGTAGTGTGAGTCAACATATCATGTCTTAGTCGTGGCCCAGACAGCGTTGCAAGTTTTCTTGTGAGTATCTTGTTTCACGATCGGTAAACTTTTGCTAAGGTAGTATATTGCATGCTCTTTTCGACTAGACTCGTCATGTTGCCCCAACACACCCCATTGAGTTCTCTAATCAGTACATGATGAGAGGTCTTCCTTGGCGGGACATCGGGATAGGAGGATTACGAAGGTACTCCTTGATTTTGTCAAAAGCGATCGGCAATAGTGTTCCATTCTACCACTTGATCTTTCTTAAGTAACTTGAAGATTGGCTCACAGTAGCGATTAGGTGTGCAATGAACACGGCAATGTAGTTCAATCGGCCCGAAACCTCGACTTCCTTCTCCGGTGCTGGCATCTCTTGAATAGCTTTAACTTTGGCGGGATCAACTTCAATACCTTTTCTACTAACAACAAACCCTAGGAGTTTTGGATCGACTCAAAAGGTGCACTTGTTGGGGTTGAGTCTCGACTGTACTTCTTGACCTATCAAGCAGTTTACGCAAATGATCAAGATGTTCTTCTTGATGCGTGATCGAGCTATCATGTAAATCAACATAGACCTCTATCTCGTGATGAATCATGTCATGAAACAATGTCACCATGCCGATATGTGGGCCCGCGTTCTTGATCCGAGCGGCATAACCTTATAGCGAGAGGTTGCGTAACAAAGTAGTCTTCTCCATGTCTTGAGGCCATTTTGATCGATTATGGCGGAGAAACCATCCATGAAGGAAAACCTTATCTTTGGCGGTGTTGTCAACGAACATCAATATGAGGAAGTGGAAAATCATCTTTCGGACTTGCTTTGTTCGGATCTACGTAATCCACACACATTCGTACCTTGCCATCCTTCGGGTACCACATTTGCATTTGAGGGATAAGAGGTGACACTAAGAAACCGGTGAGCTGCTTCATGACTTGACTTTGATTTTCTCGACATCTCGGGACGCATGTCGACAGACTTTCATTTCAGCGGGAGAAAACCTTCTTTTGTTGGCAATCGGTGCACTACAATATCAATGTCCAACCACGGCATGTCTTCGTATGACCAAGCAAAAACCTCATGTAGTCAGTAGCATGACCAACCTTTCTTTAACACTTGTTCTCAAGATCCGCTCCTATCTTGATCTCTTTTACATCTTCGTCGGTACCCAATTCACAACCTCGACTTGCTCTTAGGTGTTGTTTGTATAACTCGCTCTTCTTCAGTGTGATCGGCAAGTTCCCCAGCACTTCACAATCTTCCTCACTTTCGTCTTGACGGTAGATCGGATTATCAAGTCATATTTAGCAATAGCATCATTTGTTATTACGAGATTCGAGTGATTACTGCGATGTATCATGTGGGTGTGTAAGAACACATAGCTTTTTGAAGGGGTGATAAAGTAAAGAAAGAAAACAAACAATTGAATGCAAAGGTCCAACGATTTATTAAATGAAAATACATAAGCGACGAGATAATAACCCATGAAGCGAACCATGATGCCGGGCAAGGCAGGCTTTCAAAGTTTATTGTTGAACATAAAAAATACGAAAAGAAAAACAAAACAAGAGCAATTACTCTGTCTAAAGGAGATCGGTATAGCGTCTTGATCTTCCAATTCTTTGAGCCCCTTGTCTGCAGGTTGGGAGAGATCCACTTGTTGATGTCGAAGTCGTTGTCATCGTCTTCTATAGCATAGATTCCACTCGGACTGATGCGGAAAGGAAGTTGGCCGGCACGTTCGTGGCGTACCATCTTCGACCCTTGATGGTGAAGCCTAAACCGGTCTTGTCGGTTGAAAGGAAGATCGGGGCTGAATAGTACTACCTTCTTCAACAGCTTGAGCATCTTCGGTGAGGCCATTCTAGGAGGAGCTTTCGTAACCGGGGTGGCGGAGAGTCAGCAGGCATGACTCGGGTATTGTTTCAAAAGCAGCGGGGAGTCTCGAAGAATTCACCTTCCACCTCGAGGTATTGGAATAGCGTAGATGGTGACCATATATTCTTCACCACATCTTGTAACAACCTTCCCTTCCTTTGGGTACTTCACTTGATGCGGGGTAGAGATAGTAGCCCGCCCATGTATCCAAGGGCGTCCGGTAGGCAAGAGTAAGCGGAGACGGATGTCCATGACAAAAGTGGAATCAAAAGTGGGAACCGACTTTAGCGAGAATGAGCTCTCAATCTTGTTAGCTTAGAACCATCAAAAGCTCTCACAATTATGTCCTTTGGTCTCGGAACCAACCCTTGACATCAAGTCGATCAAAGCGATCTGGAAGGATATTGAGCGAGCGGGTATCCACTAAAACATGAGACAATGTAGTGCCTTTGCATTCAACGAGAGATGTGCAAAGCTTTGTTGTGTTCCTTCGGTCAAATCAACATCGAGAAGCCTAGACCGTTGTTGGCGGCCGGGCTAGCAATACAAACTTCAAACTGGTCGTGGTAGTGTCTTGCGGCACATGAGCATTCTTGAAACTTCACCAAGGCGTTAGCATGAGCCTCGAGCACAAGAAGCGAGCAAGCATGGAGATCTTGGGTGGTCTGTCCCAATGTTCCACAACATTGTAGTCACTCTTCTTGATAATCTTGAATTTCCTCCATTTCTTGTTTGGAGGTGTCTTGATAACTTCCTTTGGTATACAGGTGACGGGGATGAGTCAGGTTCTTTCCCTCTAGCTTGGGGAATGGATTGAATAATTTGGAATCTTGTTGAGTCGCGGTGTCTTTTGGAGGAGAGATGTCTAGAAACACTCTTCCGGTTACGGTCACCTTACTTGATCCGTGATGTTGTCAATGTCGGGAATGGTAGCTTCAGTAAGATCTTCAATGGTCGAGAGGGTCTTGCTTGGCCATGGTAGTAAACATCGACTCCATAATTCTAAGGGATAGCTTTATCGAGGAATATGGCCTTGGTCTTGGAGAAGTGATAATGAGAGGCCACTCTAGCACAGGATCGTGAGATGAAATCCTTATAGTGTTTACATCGGCATAATCTTACGGAAATCGTCACCCCATCCGGTTACCTTAACATCTTCAATAGGAATCTTGTAACTACTCGGGGACAATGTACTTCACCATGTAATCATACTTTCCTTGGCTGCCCCAAGGTATCCCACGAGATGGTACAACCGTTTGCATTGTCAATCTTCAACTTAGACATTTCTTCACACACACGCACGGTGGTTTCGAAATAGTATCTCACGGTTGTCCATCATGCAGCGAACCGTCTTCAACCAAGCACAACCATCGTGTGCGAGATGGGCACCAACAACAATTCTGGGCATCACAGGTTGACACCGACTTGCAAATTCCTCTTAACAGTCATCGGAGGAATGGCCAAGTCATCTATGTTGAAAACATAAGTATCCTCTGTGACATTGGAACTCTTGTCATGGTTAGGCATATGCGTTGATCACATTCGAGTCTCAGCAGGGAGGATCAAATTCAATGCCTTAACTTGATCATATCTTGAATCTTGTTCTTGAGCCCAACAATCATCGATACTATGTCACGGGCTATTGGAATGGTAAGCACACTTAGCATTAGGATTGTACCGGAGAGGAGGTGTTGACATTACGAGGAGGATCCCTCAAGTAATCAACTCTGCTTTCAACATGTGTTGCAAGGCTTGCGACAAAAGCATGTTGATCTTAAATGGCATCTTCGTGGCGCGTTTTAGTTCTGCGTTGTCTCGTGAGGTTGTCTTGATGTAGGATTAGAGATCTGGCGCCCCACCAGTTGGCCGGTCGGACTTGGCTCGACTTTTCGACCATACGACATTAGCTTCTTTCTTTGTACCAAAGATCTCTTGCAACATTTAAAGATGTCTCTACATGAATCTTTCCACTCTTGATACCGACAATCGCTGCTTTGTAAGTATCATTTCGGTAAATCAGTGAAGAGTTTCAATCGGATGATTGAAGAATGGGCTGTCGGTGTCCCCATGAACATATCAACCAACTCCCTATTGGACAAGGGTGGGCGAACTACGCTGCTAAATCTCTCCACTTGAGCATACTCCTTGAACTTCTCATCACGACCCATAGACATGATTTGTAGTTGCATGCGAGTGGGTGTCAATTCAGCATTGTACTCATACTGTATGTAGAAAGCATCAGCTAAGTCACTCCAAGTACGGATACGGTCATTCTCTAGCTGATAATACCATTCCAATTGGGTTCCGGATAAACTCTCTTGAAAATAATGCATCCACACTTTCATCGGTGTGGGGTTGATCTTACGGACATAGGATTTCGGATGCAGCTTAGGGCAAGACATGCCATCATACTTAGCAAAAGTTGGAACTTTGAACTTGGGAGGGATCACAACACCAGGAACAAGACTCAGATCATCAAAATTCAGCCCTAACATTTTCAGATTTTCCACAGCATTCAGACGGTCTTCAAGTTGTTTGTACTTGTCATCCTCGTGAGTATTGGCCATCATCATAGTTCTTCTCAAGCTCGAGGTGTGCCTTCACCATCACCTTGTTACTTTCCTCGGTATGGACACTTCCTTGAGAGAGCTCAATACGGCTGACCACCTTAGGACCACCTTTGTAGCGTCTGCCCATGTTGAGGAGACCAACAACCTTCTTCTTCTTGTTGATGAGCTTCTTCAAATCTTCTTGGCCTTGGACCAAATTGGTGAACATCTGCTGAAATTGAGCATTACGAGCTTGGAGATCTTTGGAGCTGTTCAAGAGCCATTTACGCTAAAATAAATAGCGAGCAAATGAAAACCAATCTTCAATGTACGTGATGCAATGTTATGCTATGATATGCGATGTTTATGCGAATGCAATGCAATGTTTTCAAGGACCTTAGAGATTTAAATTTGTTAAACAAGCAAGGACAAACATTTATTAGTACTCTTCTTATTATTCTTTTTCTTTTTAAGTACAAAGATAGTTCAAAACAATAAAAGAAAACATAAACATCCTAAAGCTCTAAGTCTCCCATAGGCTTCCTCTTGGTGCCGATGTAGCGTTGATGTTTAGCTCCTCGTGAAGTAGCTTAGTCAACTCTAGCACTTTCTTCTCACTTGCGTAACACTGAGCTTCAAGGTATCCCTCTCTTCCTTGAGAATCCGGGATCTCTTCAAGTCTTCAAAATCGATGGCATGTCGGGATGGAGAAACGTTATAGATCGTCACCTATAGCAGGTTCCATAACTCTTGGTAAACAGTGAATGGCATCATGAGGTTTTGAGCTCGAGCTCGCACCTATTTGAGGTAAGGTTCCCAAGGAATGGGATTTTGGTGCCCAAGTCTTGGTATCGGTCTTCTTTACCATGCCCGGCATGTATGAACCTTAAATCGGTAATTACGGAGATCGTGATTGTAGTCGAACACAATATCTTGGAGAAGCATATCATGAGGACCATCTCTTGAGCAAAACCAAACTGACTTAGAGCTAAGGAAGGGTTGTAAGTAATACCTCCCTTATACCAAGGAGTGGTACATTAGGAATTCTCCACAGCGATGAATGTGAAGTCCTTTTGAGAGAAAGATTCCAGCGGATATCCGAATGAGAGAGTGACATCAATCTTTGAGACCATCTCGACCTTTGTTCATTCTTCAAAGCGATGGAGGAAGGTGCGAAATAAACCACCTTGAAAGTAACGATATACAACACATGAGAGTTCCTTGTCTCTTAGTAAATGCAGTGTGGAGAGAATGTGGGATGTCTCCAGTAAAGTAGGCACGGGATTACGGGTGAAACAACTTGATGGCGTTGACATCTATGAATTGATCGAGTTAGGGAATAGAACCAAACCATAGATTAGCAAGGCCACAATGTCTTGAATGCATGGAAACTCGTAACTTTGAGGAATTCGGGCTTTCTTAATTAGGAACTTGGAAAGCAAACCCTTAACTCCACTCTGGTTTCCCAATTGGCTTCAATGTCGGCGCTTAAGGTGCAAGCGGATGCAATGTCTTCATGCTAGGAACCTTTTCTAGACACGTGAATGGCATTTGATCAAGAATAGGTATCCCAGTAGCTTAGAGAACTCTTCTAAGGTAGGAACCAATGATAATGCTGGGAATGTAAAGCAATGGTGTTGGGTCAAGAAGCGGAATAGGACATGCATCATATCTTCTTCAAAACAGGAGATAACCAAGTCGAGTGATAACAGTGTCTTTTGATGAGCCGAGCATGGTGGAATTTACGAAACCAATTCTTTGAGTGAGAAGGTATACCCGTGAAGTTGATTCGGATAGTCTTTCTAGAAGCCATAATTCCACACAAGCAGCAAAGATAAATCCCTAGGTCCTTGAAATAGTTAGAAATGATATGCAATGGGGATGATGTCATGATGTCATGTTTAGCACACACAAACAATTCACACAATGAGCCTAGGGTTAAGGCTTGCATGAGGTATAGGTGATTACCCTACCAAAAGTTTGAGTTGGTTCATCACTGTCCTATAGTAATGTAGGGTTCTAGGAATCTCACATCATTGATCTTTCGTAGGCGTTTATTTCAATGACGGCCAAGTGGTCGATCGAAAATATCCCAAAGTCGATCTCGATGAGCGTAGCATCAGTATCAACCAACCTTAGTGCGCACCAAGGCCCATCTCACTACTTTCTAATGGCTAAGATGGGTCAATTAAGGTTCTAAAAGTTTAGTTAGCGCTTGACACCACGAGAAGCCAAATACTATCTTCAACTTGGGAATGAAGAGTATCGGGACAACCAAAGTGTCACGCTAACGTAGCCATCATGTTGACCGTTTAGTTATCGTCTGCGGTCGGCGATGATTTATTGCTACTTACCTAAAAGGAAACGGATCCGGTGTAGGATCCCCATGAATATAATACCCAACAACCCTTAAGATAAAGCAAGCAAGTCAAATAGTAAATGTGATTTAGAAATCCCTAAGGTAAATGTGATTTGCCAGCGTACCTCTCATCGGTACAAAGGAGGAATCAACTCAACCCATTCTTGGCGGGCGTCGACTCGGGTATGCAAACTCTAGTAAACCTCTTGGATTCTGATGAGAGTTACTTATCATGAGGAGAGGATTCCCGAGGTTTGAAGGCTAGGATGATCGAGCTTGGCATCACATCAGAAGGAAAAGAAAGGTAAAAGAATTGTGTAGCCATGAAATCTACACTTCTTGGGTAAAGAAAAGAGCGAAGGAATTTCGATGTCTTACGCTTATGAAGAACCTATGTTCTCAACACTTCCAATCAACAATTTTTCCGTCGAGACTATGGAGAATACCAAGAAGCTTTGGCGAGGATGAGACTTGAGAAAGAGGCTTTGGAAGATAAGTTCCTTAAGGTGATCTCGAAAGCGAGAAGCTTAAGGCGAGTCAAAGATCATGAAAAGGCACTTTACTTCCGGGATAAATGGCTCATGGAGAAAGATGAGAAGATTCGCCGAGAAAGATAACGCGATCAAAAGATATATCAAAGAAAGGAAAAGGAAGCTTGAGGAGATGACAACCGACCACTATAAAACAGTGGAAGAAAGTCATCAATGAAGCTAAAAGCGAGAAAGCTGAATTGAAAGCTCACTATGGGAAGGAAATCACGAAGTTGAAGCTACATGAAGCCTTTGGATCTTCATCAAGCGAGACGATTAATTAGTTTAAATTGTAATTTTATCATTTATTTTATCATTTGTGTGAGCAATGCTCAAAAACAAAATTATTGTAATCTTCTTTCAATAATTAATAAAATAAGTGTTTTCCATCAAATATTTGCGAAATTTCTCTTTTAAGCGTAAATTTTTGGAAATTCTTTTCTATTGCATTCATAATCATGCATCATACTTTGCATTTGAGTCTATTGTGCTAGAGTCGATCTTTTGGAATTTTTCGAGAAAGGAAAAGATCGCCAGTGTCGGCGTCTTGAGTTTCGACCACGTCCGACCTACTCGAACATACAATACCGTTCAAAAGAAGGAAAGTAATGGAAGGTTTGAGCAAGAAAATGTTGAGCTTAAGTAACACGGTGACAACCGCAAGAAGAGGTGGAAGACTCACTTCTTTGGTCGATTCATTGGCATCGGTAGCAAAAGTCGACCAGCGACATTGGCGATCAAAATCAACATCGATTTGAGAGGACACTACTACTCCGGTTTCAGCTGTTGTGTGATGGTTCACCCTTGGTATGCGAAAGGCTATCCATGGGGCATGCCTTTCAATTTGGCGCAGTTTCGTCAACCGACTTCTCGAATACAAACAACCACACTTGAGTACCTCTTTGCAAAACTCGACACTTACTCATAGCGTGGAGTAACTCTTCCATAATGTATAGCGGTTTCTCGACCGATCATAGCGAACTCGATTTAGTAGTACACACTGCTGGGCGAAGAAGTTCACCATATTCGACGATAACACGAATCCTCGTGGCTCTGTGGAGAATCTCCAGGAGCACTCCTTAATGCGACTTGAGATTAAAATAATTACGTGGAAAGGAATTGTTTGGGAAGAAGCATACATGATACATGCTTAGTTCCTCGCGTAAGGATACTGCGAAATTCAAAGGCCACGACTTTGTGTAACACGTGGCCCGACTTTGTAGATTTTGTATCCATTTGTGCGGATAGCAAAAGTCGCCACAGAGCTTTTATTTTTATCAATTAAGGGGTAAAAGTATGAGAAAAAGACCTTCGTTAGATTAGAGTTCGGAGAATGGTTATGAAAAGGAAGGTATTAGCACCCTTTCCATCCGTGGTTTATTCTACGGGCTCTTAGTTGCTCTAGATCACCTTTTAAAATTGCTTTACGTGTGTTTGACAAAATGTTTTGAAAAGGCATTTCGCTTTGACTTTGTAATGACTCATGCGAGTGTATACAAAGTGTTTGGAAATATTCGTTTTGAAAAGAGTTTGAACTTTTACAAAGTGTGAGGTGTGAAAAGTATTTTGATTGACAAGACTAAAGTCTTATTACCTACTTTCGAATTGAGTGCGTTTTATGTTATTTTCGTTCCTTTAGAATAGCGCTATCCGTACCATTAGTTGGTAGGTAACTCATTGTTGGATGTAAGCGGGACATTCGAAGGGACATCGGATGGTCATAGAAAAAACTTGTAGGAAGTATCTAGCACATTCGAATGGACTACCATCATTTTCGTGGCGACAATCGAGGTCAAGATCATGTATTCGTAAGCGACATCGTGGGTCTTATGATCTTTGTATCGAAGGGACTATGATGATTTGTTTGGAGACAGCGGTGCTAGAATACCTCTAGTTCGAGGACATGACCATTTGTGATTCGCAAAACAGCGAGGAATTACCTAAGGAAGTGCGTGTGTGAAAGAAGTGTGTTAATTTCGGATATTTTATCTTGAAAATTAGTGGGCTAAGTTCATTATTATCTTGCCATTCCGCCTAGTTACTAGCGATTGATAGGGTGCGGAATTAAAATGCGGAATGTAAAGATGCGGAAGGTAAATCCTCTATTACAAGGCTTTAGGCGGATACATAATTTAAACTTGCGGAAAATAAAACCTAATTTAAACTATTACATCCATATACTGATTACATTATTGAAAAATAAAATGATAAAGAAAGAATAATGAATCGGATCGACACAGTAAAGGAATGAGAAATGGGAAAATACGATATAGATCGAACAAGAGAAAAATGTTAGAAAATGCAAATTTTTATATGAGAAAATTATTACATGCTGGAAATAATATAAATATGCTAAAATAAATTTTTGGGATTTTTTGGATGCAATTTAATAATTAAAAATGAATTGAAAATGATTTAAATGCAAAATTATGAATAAAAATAAATATGCATGCAAAATTATATTTTTTAATTTTATAAATTAAATAAAGGTTTTCTGAAAACAAATGCAAAAAGAAAATTAATTTTTGATAATTTTTTAAAGCAGAATAAAAATGTGAAAAGAATTAAAATAAATGCAAAATATTAAAATAATTAGAAAATAGGAAAATATGGAGAATAATGCAAGTTTGTAAAAGAATAGCAAAACCAGGTCCCTGTGAGGTTCGAACTGGAGACCATGGAGTGAAACCTCGAGATTGCTTGCCTCTACCACTACGCCACTTGACACTTGGTGTTGGAAAAGTGAAAATCAACTGCATTTGAATGATGACGTGTCGAGGATATTTGAATTCAAGCGCGATCGACATGGACCTAGTTGTTTGTGAGCGAGCGAATCAGCAACCCATTCGCCCATAGGTGTCGGCAGTCGAGAACCCGATCGGCGGCAGAGACCCCAACTCCGTTAAGTAACTTCTCGAGGAGATTCACGGAACTGCAAATAGCGAATACAAAGAAAAAGAAGACCTTGTCCACCTAAATCGGACCTCCACGAATCCATTAGTGGTATTAGTTTTGGTAGATGGCAGTCTGTGAATGAAACTTTCCGTTTAGGAACCTAAAAATGGCAAATCGTATTTCCGTGCAAGCACCAAAGCGATGACCGGATCGATCCGGTGGAACCTCGTGAACACATTCAAACCATTAAAAGCGATTAACCAGGCGGGGACAATCAAATGCAAAAATCAAAAGAAATTGAATATGTAGGGATGTATATGCATCGATTACGGATGATTTGATCAATGGTGATGATGCATTCTTACTCGAACCTACCCTACGAGCACGATGGAATGGTGGAAAGGTTGAGAGTGGTTGCTTTTGAAATTCGATTTTCAAGAATCTTGAAAAAAATTGCAAGAACTAGGGTTTAGCTTGAGCTAGGGTTTGTGTTCGCGACTTGTGATCTTCTTGAGCATTTATAAACTTGGATGGCAAAAGGGTGAAAAAGATTGCTCCATCAATGTGCAAATATTTTCCATTTAAAACAAATCAAATATTTGAAAAAATTGATTTTCTCATGAATGCCATAGCTAGCCGCAATTTGGTATGAATATTGGGCTTTCTTGGACTTTAAGAAAGATATAAATCCATTCCTTTTGAAAAAACTTAATTTTCATATTTTATATAATTTATTTTTGAATTAAATGTTATAAAATTCAAATATAAATCATAAAAATAGAAAAATACCAAAACCAACATTTATGGGTCAAGAATAATGTCATGAACAAGTTTGGATCAAAGATTTTAGGCCCGTTTGGAAAATTTTGCATTTTGACCAAAATGTCCTTTTGTCGATTGTCCAAAATTGCCCGACTTACGAATAGTGTATCTTGCTCAATTTTCCACATTTTGAGTGTTCTTGGACTTTTGGAAAGATCTAAGAGTCCTCTAACAAACTTTTTGGTCTCATCTCAATTTGAGTTTCTGTGCTCAATATATCTTCAAAACAAAAGTTGACTTTTGTTGACTTTGAAAATGACTGTAATGTTTTGATCCATACCCTCAAATGAAGCATTTTTGGGCATTCTTGTGAGACATGAAGTTGTAAGAAATTGAATTTGCTTCAAAACAAGAGGTGATGGAAAAATTTACGAGAAAGTATGAGAAAGTTATGATCGATCAAAGTTCGGTTGACTTTTCACTAGAAACCCTAATTTAGAAAGTTTGACTTTTGAGCAAATCTTGAGTTTTCTTGATGAATCATGATCAACCCTTGATCAAATGATGAATACAACTTCAAAATAGGGATGTTGACCAAAAATTATGAAGTTTTGTATGTTGACTACGATTGACTTTTGTCAATCTGTGATTTTCACCATCGAGCAATTATGCGAGGAAACTTGACTTGTGAAGCTTGAAACTTGACATGGAGAATCTTTGAAACATATGTGGGCATGAAGACCATTGGAGATGTTGGAAGTCCATCTTGCGGGAGAGATACCAAACCTAGTTTGGGTTGATTGTCTAGGAGAGAGTTTGTCGATCAACTCTTGAGGAATCCTTGAGTATAGATGTATGAAATCTCTTGAGTAGATGGAGGGAAAATTTTGGGGTATGACACTTTGAAAAGTACAAAGGAAACTCTGTCCAGGTCATCTTCGATGTATGCGGGAAAATGTCCACGTCTTGATGATCACGGTTGTTAATCCACTACTTCGAAGATAGTCTCATTGCCGCTTGAAGTGGTACATGGGATTAGGCAGTAGCAGTATCCAAACATTCAATGACTTAGGAGAAGCCTTAAATCTGCAGCATAAGTTCAACTTGGATATGGCCCTATCGGGATCAACTCAGCTCCATGTCTCGAAAGGAAGAGAGACATTCGAAGAATCGCTCAGCGATGGAGGAGATTCTTTGCAGTCGACCCACCATTAGAAGAAGGAGATGACCAAGGTTTTCTTAAACACTCTTGGCTCATTCTACTACTGAACGAATGATCGCTAAGCGCTCGTTTCAAGAGATGGTAAGCATGGGAATGCGGCTAGAGGAAGGGTTGAACAGGACCTAACCAAAGCGAGGATCTTCGGTGGAACTAAGAAGGTTGGAGCCGGTTTCCAAAGAAAAGGAGCATGACATAGAATGGTATCCAGGGAAACATGAAACAATGTCGGTCAATAGCGATAGGTAGCTACCATAGCGCCCGCTGTTAACACAAGTCCAAACACAGGAATTGCTTCGCAGTTCCAACAAACTCAACAGCCTCATCAACAGGCTCAGCAGTTTAACAATCAAAACCGTGCGCCTCGGGTCTGAATTCGACCAATTCCGATGGCGTACCAGAACTATACCACGCATTAATAGAAAGGAATCTTATGCAGACAAAGGTCACCTCACGTTCGGAAAAATTGCCGTGGTGGTACAAATCGGACGTATCTTGCCCTTTTCATCAAGGGCAGGGCCATGATCTTGAGCATTGCATAGCGCTAAAATACAAATATTGTGAAATCTAATCTTCTTTCCTTTAGGAATACAAATCAACGTACAAGCAAATCCTTCCCGTCATGGTGGACATACGGTGGGTTAATACTAAGGAATAGATCGGTATCTAAATCACGGGCGTAAATCGATCGGAGGAAATTAGTACATCTCTATGATACGTCTGGTACAATGGTGTCCCACCATAAGAAGACATTCAACGATTGCTGAACATTGGTGACATCTGAGATCTGAGAAGCGAAATGACTATGGCGTGAATACAATAGGGCATTTTCATGAGCTTTAGTCTCGAGATATCAACTCGGAAAATCCCGAAGTAGCGTTATTGTCCCTGTTTCAATGTACCTAAACTTGGAGATAGAATATAATGGTTCAAGCGTTACGAGTCTCCTTTGGTGATTTGCCTACCGGTCCCGTTTCATATAGTTCTAACAAGGCAATCCCTATCAATACAATTGCCGTGATAGAGGATGAGAAGGAGAAACCCATACCAACTCTTCCGGCTAATGTCAACATAAGCGAGATAGGACGAGTAACACGAAGTGGTGCAATACTCAGTTGCCCACAAAAACCACACTTGTTCTGTTGTCGGACAAAATCCGATTAATGTATCTCTGAAAATCCCATGAGAGTTCCGTTGTCAATCAAGCACAAATGTTGATGCACGATGGGACGGGGTTAACTTTCAGTTTTGATGAGATACTAAAGCTAATTAAAGCGAGTGGGGAGTTGTGGATCGGTGATGAGACTCCTCCAAGATTTCAATATTGTCTCTACTTTTGAACTCGAGCTCACGAAGCTTTAATGAAAGTACTAGATCAAGCTTATGTAGATCACGATGTGACTCGAGACCAATTTGGAGGAATTGTGGGCAACATGTGACTTGCAATAATCTAAGTTTGATGAGGAACTTCAGAGGAAGGAAAGATCATAATTTGGCTCTACGTATCTTGATGATTTGTCAATCAAATTCCACATCCAATGTATTAGTGAATCTGGGTTCATCCTTAAGCGTAATGAAAACAACTCTCGCTCGTTTAGCACAAGGAACAGGTGAAGTTCAATGACATAGTGGTAAGAGCGGATCAAGGAAGTCGGTTATTGAGGAAGTTGATCTCCGATGACAATTGATCCGCATACCTTCCAAATCACTTTCCGGTCATGGATGTGCGGTGCTTCGATTGTTTGCTAGGAAGACCATGGATCCACGAAGATCGAGGCGGACATCCACTCTCCAAAAGCGAAATTCACGGTAAATGGGAAGTTAGTAACCATCATTGGTGAACAAACTTTACTAATAAGCCATTTGTCGGTTTTCTTTCATCACGACCAACGGCGTTGAAGGACGCATCTCCGGGACATCCGTTAGAAGATGAATCTACTAGCAGCGGATCATATCTCTTCTTATAAAGCGTGAGATAGTAAAAGAGCGGCAATCTTTGAAGGTTGGGGACAAGTAATCAAACACATGACAACGGGATAAAAGTCAGACTCGGGTTTGCACCGTATTCCCCAAGACAAGCAAAAGGATGAAGCACTTCGTCCGATCGAGAAAGTATTTCATGGGGTTTCTTAAACCTGTTCTTGAAGGTTAACGTTATTACCATTGAAGGTGAGGAAGACAATCTCTCGGATACGAAGGTGGAGCACTTATAATGACCACGAATATGTATCTTAGGAAGAATCTTATACCGTCTTATCCTCAGTGATCAATTCAAAGGCATATCCACTGACATAATGAAAATCCATCTAACTCTTACGAGTTTGGGACACCTTGGGAGAACCAGTGGCAAGTTTGACTACATGGTGAAATACGCTGCGAGAAAGCTCAAAATCGAAATTGAAGACATCAACCTTGGATGGGGTGATTCTTTTGAGTATCCTAGTCAACGGAGGAAGTGTACCCATCTTCCGATCTAATCAACCAATCGAGGTTACGAATGAGGATCTACCTTTTTGTGGAATTTGTTAAACCAAATCTTGACTACCACTACATCAACGTAATTGAAAGATCGAAGTGCGATTAGGGATCGAGGTTGGAAAGTGTCGTGGCAATGAGTCTCTTCACTCGGAAGATTGGAGGTACATCCCGAATTCAACAAGCAGAAAGTACATATGTATCCATACTTCGATCATTCATCAAGCCGAAGAAGATCGCTTTAGTAACCTGAGCCAGGTCAATCGTCCGAGTCTTCAAAGCTTTGCGACCAATGACCAAAGTCTACTCAAGGATTAAGCCAAGCGGAAAACTACCAGAGTACCTCGACTTCCAAGGAGTTCGCCACTACTGGAAACCGGTTGAAGTTCGGACTAACGTTCATAGTTATAAGTAGTTTATCTTTGCTTTTGTTTTGAACTCTCACTTCACCCAAAGCGAAGAGATGTTTTATAGGGTTTAACTTTTAAATAATTTCTCTTTATCTTGCCCAAGACAAATGAGTTTGTATTTTAGGGCCCTGTTTCATATTGTGAATCATAAATAAAACGCGTTGTTTTGATTCCATACTTTGTGTTTATTTTCATTTTTACCCTTTTTCGGAAATGATAATCCTAAAAAACACAATATAGATCTTCAAAAAAAATAATAATAATCTGCATACACTTTCACATTAACTTTCAAAAAAAAAAATAATGAAAAAAAGTTAATTAATCAAACATAAATCAAATATGCAGATTAACAGATGGACAAATCCATTGAAAGCAATAACTCTACGCTCTCTCCCAACTTTGAAATCCCCAGTGAAGTCGCCTAGGAAGAAGTTGAAGAAGAGATCCCGGATGAGATTTCTCATTGCTAAAGCACGAGGAAAGGATCATTCACCTCACAAAGAACCTCGGAAGCAATCAACTTGGGTTACGAAGAAGACAAAAAGTAAATATCGGACTTCACTCGTGACGGCGTTAAGGGCAAGCGATAGATCTTCTTAAAGAATATGTTGATGTGTTACTTGGTCCTACCAAGACATCGGGTTTAGATACCCGTCGTAAGCATCACTTGCCATTAAAGGCGGAGTATCCTTGATTAAACAAAAGGCGAGAAGAGTTCACTGAATGGCCGACAAAATCAAAAGGAAGTTCAAAACTTTCGGCCGCGAGGTTTCCTCGTCACCGAATATCTCATGGCTAGCCAACATAGTGCACTGTCTCCAAGAAGGCGGTAAGGTCGAATGTGTGTTGACTACAGGGACTTAAACAAAGCGAGTCAAAGATGATTTCCCTCTAGCATATCGACATGCTAGTGGATAGCATAAAGTTCAATGTCTTTTCCTTGATGGTTTCTCGGTTATAATCGGATCGAATGGCTCCAGAGACATGGAAGACATCTTTCATCACGCCATAGGGCACGTTTGCTACAAAGTAATGTCGTTTGGATTAAAGAATGCGGTGAACTTACCAAAGGGTAATGACTACTCTCTTTCCGCGACATGATGCACAAAGAGATCGAGTTTATGTAGACGATATGATAGCGATCGACGAAGAAGAGCATATAGAATATCTCTTGAAGTTGTTTGACAATTAAAAATTTCGACCGCTTTGAATCTAATAAATGCACCTTTGGGGTAAGATCTGGAAAACTCCTAGGTTTCATCGTCGATCAAAGGTGAAGTTATTACGACAAAGTCAAGGCTATTCAAGAAATGCCCTCACCCATACGGAAAAGCAAGTAAGAGGATTTCTTGGGCGATTGAATACATCTCATTTATCTCTCAAATATTTACACACGTGGGCGATATTCAAGCTTCTCATAAAATCAAGAGGTTGTGTGGACGAAGATTGCCAAAAAGCATTCGATAGTATCAAGGAATATCTATCGACCTCAATCTGATCCCTCGGTTGAAGGAAGGCCGTTAATCATGTACCTTACCGTGCTAGAAGATTCCATGGGCTGCGTGCTTGGACAACAAGATGAAGCCGGTGAAGGAGCATGCCATTTACTACTTAAGTAAAAGTTCACATTGTGAAACTCGTTACTCCATGCTCGAAAACATGTTGTGCTTTGGTGTGGGCTTCAAAACGTCTCGCGGATACATGATCAATCACACACTTGGTTAATTTCTAAAATGGATCCAATCAATGCGTCTTTGAAAAGCACATAGGAGGAATTGCTAAATGGCAAATGCTATTATCTAAGTATGACATCGATGCCGTGCTCAAAAGCGGTCAAAGAAGCATTCTCGATCACTTGGCTTATCGACCACTCGTGAATACCAATCTCTCAAGTTTGACTTCCAGACGAGGATGTTATGTACTTAAAGATGAAAGATTGTGACGAACCGCTACACGAAGAAGGTCGATCGAATCTAGATGGGGCTAATTTTTGATGGAGCGATTAATGTCTTGACAATGGAATTGGGGCGATCATCATTACTCAGGGTTCTCATATCCGTTTTCATGATTGCTATTTGATTGCACCAACAACATCGCGAATATGAAGCTTGTATCATGGGTATCGAAGGCCGTCGACTTGAGGATCAAGATCCTTGACATATATGGAGATTGACCCTTGTGATCAATCAAATCAAAGACAAGTATGAAACTCATCATCTTGAGTACGATTCCCTATAGAGATTATGCGAGGCGTTTGTTGAATTTCTTGACACAAAGTTGAGCGCATCATATCCTCGAGATCGAGAATCGAATGGCGGGCCGCGGCTACTCTAACTTCTATGTTCAAAGTCAGCGATTGGAATGATATGCCTAAAATCGCATCGGGCCTTGAAAGACACATGTGTAGGTCTTCGACGATAAGCCGTGGTTCCACGACATCAAATGTTTCCTTCAAACAGTACCCACTTGGGGCATCGTACAAAGATAAGAAAACTCTAAGGAGGCTTTCTAGAAATTTCTTCTGAATGAAGGGTGCTATACAAAGAAACTTCGACATGGTTACGCTTTCGGATCGTCGACAGACGAAGCGAACATGATCATCCATGAAGTGCATGAAGGATCCTTTGGAACCCATTCAAATGGACATGCAATGTCGAGAAAAATCTTGAGGCGGGATACTATTGGATAACAATGGAATCAATTCGTAAACACGTCGAGATGTTACAAGTGCGGATCTCTGTGAGATAAGATCCATGTGCCTCCGACTACTCAGCGTTCTCTCCTCTCGTGGCCTTTCTCCATGTGGGGCATTGACATGATAGGGATGATCGAACCAAAAGCGTCCAATGGACATCGCTTCATTCTAGTGGCCATTGATTACTTCACCAAATGGGTTGAAGCGGTCTTACGCTTGACACATGACAAGACAGTGGTTGTGAGGTTCATCAAAAACAACCTCATTTGCCGATATGGAGTTCAAGTAAGATCATTACAAACAATGGATCGAACTTGAACAACAAAATGATGAAAGAATTGTGTGAGGAATTCAAAATTGAGCATCATAATTCATCTCCTTACGGCCAAAGATGAGCAGGCGCCGTTGAAGAAAAGAACATCAAAAGATCGTCGGAAGATGGTCATCACCTCAGGCGGCGCGAAATGTTGCATGGGTATCGTACCTCGACATACATCCAGGGGCAACTCCTTTTCTTTAGTATCTGCATGGGCGGTGCTCCCGTAGAAGTTGAGATTCCATCAATGAGAGTTCTCATGGAAACTAAGTTATCGAGGCGAATGGTGTCAAGCGGATACATCATTGAACTTAATTGAAGAAAAGTGTTTGACCGCTACGTGTCATGGACAACTATATCAAAGAAGAATGAAAGCTTTCGACAAAAGGTCGACCTCGTGAATCCAGAAAGCGACCTCGTGCTTAAAAATATTCTATCTTTTGACTGATTCTAGGGCAAATGGACTCCTAATTACGAAGGCCCATACATCGTCAAAAGAAGCTTTTACGGCGGTGCTATGATTCTCACAACCATGGACGGTGATGAACTCTACATCACGCGAATGTTGATGCGATCGAAATACTTTGTCTAAAAAAAAAACAAAAGAGCGGCTCGATGAAGTCGAAAACCGAAAAGGCGGCTTAGGCAAAAATAGCGTCTCGGTGGATTGAAAACACGAAAAGGCGATCGAGGCAAAATTAGAGACAATAAGCAGAAATTATCCTAATAGATTGAAAACACGAAAAGGCAATCTAGGCAAAAATAAGGATACAAAAATGACAAAATAGCGCAATCGGTCCATGCCGTCGATCGAGAATCTTCCATCAACGGATCTTGATCAAATCTTACGAAGCCACAAGCACAGTTGGAATTCAAAGTTGTTAGGGATAATAGCGGTTATTTGTTTTCAATGTAGCCTTTTCCCAATAAATTATCATTTCCAACTTTTGTAAATAGTTCATGGAATCACGCCTTTGGCTGATTACCATTCTATCAATAAATTTGAGCCTTGTGCCTTTTTGTTTGCAATTCTCGCTTTATTCGGTTTTGCAAAATGACGCTTTTTATTGTGAAAATCACTTTTTGAAACTAAAAAGTTTTAAATGAATTTTACTTCAAAATTTTTGAGACAAAAGCGGAAGTGTTCCTTTGAACTATGAACACAGAAGGAATTTTAACAGTTTTCTCCATGAGTGTTTCGATCTCCGAAAGATAGAACGGCTGCTACAGAAGTCTTCTTCTCCTCCGCAGAGATCATCAAAGGACGACATTCTTATTCAGAAGAGAATTCCTAACAAAGTTGTCAATGAAATGCTTTTTTTCAAGAAAGTTTAAAGCATACAACTCATGTTCATCAGTAAACATCTACGCCATTCTTTGATTTTCGAGTATTTATTTGAACGTGCGTGATCCTTTTCCCAAATACCCTCTTTATTGTCTTGTCAAGTATCGTCAGCATGCATATGACATTCATAACATTCATACATAATAACATCATTAATGCATTTCTGCATTCCTCAATGTTTGCTTCCATATCACTGGTTTAGATTACATTTACTCATGTGGATGTGTCATCTCTCCAGCAAGTTATCCCCAAGCAGAAAAATACATTTTTTTTCTCTCTCTTGTTCCCCTGCTGAGATCATTCCTCATTGAGGACAATGTCTTGATTGACCGTTTCTTTCCAGTTCATTCCTGGATAGAACCTCGTCTCTAACCAACAAGACAATAAGCAATAGCCTCGTCATCCGAGCCGCTTATTTCCTTTTCATCTTTAAACTTGTCATAAAAGATTGTTCTTCTCGGCAAGTTCAAATCATGAAAGTTCAAGAAATCTCCTGATTGTCTTTGTCTAAAGAAAACACATGTCTTTCAATCAAAATGCCGCATCTTCTCAAAAGAGATCCTCGGCAAGATTGTATCCGTGAAAATAGGAACTCATTTGAGATCTGTTTCCATTATTAGCTATTATTCACAAAATTTGAATATTGATAATATATCTCAAGATTTACCTTGTTATAGTTATCACTTGATAATTGGTAATATCTTGAACTCGTTTGAGATCTGTTTCCATCATTTATCATTATTCACAAGGTTGAATACTCGGTAAATTTTTCAAAGATTTACGGTTATAGTTATCCTTATTGCTAATTGGTAATATCTTGAATTCATTACCATGAACTATCCACAAGGTGATAATTGGTAATATCATCTTCTTACCTTAAACATTGTCCCAAGGTGACGGAAGGTAATCTCTTTGTTTCCCAAAGCAAAACGGATATTCACATGTTTTGTGAATCTCTTTTTCCCCAGCGAGACATATTGCATGTTTCCCAACAAACAGGATCCTCTTTTCTTAAACTGATCGAGTCATCCTCACAAATTTTTCCCCACCATGTCATTTCTTTGATATCATCTGGTTTACCATCATTTTGCATCATCCGCATCTTTTGGTATCTTAGGTCCAAAATTTGCGTATTCTGATATTTAAGTCTCTTTACACCTATCAAAGCGAAGATATTCATCTTCATATCTCGAGTTAAAGAAACTTAAATAGGGGCATTGTCATACGATTTTGACCTAATATACCACCTCACATTTTCATCATTTCATCTTTAATAGTCCAGAACCGAATTAATCGGGTGTGGCTTCTACAGGTCAAAATTAGGGTTTCACAGAATTTTCATCTGATTCAAGAGGTAAGAAATTAGGGTTTGAGTCTTACTCACTTCATTTGATCTATCTTGATCAAATCATCAACCTCGATCTTGGATATCAAATTTTCCTCATGATCGTGAGGATCGACCAATTAGGGTTTTTGTCGGTGAGTAATCTACGATTTTACGATCAATGAATGACTTTTTTGGTTGGATATTGATCTTCATATCTTAGATACAATATGTTGACCTAATTTCTGGATTCCAAACATCACAGAAGTTCACAGACTTCATCAGTCAATTTCTGAAACATCTGATGAAATTTCATACGCTTTGAAAAGTCAAACTTTGACTTTTGGTCAACTTTTCAAAACAAAACTTTTCAATCATCAAAATACTTCAAATGATCCATCATGATCATAAAAAAATCAAGAAATTTGGAAAAGTCAACAAAAAGTCAAAATTTTCAACGCTTAGAAAATGTTTCAAGTGTTAAAATTTCTTACTTTCAAACTTCATGGCATTTTTCACATAGTTCCACTTTGAATTGGAGAAAACTCAAAACATGAAAGTTGTAGCCCTTGAAACAAGCTTTCCAAAATGTCCAAGAACTCTCAAATCCATGGAGTCTAGCCATACTTTTGATTTTGAAACTTAGAGCTCCAAAATCCATAATTTGCAAGTACAAACTTTCAAAATTATAGGTCATTTTGCATTTTCTTCTTCTAGAAGCCATGCCACCTTGCAAAGAGAGTTAGAGCTGATAAAATATCATATGCAGAGTAATTATGATGGATATATGATGGATAAGATCAAGTTGAAAATTAACCATGGTTAAAAGGAAGCTTCCTTTTGCATTTAATGCAAAAATGACTTCCTTGCCCTCTAAGGCAAGTTGTAAATACCAAAGCCAAACTTTCTCACTTATCTTTCAGAACTTGTGACCTATAAATAGAGGTCTTGTTTGCAATTTCAAACCACACCAAAGCCATGCAAGAACATGCTTTCTCTCTTCTTTCTTAAAATTCAAGAAACATAGTGTAATTGGAGAAATCTTGCATTTTTGAAAACTTGTGAAAAACCTTGAGTAATTTGGTGTCTAACATGTTTTAATATCAATATGGAACTTGTTTGAAACATAAAATCAACACAAGCAAAGCTGAAAATCGATTTGCATTCCATGTTCTAAACTTGCCAAAGCGCCATAACTCGAATTTGAACATTGGCTTGAACAAGTTGTGATTTCTTCACTCACATATCATCAATATACTCCATATAGATGATGCAGATCATTAGCTTCCATTTGTAACAGCTCTAACATCAAATTTCAGTTTCACTTTGAGCTATATGCAGGTCGACTTAGTCGGAACATTCCAAGCTATTCGAGCAAGACCATCCTCACCTTCCAAGGCGTTGGTGCTATAGGGATCATAAAATCACAACTGGAAACACTCTAAAGCAGAATTCAATCTCAGCTTGAACAGGTAAGAACACGAACTTCAAACTCTATGATTCTTTGATTCCAGTCCAAAAAACTCTTGGCCAATTTGTTTACGCAATCGGTGATCAATAACCCTCAATCGATTGACAAAATCATTCACCATACACGATTTCAATTAGATTTTTCAGTTTTAGGGTTCTTCGTGTTCTTCAGAAATTCAATCATGTCAGGCTTAAAATAAATGAAATTAAAGGACACCATCATGTTCCTGGGTTCAAAACGATCAAGTTTCATGTTTACATCTTTTGATTTCATCAAGCGAGGATTTGAGGATTGATTGAAGGATTGGAGATGAAGAACAATTGTAGCGTTTTAAATTCAAATTTCCAGTTTTAAAATATATTTAGTTGGTTTAACTTCAATACACGGATGTATTGCCGCCCCAGCGGTTGCCAGCTCACTCTTAAGTCATTTATACCTTGCCTTGCCTATAGGTCCGGGTTGAGTAGCCTTGGGACCATTTTTCTAAACTTTGTAATTTTTCATTTCTTTTACAAACTTTGACTTTTCAAAACCAATCAAAACTCCTCATTTTGAGGTGATTTTTTACACTTGTCAATTAATGTATCTATTTTGAGATAGTGTCAAAAATTTTCAGAAAAACTTTCATCCGATTATATTTTGATCGAGTCGAAAACGGTACTTTTGAGTACTTTTCAAAGCACCTTTAAAGGTGATTTTTTCAAACTTTCGAAGCCCGAGTCTTTTCAAAACTTTTCACAAGTATATTTCACTTTTCAAAAACACTTTCAAAAACATTCTTCAAAACTTTTCATCAAACTTACATCTTTTACCATGATCGATCCGATTTAAACGATAAAACTGAATTCGTTTTCTCTCGAAATTCTTAACCGATCATGGGCCTCCCTTACGGTGTAAGTCCCAACATTCTTTATGTACATACCTATTTCTTTGTACATATCAAATTCTTTTCATATACATACCAATTTTTTACCTGTACATAATACAGACACTTTTGTAAACATTCAACCGGACAAACTTGATCGTTTGTTTTAGTTTCGTCTATATATACCTTTGAATACCATTGGTATTGAAAGGAGCATTATTCATTGAAGCGCTTTTAAACCAATGGGCCACCCTTAAGGTGTAAGTCCCAACCCTCCTATGTACATCCACATCCTCCTGTACATAAATACTCGTTCGTGTACATATTTACTTTCTTGTACACATTCAAACTTGTAAATAATCAAGTTACGCTCGTTTTAAACGTCCGTTTCACAGACACTTGTTTATATTTCTTTCATAAACTCTTGTAAATAAACATCATGCATTTGTTTATATTTCCTTCATAAGCTCTTGTGAATACATATCACACACACACACACACACTTGTTTATACAATTGTCTAGTTATAACATAACAACTAGTCTAACCAATAGGCTCCCCACAGTTATAGCCTCCTCTTGGGCTTTGTACAAGGCAACTCATTTCAACTGAGTTCAGCCTCCTCTTAGGCTTCATATAAGAAAACTCATTCATCTGAGATTAGCCTCCTCTTAGGCTTCATATAAGACAACACTCCCCTGTTGAGTTAGCCTCCTCTTGGGCTTCGTTCAAAAGAACTCCTCATTGAGTTTAGCCTTCTCTTGGGCATCATACAATGAAAGAGGGAAATCTCTTAAAAGCCTCTATTGGGCTTCAATACAAAAGAATCACCAGCTAGGATAGAACCGAAGAGTATAATTTCTGGTGAAATTGCTCTTAATTCAAAGGATGGTTTCCAGTGAAATCCTTTTAAAGACAAAGCCGACCATACCCTAGCTTCCTCTTGAGCTTCATACAAGGACCCTCGATGACCCTCGATGACCCTCGGAATGCCTCCTCTTAGGCTTACAATACAAGGACCCATGGGCTTCTTAAAAGCATCCCTTTAATCCATCAATTTCTCCTCGAGATTTAGGCGTTTATCATCTCATGGAAGAAGTATCTCATCTATCACATCACATCTGTCAATCTTTTCAAACACTTTTTCAAACAAAAACATCTCTTAATCGTAAGTGGTAGCGCTTGTACACTCAAGCAAAACACCCAATGCTTACAATTAAAAGATTCAATCATCTTTTTCAAACATCTTTCTTAAACATGTAAGTGGTAGCGGCTTACACTCAAGCAAAACACCTATAACTTCGACGAAAGATTTCAATCAATCAAACTTTTCAAAATGTATGTGATGCAATAGATTAGATACATTTTTCATTATGATGACACTCGTCTTTGTCTTCTTACTAACATCCCGTTGCTTCCACTAGCATAAGTGGGAACTACGATTGCCCTGACTTTCTCAACATCCTTTTGAGAATATGTAGGCACAAGGTCTCATCCTTGGCGAGCAAATTTCTTTCTCTCTCAGACTAAACAAACCATAGATCCCATTAGATCCGAGCTAAAAATGCTCTGATTCCCACTAAGGGATATGTATGCAGAAGATCCAAAGATCTTTGCAAGCACAATAATAACAAACACTAGGATCCCATATAATCTATCCTTCTTAAAATCCCAAAGGAGAAACTTTCCCAATCATAGAAATAACAATTAAAACACATAAACATATCAAACGTATTCATATATAAAGCTATAGATAACTATATATATATTTAGGGTGCTCCATCTATTCCCTTTATATAATAAACCCCCTTACCCGGAATCTCCCCAATGCATTGCGTCTAGTTTGCGCTAGTCGTAATGCATATCATAATCAATTGAGGGTATTAACAGCTTTCCCCTTTTTCATAATCATTAAATCATCTTTTCTTGTGTTGAAAATAATAAAGCTTAATGCTCGCGGCATCTTTATAAACAAATCAAAAGCGTCGTTTGAGCGGAGGATTGAATTGATTCGATTCCTAGCGTCACTTTTAGCGAACGAGGTTGCAAGGGTTTCACTCGGAAAGAAGGTATAGAATTCAATGATGTGTTTTCTCTGTTGTGAAGCATAGGTCCATTCGAATGTTGCTTGCCATGGTGGCAGTTCAATATTGAACTAGAAACGGATGGGCGTGAAGCTGCGTTCTTGTATGGTGATCTAGATGAAACAATCGATGAGGCAACACGAAGGGTATGTCGAAAAGGGAAAGGAAGATTATGTGTGCAAGTTGAATAGATCTTTATATGGGCTGAAACAATCTCCTCGATAGTGGAATAGGAGATTCGACAAATTCATGACACGCATAAGTTTCGTTAGATGTTAGTTCGACCACTATGTTTACTTGATTTAATCACGGTAATTCATTTGTTATTTTGTTACTTTATGTTGATGATATTCTCATAGCAAGTAACAATGTCGAAGAGGTAATGAGGGTGAAGGCAGAACTCAATAAGGAGTTCGAAATGAAGGATCTAGGAGCAACTTCCAGGATTCTTGGAATTGACATTCGAAGAGATAAAAGCGTCAAAATTATGCTTATCTCGAGAGGCATATTCTGAAGGATTCTCGAAAAGTTTGGTATGTCGAATTGAGCTTTGTTGTGACTCAACAAACCCTCAATTCAAGTTGAGTATTGATCAATGTCGATCTTGAGGTCGAAAGAACTTATATGAATAGCATCCCATATGCTAATGTAGTAGGTTCTTTGATGTATGCTATGGTTTGTACTAGACGACATAGCATATCGATAAGTCTTGTAGCGGTACATGGCGAATCACGGAAAGGCTCAACTGCAAGCATTGAAGTGGATTCTAAGGTACATAAATGGGTCTACGAACAAAGTCTTAATTTATGGTGGAGCTTTGGTGAAGATAGTAAAGCGACAATCGAAGGATATGTCGACTACGATTATGCGGGTTGTATGGATTCGAAAATCTATTTACGGATATGTTTTCACTATGTTTGGTACAACTATTAGTTGGAAAGCAACACTTGAAGGTTGTTGCATTATCAACCAAAGCGGAATATATTGCTTTAGCTGAAGTGTGAAAAGAAGCATTGTGGCTTGAAGGTTTTGCTAAGGAGTGAAAATTCAAGGGAAGTTATCAACATTAAATGTGATAGTCAAAGTGAAATACACACATCGAAGAATTCATCCTATCATGAGCGAACCAAGCACATTGATGTGAGGTTGCATTTCGTCGGAGGGTAATCGGCGTGGAAGTCAAATCTTGAAGGTTTTGACGGATCATAATCTTTGCGATATGATCACCAAGACATTGCCTAGTTGCAAGTTTTCCACTGTGTCACGATTGATAAAAGTGCATGAGGAAAACTAATTCGTTAGTTGATAATAGAGTTTGTTCAAGGTGGAGATTTGTGAGATATTGGGTTGAACTCTATTGTGTCGAAGGATGCTAGAATTGTTAGTATCGAATTGGGCTGTTTGTTATGTCGATTGGTTAAGTTAGCTTGTACCCTAAGTTAGCTTGTAATGGGTATTTGTGATAAAAGCCCATTAGTTTAGTATGTTAGGTTTATTATAAATAGCATACTAGTCTCTCATCATTGTATCTGCAAATCCTAATTTAGGGTGAGAGGGTTATTTGTTATTCTTGTATACTTGTAATCTTGTTCTAAGATAAAGGAAAGAATAGCGATTAATAACCAATCCTTGTGTTCATCGTGTTCTTCATTATTTTCACTACCTTAAGCAACAAGCTTATATATATTTGTTTCAAGGCATCCGATTCACAACAACTTTGGTGCATTTAACGCTACATCATGATCGGATTGTCCATACGTGTCCTAAATCCACTAAAGCGAAATTCGATTCAATTAAACCGTAATTAAGCCTATTTGGGTCATCTAAGAAACTTGCAATTTCTAAAAACTAACCTCACCACTACGTTCTACCGTCGAACTTAGCTATACGTCAATTTTCGTTGAATTTGGAGCAACTTGCTCCGTCGTCGAATTCGAAGTCGGAATCGGAACAATCGGGTTCCAAAAGAAGTCTGAAAATCAAATTTTAGAGGCTACGGATGCATCAACACGGGCACCGTGTGAATCAACACGACCCGTGTTGAAAAGCCCCAAAACACACCAAAAACAAAGTCGAGAGAATCAACACGGGCACCGTGTTGATCAACACGACCGTGTTGATGGACACAGGCAACCAAAATTCCTTACGAAGGGACAACACGGCCGTGTTAATCAACACGGCCCGTGTTGATGGACTCGTGAAAACTTCATCTTTTGAGTTTTCTCATTCTACTACCATGGTTTTCTTTCCATTTCAATACTCTTAATTCTACAAGCTAACACCTAATACACCCACAAACCATACTCTAATCCAACTCTTCTAAACCATTCCAACAATCAACCAACAAAACCCTATAAATCAACTATCAATTTCACCCCCAAATCCAAAATATATCTATCAAAACCTAACAATATGAGATGGAGAATCAAACCCCTTACCTCTAGCTTGGTTGATTGCAAGATGCTTCATCACAATCCCAACTTCATGCTTGATCTTGCTCCTCTTCTTCTTCTTCTCCAAAACCCTCTTTTCTCTCAAGTTTCTAAGTTTGGTTATGTTTTCCAAATGGGAAGAAAATGAGAAAATGTGGCTTTTATAATGTTTTCTTACTAGCTTCCAAGTTCCATGTTTGGTTTTGGTATTTGAATGGAAGGAAAATGAGGAGAAATGGTTTATAAAGGTATTTCTACTAGTAAGTCAAGGGTGAAAACCCAATCCTCAACAAATTTCTCCCCACAGTCCTAACTTACTAATTATATCATCAATTCAATTACTTTCGGGGAATTAAATATCGGGTCCGAATAATATTTTACGAACAAACGAGAATAAAAGTCGGACCGAACAAAGCGTCGCCAAATATATTATCATATATATCGATTAATATATTTAATCTAAATATAAAATAAATATCAATCGGTAATTCAAAAATATTAATTAAAACAGGGCGTTACATTTTCCTTGCAACTTAGGCCATGAATAGAGTTCTCAATGATCTCCAAACTGAGCTTTGAATCATGCAAAATGATGAGGTATTGATTGAGATATCATCTTCCAAAGTTTGAGAAAAACAAGCCAAGGCAAGGTCTGCACATGCAGGAGTGTGCATGGTGATCTGGTTTTGGTTCAAACTTGCAAGGATCACAACTTGATCAATAGTTGGCCAATTGAGGTGATTCAAAGCTTGTTGGAAAGTCCTCCATGTCAACTTTAAAATGCATGAAGCACATTTTTAAAATTAGACTTAAATCAAAGATACATGCTCTCATTTTACATGCCACTGTTTGACAAAATTACACGTGTGGAAGGCATAAAGAAGCAAACTTCTTTGGCACTTTACATGTCCTGTGCACAAAACTTCAAACTCAAATATCTCTCAAATGGTGCATTTTTGAGAAATTTTACACATTGACAAACTTGTAGCATTTTTCTCAAGATTTCCAAAAATGTATGGTATGCAACCATTGGATAAAAATTGAGAAAGTTATAACATGTCAAAGTTCTATAGGGTGGGGACTTGGAAAATTTTTAAACTTCAAATAACTTCAAGAACAAGTTAACCCCAATTTCTTCAATTCTCTTGATTAAATGGTGAATTTAACCATGAAATATGAAAATAGGATATATGAATTGATGGTTTACCAAAATTCCACTTGGTCAACTTCTGACTTTGAGTGATTTTGACTAAAATGACCATTTGCCCTTGTGATCAATTAACTTGCTTCCATCAAAATTGAACCTCAATCTCTCAACCATGGATTCCCAACAACATATAGAAACATATGAAATCAAGTTTGAATGAAAAATCTAAAGAAATCCGATTATCATAAAACCCTAATTTTGCACCTTGTGTTAGGAGATGGCCAATCAAGCTTCAAAACTCAAATCCTCTGAATGCATTGAGAAATTATTTGAAACATGATAAATCAAATGATAATAGGAATATGATACTTCAAGAAATTGACTTAACCAAGCTTCAAACTTCACAATGGGCCCAAAACCCTAATCTCGTCGGATGAATGACATAGATGAATTCCTCTTCAATTCTTTGCAAGGCTTCACTCTTGAGGAATAAATAAGACAAATGAGATTTCTTAAGCTATAATACATAATTGTGAATTGAAATATCCAAAGACATGAGAGCTTGAGGCTCCATTAGAGCAAAATATTCACATAATCAACCTCCATAGCCTGTAGAGGACTTGAGAACCGAAGAGGGTGATTTGTGATCGATTTTGATCCAAAATCATATTTAAAATTATTTTTGTTTCTATGTTAGTTAAATAAGTGATTTTTACATATATTTTGTGTTTCTTTTGTATTCATTTCTTCTGATTTCTTCATTTTAATGCCTCGTTGTTTATTTTGATTTCTCATTTTTGTGCGGTGTATTTTGATTTTTTGTTTTTGTATAGTGTATTTTATTTTCACCTTTGTGCGTTGTTTATTTGTTTCAGGTTGAAAGATTAATTTTAATCTAGTGCTTATTCAATCTTTGACTTTTGTGAAATATTGGGTCGAACTCTATTGTGTCGAAGGATGCCAGAATTGTTAGCATCGAATTGGGCCTGTTTGTTATGTCCAATTGGTTAAGTTAGCTTGTACCCTAAGTTAGCTTGTAATGGGTATTTGTGATAAAAGCCCATTAGTTTAGTATGTTAGGTTTATTATAAATAGCATACTAGTCTCTCATCATATATCAAATCCTAATTTAGAGTGAGAGGGTTATTTGTTATTCTTGTATACTTGTAATCTTGTTCTAAGATAAAGGAAAGAATAACGATTAATAACAATCCTTGTGTTCATCGTGTTCTTCATTCTTTTCACTACCTTGAGCAACAAGCTTATATATATTTGTTTCAGGCATCCGATTCACAACAACTTTGGTGCGATTAACTCTCTGATTCAAAGGCATGAATAATGAAGACATTTCAATATAGTCATCTTTGTAGGCTTATGCAATTTGCCACTTTATGCTATTAACATGGATGATGTGAGTTTGTTCATGATTTATCCTTTTTATTTTTGCGATTTTTAATTCGTATTGCAACGATGTACTCTATCAATTTGAATGAATGAATATAATTTAGTTTTAGTGAAAAAAATATCTACTTAATTATTTATTATAATCCAAAAAAATTATGTTAATGATGAGTAGACTAGTTGGCATTAATTCAATGGCGTATTTGATAAAAATAACGGTTGGTGATAAATTAGCTGATAGTTTATAATTTATAATTGATAGTTTATAGCTGATGATTGAGACTGATTGGTGATAAGTTAATTGAAGTGTTAAGTAAAATTAATGGTGCAATTAACTTATAAAGGTAAAATGACATAAAAAATATCGGGTTAAATATGTTTTTACTCTTCCTAAATATCTTATATTTAACTTTTAGTCACTTCAAAAAATTTTCTGTAGAAATTGGTCTTTTTAAAAAATTTAGTTTTAACATTTGATCCATCATGCAACTTAACGACGATTTATATACGACTTAGCCACATAATTAGCGACAGTTTTATCGATGTTTTTTTTTATTTTATTTAGCGATGATGTTGGCATGAGAGACTAAAAATTAAAATTATAACTTTTAGGAGGATCATTCTTTGAAATAAATTTTTAGAGGGACTAAGAGTTAAATATGAGATATTTAGGAGTACAAAAAATATATTTAATCTAAAAATATTTAATATATTATTATTTTATTTTAAATTAAAATAAATTAAAAAGGATAAAAGTAAATTTTTGTTGAAATAATTAAAAAGAATTATAACCCAAAAACTATTTAAAATAACATTTGAAAAATAAGTTATAAGTTAGTAAATTAAATTATAAATTTACGATGAAAAAACTATTATTAAACATATCTAAATTGTCATAATAAACTTATAAAGTATAAATTCAAAAATATGTTTTACTAAACAGAACAAATATTTCAAATAAATTATTTAAAGTTTGTTTTTCAAGCCAATTTATGAATAGATATATTTTTCCTTTTCTTCTTTTGTTTTGTTCAATTTTCAAACATACCTTAAATAGTTTTGTTATATTTTACTCAGAATAAATTAAAAAGAATGGGGTTGTTAATAAAACTTGAACCTCAAAATTAAGTAAACAAATATTTTATGATTCAAAAGTAGAAAAGAAATATTAAGAATAAAATTATAAAATATATTTCACTATTTTTATGTTTACTATGTTAAAGAGAAAATTTATTTTTAATTTAATAAATAATTATTTAATTTATATAATATAACAGATACATTAATTAATTAATAAATTAAAAAACAATTATCTTAGGACATGGTTAAACTAGATTGCCCACCTCCTCTTCAAGATTATTTTCGCATTTTAGGTTCTTCTAGTGTTAATGTTATACACTTATATGATATACTTTAGAGTGTTCATAATATCTTCATTATATTTTAAATGTGTCAAAGTCGTAAAATAAGTGTTACACATGTTAGCAGATAATGCTACAAGTTTGATTTAGGCCACTGCAAAATGCAACCTTATGGGCTGTAGATAACGATAGGGCTTCTAACAATGTAACGGGGGCTTCTCCAAATAAGCGAACCTGATAACATTTTCATGCTTGCCATAGATTTTGCTTTCACCACTACCTTGAAGCTCTTCTTCTGCAGGGTGTGAGAAAACGAGACTAGTAGGCTTCATTGTGATTTCAACTCCTTTCGGAGATTTAATCGTGGCATTATAGATGATTGGTCCCGGACCTACATTGGTAACTCTTCTTCTGAAAACTCCTATTGTTCTATCTCTGTTGCTTTTCACACTTAATTGCATGCTAGGATAGTTAATAGCATCATGGCCAATCCCCGGAAGCAAAGAAGTGCAGTTTATAGGAGAACCAGTTAGTACTGATAATGTGGAACCATTATATCCATCACGGCATAAGAACTGAATGTAACCAAAGTCATCCATGTCGTATACTAAACCAGGGTTCAAAGCTTTTGTTGGGTTAACTTGACCAGCACCAAATGCAAACTCGCCTTCCTTGTTTACTTTCTGGCTCATAGGTTTAGCTTGACAAAGAATATAACAACATTAGTTCTGTGAATAATCCTAAGAAGTGGAAATAAGCTTTAGTTATTCACCTGTGGTAATTATGGCTGATCTGATTGCAGCAGGAGTCCAATCCGGGTGAAATGATTTCACATATGCTGCTATTCCAGAAACATGAGGGCATGACATGGAAGTACCTGACATTAGTGTAAATTCCGAAAATTGAGTGTCCCCTTCTAAACCAGTAATCGAAGTTTTAAGTGTATATGCTGCCAAAATGTTAATGCCAGGAGCTGTTATATCAGGCTGCATAGAAGAGATTATTCAACACAATAATCAAGAAGCTGTAATCACAAAATGGAAGAAAACTAGCAAGTATTGGTACCTTGAGGACATGCTGTGATCCTGGATTTGGGCCTCTAGATGAAAAAGAAGCGACAAATGGAGCTGGTATTTTCACTTCATGGCTCTTATGTATCACTGCTGAAGGTGATCTTTGTTGAACAAGATATTTATGTTTTTAGATAATCAAGTAAGAAAGGTTATTTAGAGAACAAAGAAAATGTTTTACCTGGTAGATTGTATATAATTGGTAATAATAGGACCTGTGGTTTGATTCACAAAGGTGGCAGGAGCACTGAATATTTGAGCAACATCTAGAAATTGATCATTTTCAACTATAGTACCAATGCCTCCTATTGCTTTCACTAGAGCATCAGTGCCCCATGTTCTAAATCGGCAGTAAACAATCTTTCCTTTCACTTTTTTTGGATCTAAGGAATCGGCATCATCACAGAACCTGCCGAAGTATTCAAACTTCGTTGTTACTTAAGAAACTTAATCCGATATTAATGAAAATCTAAGCGGAAATTACTTAGCGTTTTTCTTGCTTGAAGAGTTTCGCACCCATTAATAAGAGGTACTGCTTTTGTTTTGGACTGAAAGTGCTTACTCAACTCCTGCATAATTCTCAATGCTTGTTATACACACATTAGCTAAATATAATTACTTTTGTTTTGGACTTGAAGTGCTTACAGAAACATTTTTCTACTTCCCATCTCTATAATGCTCTGAAGTCCCTATCAATGCCACTAGCAGCTACTGTGACAATCCACGGCGCATTATTTACCTTGCCATAGTTGGACCTCCATTTCCATGCGACCGTGATTATGCCTTTCCTCATGCATAAATATAGAGTCCTGCACGTAATTTGCATTTCCTCCACCTAATGAAACCGATATGACATCCACGCCATCATGTATGGCAGCCTCAAATGCAGCAAGTATGTCCATATCAGCACATCCATCTTCTGTCCAGCACACTTTGTAAATTGCCAACCTAGCTGAAGGCACGGCCCTGAGCCGTTCCTTTTGCTAATCGAAGAGACTTGCATTTGGAACAAGATTTCCTGCGGCTGTTGATGCTGTATGAGTTCCATGCCCTTCCACGTCTATGGGAGATAATATATCTGAGTTGGGCCTTCCGTCAAGCTTGAAGTATCTGGCTCAATGATCTTGCTTCAAGTTTTCACCAAACTAACCTTTGTTATATAAATAATTTATAGATAAGCACATAAATAATAAGCGCTTATGCTACATGCGCAATTAAGGTTAGGGATGTTACTTATTGCAGCCTGAGAAATTAACAAATTTTTCACATGTTCCTTTCCATTTAGCAGGTGGAGGCCAAATCCACCATCCTTGAAGCTTTGAAACTCAGGAGTGATCCCTACATCATGAAATACAATTACATAAAATCTATCTATCACACCACACACATGTTCTAAACTTTATCACAATTAAATCATACATAAACAGGGTCTCATAAAATCTTTGCTAATGTTAAAATGTGGCCAAATTGAGTCTATAAATGTTTTGTCATGATTAAACCGTGACTAACCTATAAAGTGCCTCAAGAAATTTAAGACTTCTCTGGATACTAGTAAAAAGTTGGTTAGACTAACTTGTTACTCAAGCAACCTTAGTAGCTAATTGCTAGTTAGGTGGTTAGAAGCTTGTTGGCGGTTAAGAGTTTGTTAGAAACCATGCTATTGTATAGCAGTCCCACCATAGCTAACCTTGATCACATACCTTGCTACCTAAGCAACCGTGTTCATGATTTCTCAATTAATGAAAAAGTTTATGTTCTCATAACACTATCATAAAGAACAAGGAAAGACAAAACAAACAAAAAAAATTGAAAATGAGTTGAAAGGTATGATATACCTGTGTCCAAAAGAGCCACAATTGTATCACTCTCTGACTTCGGTTTTCTCTTAGCTGTCAAAGGTAATCCTATAAAATTCCATGATCTTGTTGTGTGTAGCTTGCGGTATTGATTTCGAAATACTGAGAGCACTTCATTCATGGCTGCACAATAAATAAACAAATTAATAAATTCATACAAATATCAAAGGACTAGTAGAGAAATGATGTCATACCAGATAACTTGTTGGCTTCATCCTCAGAGAGTTTAGCAGCAAATGCATTAAAGCTCTTTGTGTAGCTGTATACTATGGATTCTTTGGCTTCAACATGGCTGCTAAGTAAACAAAGATTAAAACATAAAAGGAGAAAGAAATGAAAACAAAATAAGAAAAGAAACTTCTCTCAAATGACATTGTGACCTTTGTTTAACAGCTGAGAGAATATTTAAATGAGTCTCTACTGCTTTTTCTCTACTCACAGGTTGAGCCTCTAGGAAGACAATGTAAAAGTTCTGCAAAAAAAAAAACTAACATGTTAGGAGATAGCTCAAATGTAAGGAATGAAGAGGAAGAAGAGAGAAAGTGATTGCCTTTTGTTCAACACCATAAACTGAAACATTGCTTAGAAGGATCAGCAATATTGGAAGCCAAAGAAGAGAATATGAGTTGATAAGTTTCTGAAAAAACATGTTCAGCATTGATATATATGCTAGACTTATAATACATTAACATATGGATAAACAGTTTATCGCGTTTCTAAGCATAGGTGTCTATATATAGAAAAGAAAGGATGTTTTTGTTTGAAGTTTAGAGACTCTAATACATGTACATATCACTTTCAAGTGCAGGAGATGTATATTGCTTAAAAACAAAGAATCCTTTGAATTAGGACTCTCCTATTCCTTGAATTCCAATGCAAGCCTGATATTGCCTTGAATACATTAATCTATTATTCATCATGGCATATCTTGAAGTTAAACCATATTGAGACATGATTTTTTGAGATTAAAACGTGATGTTTTGATTATTTTTAATTATACATTTCCTCACTGTCTTGTAAGTTATAAAATAACAATGTTTAAGAAGCAGATGGTTTACCAATATGGGAGAAGAAAGATATAAGATATGTATAAGGGAAGAAAGAGCTTGTGTGTAGGGGTGTTCGCGGTGCGGTTTGGACGCAAAAAATTATCTGAACCGCGAGAGAAAAAAACATGTGGTTTTGTTTGGTTCAGTTGACTTTTAGAAAAAAATCAAACCAAACCAAACCAACGGTTTAGTTTGGTGCGGTTGGTTCGATTTTTTACAAATAATTTGTTGAGTCATACATTTACATATATATATGACAACATAACTTTGTATTTGGTCATTCATACATGATACACTACTAAATTATAACAAAAAAACTAATCATATTTGAACAATAACTTCCCATTTAATATGTAAAAGTTAGATTAGACAGAAGTGAAATAATAAACATAAAATAAGAGCATAAAATAATATAAAAAATATTATAATAAAACAAAAAAAATAGAAGAGATGAGAAATTAGTGAAGATGAAAAAGAAAGAACATAAGAGAGGAGAGATTAGAGATAAAGATGTGCAATAAAATGAAATTGAAAGAGAGAAAAATTGCATAAAAAATAAGAACGTGAAAAGGAAACAATATAAGAGAGTAGAGATTAGAGAAGAAGAGGCAAGATGTAAGTGGTGAAGATGAAGTGATAATGTTATGAGATATTTAAGAAGATTGAAACTGCAACCATAACTGTAAAGATGAGAAAATTGTCCGTAATCATAAGGTTAATGTATAATAGGTTTAGGTTTGGGTTAGATGCGAGTTAAGTAAAATTTAGGTTGTAACATAATGCGGTTTGGTTTGGTTTGCAAAATACAAACATAAACCCAAACCATGCGGTTTTGTTAAAAAATGACCCAAATACGAATCAAATCACGGTTTTGCGGTTTCGGTTTATTTGGTTTGTGGTTTTCTATTGGGTTGGTTTGGTTTTGAACACACGCTACTTGTATGTTTTGTCATTAATAACTAAGTAATTACTACGGTGACAAGAAATATGTTGAAATAGATAATAAATAGTTAAAATAATTTAATTTATATATCTTGCATATTAATGTAATATTTTTACACGCTAATCCATTAAAATAATTAAAAATATTTGATTTTATTAAGTGCGAGAATAGAAGATTGATGACATGTGAGAATGAGTTTTTGTGCGATGGAGATGATTTTCGATAACACATAGCGGAGGCATGTTTGCAAGGTTACTCCTCCATCTCAGTCGGTGAAGTGAAGTCAAAGAGGTATAACTTACAAAAATACATCAACAAAGTCAAAGTCCCACTAAGTGAGATCGGCCACATGAATCAACTTGTGCCATAATGTTTTATCCATGACCACACTTTTATCCAAATTGTTAATTTCAAGATCTTTTTTAATAACTCCTCTTATGATCTTTCTAGGTCTTTCTCTCCCTCTAATTGTGTGATTATCTCTATCTGATCTACTCTCATAACCACAGATTCTACAAATCTTCTCTCTACATGTCAAAATTATTTAAATATATTTTTCATCATCTTCTCTACCATAGATGTTACCCCAGCATTCTCTCTAATATTTTCATTTTAATTCTATCATGTCTAATCTTATCACACATCTCACATGACATCCTCATTTACATCACACTAACTTTATTTCCGTGTTGATTCTTAACACGAACATTTTGTCTTGTACAACATTGTAGGTCTTATCGAGTTTGGCAAAAAATTTCCTTCAACTTGAGTTGTACATTTGTGTCGCATAGAATCCCTGAAGCCCTCCTCCATTTCAACCACACAACTTGAATTTGATAATTTACACCACCTTTCTATTTATCGTCATTTTATATAACAGACCTAAGATATTTAAACTGTGTGATTAAAGGGATACTATGGTTTCCAACTTTCACCTCTAGGTTAGAAACACTGTTAGAACAAAGTTTGTTTCTAATAATATATATTAAAGTTTTGATGATAACAAGCATAATAAATTTTGTATAAGGCAACATATGACGAGAGAGAATACCCTAGGGGGTGCATGTGTGAGAAGAGTGTATTGTTTTCAGATATTTATCTTGCAATTAGTGATCTATGTTGATTTTATCTTGCCATACACGCCTAGTTACTAGCAGTTTAATAGGTGCAGAAAGTAAATTGCGGAAATATAAAGGGTCCTACGCTATTACATGGCTTTGGGGCAGATACATAATAGGAGGTGCGGAAAGTAAAATCCTACGCTACTACATGATAAAAACTTGCGACCTATACATCCTTTCTAGAATTTAAAATGCAAGAAAAGTAAATAGCAGAAGAGAAAACTAGTCCTAATATTTTTGGTATTTTTGAAAAAAAGCTAGAGTTTATGTGAAAAACAACCTAGATCTAGTTGATTTTAATTAATTAGGAAAACATTAGTGAATACTAACCTAAATTAATTAAATTAGTTAAAAGAAAATATTTTGTGAAATTATCTAATTACCCTAATTAATTAGCCTAATTACTAATTACATTAATTAATTATTTTTTAAGAAAAAATAAAAACAGAAAATAAAAATATGAGAGAAACAAAAAAAAGCATGCGCGGAAATATCCCAGTGGAGCTTTTGGAGGTTTCGTTGCTGGAGGTACCAGTGGAGCTTGGGGATTACAATCTTTGGGCGCCTAGAAGGCTGGAGCTTACGGGGTTACAGTCTTGAAGGGTCGAAGATGGAGCTTACGGAGACTGCAGGTGCAGGGCGTCCGAGCTGGAGCTTGAGGGACTTCTCATCAGGGCCATCCAGTGGAGCTTGGAGGATTCTTATTGGGGAGAACCGAGTTGGCACTTGGTCTGGTGAGCCCAGCTAAGCTTAGGTCTTGGTGAGGCCCAGAAGCTAAGCTTCCGGTGCTGGAGAGGATCCAGAAGCTGGAGCTTATGGAGGAGTGACTTCTGGAGATCTAGAAACCTACAAGGAATAAAAGAGCAAAAGGTGGGGTTTGAACATACGACTTGATAGAGAGAATGACATAGTCGCATAAGGTGAACATTGGGAGGTGATACATCCATTCATCCTTCTGGACCCATAAATAGGTAAGGGTTATTGGCTCCTGAGTCAGAAGCACCGGAGCGATGCTCCGGTCATCTTCTCCGATGGGCATCAATCATCAAAACACATAAAATGCATCAATTTATGAAAAGTAGCGCCAGATTGACTATATAGGACCCTACGATCATGATGGTAAGGTTTTTGTCCTAAAACTTCATGTATCGTGGAATCGAATCTTCACTAAGCTCATGCCACGATAATGGAATCTAGTGATTTATCGTCAAAACTTGTGGAGGATGGATTAAACACATTCTAACAGACTTCATGAACATATTAGCATGGTTAAATATCATGTAAACAAAATAAAATACAAAAATACGATTTCAAGAAAGTATGGAACGAATGCTTATGAATGGCACGATTCACATGCTTTGGCCATGGATAATGATCCATTCTTACCCTACTATACCTCGAGAACAAGAATCAATTCTTGGAAGCACTGATGTGGAAGTTGGAACACGATTTTGCCAATTTTGAGAATTTTTAGGGTTTGTGAGAGGTGGTTGCACGTGTAAGGCGTGTCAAAAGGTCTTCTTGTCTTGTAAGAATGCTAGGTATATAGGAGACTGGAATTAGGTCAAGTCATTAAGAGAAAATATTCTCCTTAAATGGAGAATATTTAATTTAATTGCACAAAATCTTTCCAAATTTGCTCAATCTTTTCCTCAATCTTCTTGCACGAAATTGAGAGCTTGTAATGAGCTATCTTGGACCCCAAGCCATGCAAATATCAAGCCCAACTTACCTTATTTTTACAATTGAGAGGCGTGGCATGCAGCAGAGTGGTCATGGATAATCTTATGATCAAGTTTAAATCATAGAATCTTAGGCCCATTTGAAAATTTTTGGCTTTTGCTAGGTATTTTTCTTCATGCACCTCCTCAAAAATTCTCAACTTGCACAATTTGTATCTTGCTCAATTTTCAACATTTTTTAGTTTTCTTGGACTTTTTAGAAAGCTCAAGATGTCTTCTAAACATCCTTTTTGGTTTCATCTTCATTGGAGTTTCCATGCTCATGGACACTTCTTTTCAAAAAGATGACTATTGTTGAATTTTATAGAAGGGCCTGTAATGTCTTGATCCATAACTCCCAAATGAAGCATGTCCTGCTCAAGCTTGTGAGACATGAAGTTGTAGAGAATTGAATTCCCTTTAAAATGAGCTTTGGTGGAGAAATTTCTGATGAAGTATGTGAAAGTTATGCTTGGTCAAAGTTCTGTTGACTTTTGTCTAGAGAAGCCCTAATTTGGAAACTTTGACTTTTGATCAGATCTTGGCTTTTTTTTATGAATCATGATCAACTCTTGATCAAATGATGAATATGACTTCAAAATATTGATGTTGACCAAAAATTATGGAGTTTGACTGTATGTGTACCACAGTTGACTTTTTGTCTAACACAACTGATTTTCAGCTATCTGAGCAATTGGATGAGCAAATTTGACCTTTGAGACTATGGATTCTCTGAGGTATATGATGAGATATGATGACCACTTGAAGCATTGGAAGTCCATCTTGACTTGAGAATAGCAAAACCCTAGCTTGGATTGATTGCTTAGGAGAGGGTTTGTCTGGTCAACCCTTGTGAAATCCTTGAGAATTGAGATGTGAATTGTCTTGAGAAGTAGGAGGGAAAATTTTGGGGTATAACAATGGTGATCCCTTGAAATATATTAGGAGGTATGATGACCACTTGAAGCATTGGAAATCAATTTTGACTTAAGAGGAGCAAAACCCTAATTTGGATTGATTGCTTAGAAGAGGTTTGTCTAGTCAATCCTTAAGTATGGAGATGTGAATTATCTTTAGAAGTAGGAGGGAAAATTTTGGGGTATGACACGCATGAAGACTTTCCAAAAGCTTGATAGAATCATAGCGACCACGCGACAAGTTTCAATTGCTTTTTGTCAAGTATATCATATATTTTGGAACTTTTGTGGACCTCAACACTTGATCAAGATGATTGAGAATTCCAATTGGACAAAGTTGGTGAAAACTTGCCAGAAGCTTAATTAAAAAATCAAGTATCATGAGTGTTGTACCAAAATCAAAGTTCAAGTCATCTTTTGGGGCGTTTACTAAACTTTGAAGTTTATGTCACCAATTGATCACTTTTTCGATTCAGGACAAATGAAAAAAAAGATGGAGAAGAAAGAACTAGTCTCAAAGTCAACAATGCATCAGATGAACTTATCGCTAACCGTCAAAATCAACCAACTATCTTGGTGGATTTGGTCATGAGACCTATCAACACCCAAGTTCCATTGATGTTGAGGAAATTTATGACTCCAAATAAATCCAAAATCAGCAAAGTAAAAAAATAAATAAAGTAATTAAAATGCTAATTAAAATATGGTTTGAAAATAGATTATTTAATTGGATTTTATTGAAGAAATACATAATGGTATTCATACATCAAAATAAAATTCCAAGAAAATTATCTAAGGTAAAACAAGGGTCAACTAGTGTTAACAAAAATTTCCAGAATTTTTAAAAGTCAGAAACTATTTTTTTAAAATAAGAGAAAATGGTAAAATAAACCAAAAATTGTCAAAAATAGCAAAATCAGAAATAAAAATAAAATAAGGTCACCAATATTTGTCAAATGACTATTGGATCCTTCCCTATTTTTTTCCAGAATTTTTAAATGTCAAAAAGTATTTTAAAACATTTAAATACATCAAATAAAAGGGAAAAATCATAAAAAATATCAAATCTAAAAATAAAATTATGAAAAAATAAAAATTAGAAAGATAATATTTGAAAAACAAATTATGAATTTTTTTCATAATTTTTGAGCCAAAAATTAATTTTCTATGATTTTTTGAAGTTCAAAACAATTAAAATATAAAATTAGAAAATAAAATAAAAGCCAAAAAAAATATGGATCATTAGATCACAGTCAAAACGCGTTAGTAATCACATCCAATGGACATGGTGCTGTGTGCTTGATATGGACCTCTTTGGTTTTCACACACAGTTACAAATTAAAAAGAAATAAAACAAGAAAATATATGGCGTTGGATCGATGTTGACTCACTTAAGTAATCGGATCCAGGGCTAAGAAAAGCAGCATATGGTAAGGCAAGCACTGTTGTACCCCAAAATTTACCCTCTTCTTTTCCGTGTCTTTGGCTTATAATCGATTGCATAAACATACATGTAGTCGCGTCATAAGCATTGATCATGAGGATTACCAGGTTCAAGGTATTCCAAATGGCAACCAAAAAGAGTTTACTCGCTTTTTCCTTAATAAAGCAGATTTCGGGTTTCTAGTGCGTTTTGGGCACTCCCGAAGGCGTATATCTCGTTTCCTTGGGTATTTTCTGATGATTTTCGACTGGCATGTCATTTCCATTAATGCCTACAACTTTCATTCATGATTCGGAATGGTTCTGAACAATCATTACCAGAATTTCATTCTTTGAAGTTGGTTTTGAGTTGAGCTGAGCAATTTTCATATGATACATGAGCTTCGGAAAATCATATCTCACTCGATTTTCGTCAAAACGAGATGGGACCAGTGCCAAAAGTTCACAAATTCCGTTAGCTTCGTTTGTCTTACAAATAATCATTTGCAAATTTTGATCAGAGGATCTCCGTTCGAGGCATTTTCTCAGGAGAGCTCAAATAAAATTCTACATGTGTCAATTGTCCAAAAATGGTGCTGAAACTTCAAAAATTCTTATTTCCTTGACCGTTCACCGGATCAAGTCGGGATTTTGATTCTTGCAAGCAAAATCACATTCTGGACACTTTTTGTTTACATTCTGACTCCAAATTCCATGCGGTTTGCTTTGTTTTGATTAATTACGAAAATTATTTGGATAATCATGATTTAGGCTTGATTATGGTTCTTAGGCCCATTCACGAAACTATAAATACATTTTCTCTTCACAAATCAAAGGGGACAAATCATTTGCAAAATTCTCATTACGAATCACACTCAAATTCTCTCAAAACACAAAAGCAAAAAACTCAGAAAAGTCTAAATTACAACTTTCCTCCAGAAACCACCACAGCCATACGGACCTCCGTCCAACACTTGCCTCGACCATAGACCCGCTAAGCGCGCCTGCGATTCTAGTTTTCTTCCATCAGACCTCTCTATTGAATCTTCATCTTCTTCTCCTCTTTCGTACGTGTTTGATATGGAAGGAGCAGTTCATCTTGATTTTCTCTTCAATTTCAAGATTCAAGGATTTCTCCTTCATCTTCTTCAATCCTCCATTGAAGGCTTCAAGTTTTCCTTCAAAATTCAAGCTTAATTCGAATATTATCATCAATTCATCACTAATTTGGTATTTTCTTTGAAGAGCACAAGAGAATTCCTCTTCCATTTGATTCAAACTTTAGGTTCAGTAAGTGTTAGGTTCAAATAAGCACTTATTTTAAGTTGTTCTTGACTTTCAGCTTTTCTTGAAATTGAATACTGAAATTGCATGCAAATTCAATGTAGATTCTAGATCTTGAACTTGCACTCTTGAATTTTTTTGATTTGAATTGGATTTTGCCGCCTTATTTGTGTCGGAGTGAGGATTTTGTACATAGCATGCATATACACTTGTGCATTTGTATTTCCCTTGCATATAGGACACAAACTCATACATTTCATATTATCTACCGCATGCTCATGCATTGGTGAGTATCTAGCTTGATTGATTTACATTGATTCATGATGATTTGAGGCATAGGTTACATTCGACATGTAGACGTCAAGCATCTTGGTCACTAGGCACACAAATGCATTGTGCATGAGCTCGTTGCATATGCATTCCAAGTGTTTGTGTTAATGTATAACCTAGATTTGATTGAAATCTTCTAACACCTCTAGGTAGTATGGTTTGTTTGCGTTATTACTTTGCACATGAGCATTAGGATTGTTATCGTAACTCGCATCCTTGGCATGTTCATGCATCTATTACTTTGCACATGAGCATTAGGATTGTTATCGTAACTCGCATCCTTGGCATGTCCATGTATCCGTTATTTTGCACATGAGCATTAGGATTGTTATCGTAACTCGCATCCTTGACATGTTCATGCATCCTTTAGCTTTGCACGTGAAGATTGGTTTTATCGACTCGATTTGCATTCCTTGCATGTTCATGCATCTATGAACATTGGTCTTATCGACTCGATTTGCATTCCTTGCATGTTCATGCATCTATGAACATTGGTTTATCGTTCGATTTTCATTCCTTGCATGTTCATGCATCTATGAACATTGGTTTTAGCATTCGATTTGCATTCCTTGCATGTTCACGCATCTATGAACATTAGTTTTTTCGTTCAATTTGTATTCCTTGCATGTTCATGCATCTATGAACATTGGTTTTATCGTTCGATTTGCATGCCTTGCATATTCATGTATCTATAAACATTGGTTTTATTGTTCGATTTGCATTCCTTGCATGTTCATGCATCTATGAACATTGGTTTTATCATTCGATTTGCATTCCTTGCATGTTCATGCATCTATGGACATTGGAATTATCGACTCGATTTGCATTCCTCGCATGTTCATTCGGCTTTCACCTGCTATTAGACTGTGGCCTAACGATACGGATCGAATTTTGGCATGAGAACGTCATAAACAAGTGGTCCAGGCCAAAATAACACTTTTTGCAGGTTGCAGGTTGCAGGTTGTAGGTCGCGTTTAGCGCCACCAGGAGCGCGCTAAGCGCCAAACATTCTGACTTTTTGTTTTGCAGGTCGCGCTTAGCGCGGTCCAGAGCATGCTAAGCGCGTTGGCCACTATTTGGGTTGCGCTTAGCGGTATAACTGTCTTAGCGCGATGCATCTTTGGTGCATTTCTGTTCTTTCGATTCTAACGACAAGCGGTGGGCACTCTAGCCATGCCTAGGCTGTTTTGTGCTCCATTCATCACGGGGGCACGTATCGCATATCATCGACATTTTCTCCGATGCTCATATGCTTTTCTTCTACTTGCATTTGGGGTCTAACTCCCTTCTTGCAGGTGTTGTGTGCTTGTACACATACGTGTACGACGCTCCTCTGTTGCTTTTGCTTGTTCTAATCTCGTTCTTGCAGGCATTGTTGCTTTGGATGCGCATCGACACGTATTCCGCTAGTATTAATGCTTTGAACAATTCTCACCGGTTTACTCTTATTGCATGGCTGCAGTACTTGAAGTTTTCCGGAGTATTTCAATAGCTTGCAGTGCTCTTCGGATTCTATATCATTCGATGGTTTCTACTTTGTTTATCGCATTCTCTTTGACTTTCCTAGATATCATGAGAAGCGGGGCTTCTGACTTTCTTTTGCCATGAGAAGTAGGAATAGAGATGCATGATGGGGCTTCCATAGTTGGAGCATGTTCGGGAACCCTACGGTTTATTTAAAGACCGTTTAGGGCAATTATACTTGTGAAGTGTGTTTGTTTGTTTGTTTCTTGTAGGTTCCTTGGTTGGGTTTAGTTCTTTAGCCTAGACATTAGGATCCACATCCTTTTCATGTCAACATAGGTAGAGATTTCCCTTACATCCTCAACCATAGGTCCGATCTTTCGCATGACAACATTAGGGTTTGAACTTAGCTAGTCTCCCTTTTGGTTTTGTTAGTTTTCTTTTGCATCCTTGCATGTGATTAAAACTAAAACTTGCCTTTCTTTTCCCTTTGAAAACAAATAACTTAATAATGGTTTAAACTCCTTTCTCAAGGTAAAAACAACCAACCAACACAAACTCTTTTTGCCTTTGCGCGTTTCTTTTTCTTTTGAGTTCAAAACCTTTTTCACAAGTAAAAACCACAAAACCCACCAAAAAAAGTGAGTCGAACTATGGCGCTCGACTTTCTCATTGCCGAGGAATCGTAGGCATCTTGTCATGGGGCTCGATCGAGCAAACTTTGTAAATACTTCCTTCTTTTCCCCGTGGTTTCTTTATTTTCTCTTTTCCTTTTGCATTGCATGATAGCGATTAAGCATAGATAGATATAACACACCCTTTAGCTAGAAATAGAAAGTGGATACCGTAGAGTACTAAGGGCGTGTGGGGTGCTAATCCCTTTCCCTCGCGTAACTAACTCCCTTACCTAGATTCTCTTGATCTCGATCATAGGACCGCGATTTCTCCCCTCAAGTTTACTCAATGTTTTCCTTTCTCCGCCGTGAGATAAAAGACGTTCGATGGCGACTCTATTTAATACCAGTTATCAGTCGGAGGTTCCGCCGGGTGATTTTAACACCAAACCAAATTTGAAAAAATTACACGACATCACGTCAATTGTTGAAGACAGACACATAGGTCATCTTCAATCTCCAACCATCTCGGTCGAGTTTCTGGCTGTGAAATAAATGCCTCAGACCGGTACCATTAGATTCGTCTCTTCAAGGCGATTCTAATGGTACCCTGTAAAATTTATTTCGGTTGTGCAAGGAATTGTTTGAAAAAGCAGGAAAAAGCGAGCAATGGTTTCGGAAAATCAAACTCGATTCTCGGTGAAAATGCAAACCAAAAGCATGAGCTTGAGATGAGGACTACATCCTAGCAATTTATTTGAAGTGAAATGGTTGAGAATTCTACGAGCGAAGTACATTTTAGAGCTACGAAACTAAACTTAGATAGCATGATTAAAGGGACCTCAAGCGATTCTTGTTCTATTAGCTTGGTGAAGTTCAAGGAAGAAGAATGGATGATCAATTTCAAATTGGAATGGCTTTAAGAGTGAAAATGAATTTGCAAAAATCGGTATGGAGTGAGTTTGGCGTGATTTTCTAGATCTAAAGCTTGAGAAATGTGTAACACCCAATATTACCCAAGGTTTTATATGCAACAATCAGAGTAAATTAAAATTTCATAAATTTAATAGTGAGGCATCACACCTTCAAAAACAACTCACTTTAAACAGTTTGCTTTAAAGTATAAATCTCGGATACATAGCATCGCCGAAAGACATAAATTGATTCAAAAACATCAAAACATCTTCTTTAATAAACTTCCTTAATAAATCATATTTTCATAAAGTATGATTCTATATACAAAAGGAAGAACAACAAAAGAATCAACAACAAGACAACATAAATGTTTCCCCCCGAGTGCTACGTATCAGAGCGACACCGACTCAACTAACAGCAGGTATAAACTCTGTCTTCATAACACCACGTTACCAATATAAAGGTAGCAGCGAAACAAGTAAAGGTGAGATACTCCAAAACATATAATTAAAGGCATGATAATATATATATATATATATATATATATATATATATATATATATATATATATATATATATATATATATATATATATACATATATTGGAATCATAAGGGATATAAGTTAATGAGTGCATTCAACACATATCCAAAACTAAGCTTACTCTTATCGTCATTTTAAAGTGTATAATCTACACTTAATCACCTTAGCCTCATCGACACAAATCATCACAACAACATCAAAGAACAACATTAAACAATACTAATAACATAAGCAACATAAACAAAATTATCACAAATTGGCTAAAGCCCATCGTCGCTTTTGGCATAAAGCCCATCATCACTTTTGGCATAAAGCCCATCATCACAAACATCATTACATCCTATTTGCATTAAGCATTTCATCAAGTTAAATCATCGCAAAACTCATCATTTATATTTATCGCATATTTATCATGAAATTATCAATTCATATTCATTTCATGTTTATCATAAAGATTATCACCAAAAAAACAACATATATCATCATGATTCAACATCGTCAATTTAATTAAAACCCAGCTAAACAACTCAAACATAAACATAACAGGCCCATGAGACACGACTATGTTATGCATGTGGTACCGTCGCTTTGTCCACAAATAGGAACACTTGGCATAAAAGCCTCGTCGCTTGGCATAAAAGCTCATCGTCGCCAATGCAATGTATGTGACTCGACAATAAAACAACCAACACCAAACATCATCGTCGCTCATCAAAATTGGCATAAAGCCCACATCGCCATAATTTATCCAAACAAGATAAATATATCATCGCCTCATATTTGCATTATGCAAAACATCACCACTAATTCATTATCATCAAAATTATGCATTCCAAATCGGAAGCATTTATTAACAACATCAATATAATCACATCATCATGTACAAAGACATATAACATCGCATCGCGTAATCAACAAGTATTCCTTAGTAAATACCATCGCAAAACATTATGTTTATTCACACGCATCATTATCGATTCATTCACTAAATTCTTAATCTGAAAGAAATAGTCAAACCCTATAATCATCGCGAAAGCCATTCCTAATAACAGGCATTAATCATAATCGTCAGCGTCGTAATCGGATTGTCCATACGTGTCCTAAATCCACTAAAACAAAATCCGATTCAATTAAACCGTAGTTAAGCCTATTTGGTCATCTCGTAAAAACTCATAATTTCTAAAACTAACCTTACCACTATTTCTACCGTCGAACTTAGCTAGCAAGTCAATTTTCGTTGAATTCGAGGCAACTTGCTCCGTCGTCGAATTTGCGAAATCGGAAAATCGGAACCTGATCGGGTTCCAAAAAGTGCGAAAAATCATAATTTTGGAGGCTACGGAAGCATCAACACGGGCCCCGTGTGCATCAACCACGACTGTGTTGAAAAGCCACCGAACACTCAAAAAACCAAAGTCGGTGAATCAACACGGGCACCGTGTTCATCAACCTGACCGTGTTGATTGTCTATCAACAACTCTTCCCTCTACAATAGGTCAACACGGCGGTGTGAATCAACACGACCCGTGTTGATTGACCTTGAAAACTCCATTTTAACATTCCCACCTCACTTTTACCATTTCCATTGATTCTAATCATCATCAACCTCATAATCCCTACTCCTATTCAACTTTTCTAATCTATTTCAATCAAACAATCAAACACACACTCATAAATCAACCTATCAATTTTCCCCAAATCCAAAATATAACTATCAAAACCTAACAATATGAGATGGAGAATCAAACCCTTACCTCTAGCTTGGATGATTCTACAAGACTCCATCTTCAAGTTCTTGCTCTCCTCTTGTTCTTCTCTAGCTCTTCTTCTCCCAAACCCTTTCTTTTCTCTCCATGCCTCTATGTTTCTTGGTGTAGGAAAATGGAAGGAAAAGGAAAAGAAAATGGTTTATAACTTACTAGCTTCCAAGTTCTATGTTTGGTTTTGGTATTTTGGATGGAAGGAAAATGAGGAGAAATGGTTTATAATGTGTTCCTTACTAGCAACAAGGTGAAAACCAATTCTCATCAATTAATCCTCACATCTATTCTTATAAATTAACACGATAATATCCACCAATATTATTAATTCCATTCATTCAAATAACTCAGGAATTAAATATCGGATCCTAACGTCGCCAAATATATTAATAGATATATTAATTAACACAAACATTTTAAATCATAAAATAAATATCGATCGGTAATTCGAAAATATTAATTTAATATAATATTAATTAAAACAGGGCGTTACAAAATGAGTGAGGAATGGTCCTCTATTTATAGAGAAGTGAATGGGATCAAGCAATTTGGAGTGAAATCGTGCATACCCGTGTTCATGAAGGAAGTGTGACTTCAAGTGCTCAAAACTCAACCATTGTTTGCGTTTTGATGTGCTAATTAATCTTGGGAAGTTTCTAAACATTATTAGTCATGAAAGCAAGACTTAAGTTGGCTTAAGAACGAATTATAGGCGCAAATGCACAAATTGATGGTGAGCTCGAAGTAGATTTTGGCACAAACTTTGCACTGAGGCCAAATCAAATTCCCTCGTGTGTTTTCCAATCTTTCTTGAGCCAAATGAAGTCCTCGAAAGTAGAACACAATTAAAAAGAATCATCTCAGATGGATACTTGAGTGAGAGATATAGCCTTTAGGATTCGAGGAAAAACCTTTGGAAAAAATAGGCGAACCTTGGCGAGCATGCCATGCCTTCTAAAATGACCTATAATGTTTTGCCTTCAATCTGGTCTTCCACTCAAAATTTGCTCTTGGACATCAAAGATGATATAAAGTAGACCTCTTAAAGAGCATTTTGAAAAAAGAATCACTTAAAAACTCCAAAAATTGAGAGAGTTGTGGTCTTGTCAAGTTGATGGAAAATTGTGAAATGTCCCATAATCTTTTGACTTCTTCAAGTAATTCCAAACATCTTCAAGATTTGAATCACAAATGGGGATAAAGTTCACATATTCAATTTCCTCCCACTCAGACATTTTACTAAACATATATTTTTTTAAATTGCATAATTATAAATATAACGAAAGATCAAAATTACACTTGAAGAGTTACACAATGAGTTACAATCGCTTAAAAACGTCATTTCAGATTAATATTTTTAAAATCAACCGTTGAATTGAAACATATTATCATATAGATCATACCTATAAAGTTTGAGATTAATCTATAACGATTTACTATGTCATTGAACTACATCAAAATTAACGTTATATGAAAGTCCATTTTGACGTTAATTCTTGAATATCTTGATCGAATAGTAAAACTTTATAGATTAATCTCAAACTTTATATATGATATATATGATATATTTCAATCTAACGATTGATTTTGAAAATATTAATCCGAAATAACGTTTTTGATATAATGGTGTAACTCTTGATATAATTGATCTCTCCTCAAATATAATAATAATTCGGTTTATTAATTCAATTAGTAATTATCAACTGAACTATTTTATCCACCTTATTCAATAGAGTTGAACATAATATCGAGTTGAAAGAAACTCTCACAAACATTAATTAATTTATATATATATATATATATATATATATATATATATATTATTTAATAAATTAGAAAAATTAAAAATTTGTATATAAATAAATATGGAGAAAGTACATTAATGTCTAATACTGTGAAGAAAATGATCAGTCAATGAAGAAAATATAAAGGAAAAAACTTTATTAGTAGTAAGTACATTTACTAATTTTAATTTCTTTTGACGGATTTTACGCTGTAACATGATGGAACCACGTGCCCCGTGCTGGATGTCACGTATGTCGACAGGTGTGTACTGCTCTGTCCCTTTTGTCCAAATTTTCACGTCTGTTCCAAAGTGCAATAGCAGCAAGTACACTTGTCTTTAGATCCGTGGTGAATTTTATAATATTTATACTATATGCAACTGCTATCGCAACTATGACAGAAAATATCCTCAATTAAAATCCTCCATCTATTGCAAAATTAAAGACACATTTGATCATTGCACAAAATTAAGAAAATAAAATTAAAATGATAATTTTACTAAATTATTTTTAATAATTATTTATACATTTTAATTCAATGAGAAAATAATAAATTAAAAAATAAAAATATATTATTTTTTATTAAGTCAGTTCAATTAATAATTATGCAGAAATATTTAAGATTTAATTACAATATTGATCTCCTATTTTCTCATTCATGATATCAATCTCTATTTTATTTTTAAACAAATTGGTACCTCATGTCTATTTTTCACTAAAAAGTGCTTAGTTGGAGAAAATAAGAAATTAAAATTATTTAAAATAAAAAACATAAAAATCAAAATTATAATTAAAATTGATACACCACAATGCTTTGTGACGAGAAAATAGACATGGAGAATCAAAACTATTTAAAAACAAAATAGAAGGATGATATCTTAAAAATAGAAGATTAAAAGTATCATTAAACTAATATTTAATTATAAATGCGCCAATTTGAATCAACATCATTCTATTACTATATTTATGAGATAAAATTATATATCATCCTTAGACTTATTTGCATTAGAAACTAAGTGAAACATATTTTAAGATGTATATATTTTGTCATTGTAAACATAGTTTGAAATGAAAGAATAAATAAATATAAATAAAAGAAATAATAACTCTAATACATATATATATATATATATATATATATATATATAATCAAATTACACCCGAAAAGTTACATTATGAGTTACACTGGTTCAATAACTTCATAACGATTAATATTTTTTAAAATCAACCATTTGATTGAAACATTCTATGATATAGATCATGCCTATAAATTTTGAGATTTATCTATAACGATTTATTATGTCATTGAACTATACATCAAAATTAACGTTATATGAAAGTCCATTTTGACATCAATCTTTAAATATTTTGAATGTATAGTAAATTATTATAGATTGACCTCAAACTTTACATATATGATATTATATTTTAATCCAACAGTTGATTTTAAAAAATATTTATCCGATGTGAAGTGATTAAGCGAATGTAACTCATGGTGTAATCTTAATTTTCATTATTTTATATATATATATATATATATATATATATATATATATATATATATATATATATATATATATATATATATATATCTTCAATCACTTCTTTATTTTCAACCTCGTGTTTAAGGAAATGTGAACCATTATATCCATAATAATTTGAGTTCATCTAGTATCGAAATACCCCCATCCCATTCATTTTAGGGTGTGCAAAACCCTTAGGGTGCACATAAATTAAAATATGCAAAAGGAAATAGTCTATTAGTCATATAGACCAATAGAACAAGTCTTGCATGGTCACAAGATCAAATGTATAGTGTTTAGGCATACACAAATTGATAATTTTTTTAATAACAATGAAAAAAATTGTCTTACTTTTTTTAAAAAATAAATTAATTTGTAAGTGTGCCTAAGCACTATACATTGATCTTGTATCTGAACTTCTTTCAGACCAACAAGCCACATTATAATTAATAGGCGAGGTCATTGTATCATGAGGTTGACTTCGCTTCAAGTCAAGAAGTTGACCTAGCTTTGAGCATGTATCAGATTCATATAGGAATCATGCATCCCAAAATAATAAGGCACAATGTAATAGGTGATATTAACGAAGTAACATACATAAGACTATGTATATTGGAGGTGTTGAAAAAATTATTCAATAGTTGAATATTTGCAACGAAATGTTGAATGAGGTGTTGAAAATGATGTGGATTAATTGGTGCTGAAAATATTCAACATGTTGAATAAGAGGGGGTGGGGGACACATACAATTCTTTGCAAAATCTTATTGGTTGTTGTGATTATTTAGATTTTTAGTGTGTTGTGAATGATGGTGGGATAGAGTGTTGAATTTTATTAATCAAAACTATTGTATTGAGTAAAAATTGAATGGATGTTGAATTATTAGGTGAAAGAAAGAGAAGATGATGTGAAAAATAAAAAATAGGATGTTGAATAATAAAACCATTGTACATAATCTAACAAATAAAAAGCAATACACATAATACAGAAAAAGGCATAAAGGATGAAGAAAATTAAATAATTATATATAGACCGATAATAGAATGAGAAAGATTATCACTAATTCACATACCTTAAATATTGAGTCTTTATTTGTTCACTTCAAGTAAGATCATAAAAATATTGTACTCTTCCCAAATACATTTGGCATCCATCATAGAGTTTTGGTAAAACTGACTTAGACTATATTGTAACTAAAAGTTTCTATTAATCTAATCATCATTCCACAATGATAAAGGCTACTATCAATAGTAACAACATCAACTGAGATTTCATCGTGGAGATGGATACCACTAAGGAAAATTTACATCGCTAAAATGAAATTCTTCAAAACAACATTCTAAACCTTGAACAACAACATTTGGAAAACGAAGAATGTGAAGGTATAAAGGACCTAGACCGTCAACCTCTCTCCACCGAGATATGGGGTATATGATAACACGATTTTATATAGTATATTTGATTTAATTTTCATAAATAATGTTAGTATTTTTATTTAATTATTTCATTTTATTTCCATATTACGCTGGTATTTTTATTGTTTCAGGTATTTTATTTTAAATAAACAAATTGAGCAAAGTGAAGAAATAAGGAGGATTATTTAATTAAATGAAGAGAAAAAGGGGTGTGAAAAGCAAAGTATGGATCAAGGATTTATTAAAGCCTCAAACCAAGCCCAAGCAAGCAAAAGCCCAAAACAAAGCCAAACCCTAAATGCCGAGAAGAGTGAGGCCGTCTCCGCTCTCTCCCTACAAGTGAGGCGCCCGCCTCGGTCTCTCCCTTAGTGGAGGCGCGCCTCCAGTGCCACGTAGGCCTAGGAGGAAAAGGTGGGGCCTTGTCACATGGCTATATTCATGGAGAGAAATCCGGGACGTCCATCTCAAGTAGTGGGCGGTTGGGCGGTATTTTAGGAGGAAGCTACGAAAATATCTCAACAGTGGTTACTTCCTACCACTATAAAAGGACCTCTCGGATCATAATTTGAGACACCGATTCTCACTTTATTTTCCCGGTTTCAAAGTTTATTTTCCTGCATTTATTTTCCATTGTAATTGAATTGAAGTTATTTTCCCGCATTGTTTACATTCTGTTGAAGCCAGGGCGTTATCAGGTTACTTCGTTTCGAAATTCTTTCCATTTATTTAATTGGGTTTCTATTTACATCGCTTTATTTATTTAATTAATTCTTGCATGAGATATATCATTTGCCATGAATTTATTAATGAATGTTAAAACCTTTAATTTATTCATGTTTGTTTTTATGAATATATACAGCTAAATTATTTAAATATCGGTATGTAATGAGTTAATTTGAAGCATCCGGAATAAAGCGGCTTGATTATATTTTATAAAATAAACACTTTTTACGATTTAGTTATCTAATTTATTTTGTTAAAAAGGTTTAGAAACCAAAAGCGAAAGTTTGAGGTTAATAAAATGACTAAGATTAGAAACCAACGGCGACAGTTTGAGGTTTAAAATCGGATAGTAGATACTAGGTATTGTTTTTAAAAACCGACGACATTTAAAACCAATTAAATTTTATTTATTTTCAAAAAGTAATTTTAAAATCGGTGGGATAGCGAATACATTAGAGTTTAAAATTATAATCTACTTCAATAAATGACGGTTTGAGAATAGGTTTTAAATAAATACTTTTCTTTGAAAAAGAAATTATTATCATTTACGAAAATAAGCTAGTGGAAAAGGATTCTTTAGGATTAACGAAATACATACCGATATTCGCCTTATTATTATTTTAATTAAAATTAAGTTTTATTGCCCAAAAATTCCCCAATTTATTTATTCGATAGCTATAGCTTTACGATAGCTTAGATTACGTTAGTTCAATTTATAGTCCCTTTGGTTCGATATCTTTTAAAACTACGCGATAGAATGTATACTTGCAGTCTCGATTAATTTAGGCGATAAAGTCGCGATCAAGTTTTTGGCGCGTTCGGGACTATTCAAGTTGATATCGTAATTTTATTACAGTATAGACTATAGCAACTATTTCTTTTCCCTGTGTATGCCAAACTACGCTCTCGGCGCCTTTGCATATACTGATTCTGACGTCGGCGTTATCTTAGATTAAGAAGGCAATTCAAGAGTATTTAGAGCATACAATCTTCCTTCACCAAACTTCCGGCGTTGAAGAACTTAAGAAGATGGCTGATCGAGAACCTCGCTCCTCGTCCTCTTAAGGACTACTGCATTCCTTCTCAAGGGAGCCTCGTATAATATATCTTCTGTCTGCTATCGCTCAAAGCGATTCGAACTAAAACCTCGCTTCTTTCCGTTCACGAACCGGTTTTAGGAGCTCCTCGGCGACCCAAATCTTCATACATCGGTGTTTGTGCGATCGCGAGACCTTTGTAAGCGAATAGTGTAAACCAGAAGCGTCTGATTGCGCCTATTTCCTTTTCTCTCGGAGGCGAGCTCGGCATGGCTCGATCTCTTCCTTCAACTCAATCACCACATGGGATGAGTTGAAGAAAGTATTCTTGGCTAGATATTTTCCTCCAAGCAAAGCGCTATGCTCGAGCCAACATCAATGGTTTCGAGACAAAAGGACAATGAATCACTCTTTGAAGCTTGGGAGCGTTATAAAGACATGCTTAGACTTTGTCCTCATCATGGTTTAGAAGAATGGTTAATCATCCACCGTTTTACAATGGTCTCTTGTATGTCTGAGATTGACTATAGGCTGCGGTGGTGGCGCTTGCGATGAATAAACCATATCTTTGAAGCAAAGCAACTTATCGAAGTATGGCTCGGAACCATTACCAATGGGGTATGGAGAGATTCTTGTAGAAATCTCAAACTAAAGGTGCCATGGTTGAAGTGAATATGCGGATCAAGTCAGCGCTAAAGTGGAAGCTCTCTCAGCTCGGGAACTTACCACTTTGCTCCGCATTCTGCGATTACTCAAACTTGCGACTTATGTGGTATTGATCACATCTTGCTCCGAATGTCCACTTCAACGGGAGTTCGAGTTGAACAAGCGATGTACGAATAATCCTTACAATGACACATATAACCACGGTGGAAGAATCATCCTAACTTTTCCTACAAGAATAACAACGCGTTATATGCATGGAAACTCACGCTACACCCACGGTTATCCTAAAGCTATTCCAAATCACCCAACAATGGTCCTAACACAACAAATGCTCTAGGAAGTCTAATTTGGAAATCATGATAGAGCACTTCATTGCTACTCAAACCAAACCAATAGTGCTCGAGCCGGACTAATAAGGAAGTTCAAAATCGAATATACACATTAATGAGCAAATGAGCGGTTTTCTAACAAGCTTGATGCTTTAGCTACACCGATAAAATGTTAGAAACACAAATCTCTCAAGTAGCTCACAACAAGCGACCTGCTGCTCCTGTTTAGTTCATTTCTGGTCGACCTCGACCTAATCCCAAAGGACATGCAAATCTTTGTTATCTTAAGAAGCGGAACAAAGTATGATGGACACATGATCCGGAAACAATAGCCCGACTATGCAACAAAATTCATCGAACCATACGAAACTAAAGATAAACGGAAAAAGAATTCGGAAAGATAATAATGAAGATACCACACGGGCCAGAACCTTATATACCCACCACCTTATAAGCCTCCATTCCATACCCTCGAAGGTTAGTTAAAACTAAGAATGTGGGACAATTCAAGAAATTTGTGGATCTTGAAGCAACTTAATGTTACAATTCCTTTTCAAGCTATAACTCAAATGCCTCTCATGCTAAATTCCTTAAAGAGATTATCCAATAAAAAAGCTAGAGGATAATGAGCCATCATGCTTCTTCTTGAATGTAGTGCAATTATTCAAGACCTGATGCCTCTAAACTCAAAGATCTGGAAGTTTCTCTATTCCATGTGTAATTTGCAAATTTGTCATAGACAAAGCTTTATGTGATCTAGGAGCCGGTATAAGTGTGATGCCGTTATCCATGCAGAAACTTGATATGGGAGGTGAGACCAACCAAAATGTCAGATTCGACTAGCGAGATAGGTCGATTAAATATCCTGCGGTACTTGAAAATATTCACATACGTATTGGCCAATTCTATATACCAGATTTCATTATCATGGACATAAGGGAGGCGAAGTTACTCAATCATTCTTGGAAGACCTTTCTTAGCCACGGTAGGTGCAATAATAGATGTGAAAGGAAAACTTACTTTTGAAGTAGGCGAAGAAAATCGAATTTATCCTCTCTCGATTCTGAAAGCACTACGATAGAAGATACTTGTTACTTCATGGATATCATCGATGAATGAGAAAAGAAGTTGAACTTGAAAATCGGATAATGCGGATGAAAGTCGGATAATAATATAAGTGAATGCTTAGCTATAGCACGGATCCACACAAAGTTTAAAGAAACCTTCCATAGAACTCAAAACACTTCTGAAAATTTAAGTCACAATTCCTAGATTCCAAACTCGAGCGTCCGGTGATAGTCAGCATAAAACTTGGAGAATCTGGCGAAAACTTTTACAAATTAGAAAATATCAACGACCAGGGTATAATATCAACGATCTTAAAGGAATAAGTCCCTCTACTGTCATGTGCATCGCATTATGCTGAAAGACGATTGCAAAACTTCAAGAGAACACGGAGGAGACTAAACCCGATTTTGAGCGAGGTTGTGAAAAGGAAGTAATGAAGTTGTTAAGCGAGGAATCATATATCCTATCTCGATAGCAAATGGGTTATACATGTGTTGTACCTAAGAAGGAGGTGTCACGATGGTCGAAAATGAGAGGAGAAATCATAACTAAAAAGTCGAATCGGATGGAGAATGTGCATCGATTATCGAAAACTTAACAAAGCCACGAAAAGATCATTTCCTTACCATTTATTGATCGGATGTTGGAGCGTTTAGCTAGACACTCTCATTTACATTTCTTAGAGCGGTTATTCGAGGTTTCTTTCGGATACCTATTCATCCACGATGACCAAGAAAACAACTTTCACATGCCCCTTTGGAACTTTTGCTTATAGAAGAATGCCTTTTGGTTTATCAATGCTCCTGCAACTTTTCGAGAGATGTATGATGGCAATATTTCTGATTTTACGGACAATATTATGGAAGTCTTCATGGGCGATTTTTAAAATCGTGGACAAAGCTTTGAAGAATGTTTAGAAAATTTAGAAAGGGTATTGGAGCGTTGTGTGAAGGTTAATCTAGTGTTAATGGGAGAAATGCCATTTTATGGTACAAGAAGGAATTGTTTTAGGACACATTATATCCAAAGAGGAATTGAAGTCGATTACGCTAAAATCGAAGTTATTGAGAACCTTGACCTCAAAAACCGTTAGAGAAATCCGAGCTTTTGGGACACGCGGTTTCTGACGATTCATTAAAGATTTCTCTAAGATAACTAAACCCTAGCGAGCTATTAATGAAGATCTTGAATTTATCTTGACGAAAAATGTTTAGAAAGTTTGGACACTTAAAAGCATTAATTTATCATCCTGCAACTCCAGTTGGAATGAACCTTTTGAAATAATGTGTGGCCATGTGACTCACGCCATAGGGCTGTTTTAGGACAGCGAAAGGATAAAAGACTCCACGTCATATATTATGCAAGCGAACTACGGGCGAGCGCATGAATTATGCTACAACGGAGAAAGAGTTCTTAGCGATGATCTTCGCATTAGACAAGTTCCGTTCCTACTTAGTAGGATCCAAAATAATCATATACTGATCATGCTGCTATTAGATATCTCTAACCAAAAGGACGCTAAACCTAGACTCTGAGATGGATATTCTTTGCTGAAAATTTGATTTAGAAATCAAAGATAAGAAAGGCTGAAAATGTAGTAGCGGATCATCTCTCTAGACTAGAAAATCTTAAACATGAACAAGTGCCGATTGATGATGAATTTGATCACGATAAGCGATTGCCCACTTGGAAGACACGAACCGGATAAACTCATGGAAACCACTTTAGCTATTTCCTCTGCCTTGGTATCTTGATTTCGTGAATTACCTTCTTTGCAGGCGTTCTACCACTGAACTTACCTATCAACGAGAAGAAGAAATTCTTCCATGATCTTAAACAATATTCTTGGGATGAACCTTTACTTTTCAAGAGAGGTCCGATGGAATTTTCCGGATGTGTGCAGAAGAAGAGATTGAAAACATTATAACCTGCATCGTTACGCACCTTACGGAGGACATGCAAGTACATCAAAACATGTGCAAAATCTTACAATCCGGTCTCTATTGGCCTAATTTATGGAAGGGCGTACATGCCACCATCTTAAAATCGGAGGTGCCGCCTGCCGTGTATATATCTAGGCGTGACGAAATGCCACAAAGGCATTTTAGAAGTCGAAATCTTTGATGTGTGGGATAGACTTCATGGGACCCTTTCCATCTTCATCGGTAATAAGTATATACTCGTGGTACGTGGATTATGTCTCAAAATGGATTGAAGCTATAGCTTCTCCAACAAATGACACCAGAGTGGTACTTAAATTTGTTCGAATAATCTTTCCTAGGTTCGGTGTACCCAGAGCTCGTTATAAGCGACGGTGGATCTCATTTCATTTCAAAATCTTTGAAAAATTATTAAGGAAATGGAGTTCGACACCGCATAGCTACACCACCATCCCAGAACTAGCGGACGGGTTGAAGTTTCAAATCGCGGATAAAACAAATCCTTGAAAAAAATGTCGCTACTTCGAGGAAGGATTGGTCTTTTAAACTTATGAAGCTTTATGGGCATATAGAGCTATAAAACTCCATCAGTCTTACTCCTTTCAAGCTTATTTATGGAAAGTCATGCCATCTCCCGGTTGAGTTAGAACACAAGGCTTATTGGGCCATTAAGAATCGAACTTAAGTTATCTGCTTGTTGGAGAAAAGCGTACGGATATTAATGAATTGGAAGAACTTAGGCGGGATGCATCTGGCTAGGATTTACAAAGCGCACAAAGAAATGGCACGATAAGCGTATATCTAGGAAGAATTTTAATGTAGGTGATTGCGTATTACTTTTTAACTCACGATTAAAATATTCCACAGGAAATTACGATCTAGGTGGTGCGGACCTTTGAAATTACTCGAGTTTATCCAAGTGGAGCAATAGAGATTAAGGGACCTTGATTGAACCGTTTATAGTAAGCGGGCAGTCTAAACATTACCATCTCACGAAATCGGGGATATTCTCAAAGATAACTCTAAGCGACCCTGAAGCTCGATTAGGCGACTAATCTCTAGTTTTATTTGTCGAGCTTGCGACATAAAACAAGCGCTTTGTGGGAGAAGCTGACCCAGTATTTATTTCTTTCTTCTTATTTTATTTTATTTCTTCATTCTATTCAAAAACAAAAAAAAATATCTATTTCTTTTTCTATTTTCTTTTATTCTTCTACATCTTATATTCTATTCTATATCTCTCGGCATTTGGCCATCTGATGTTCTTTTATTTTCTTTCTCCTCGGGATTCTTCTAGCTACTTCTTTCTCTTTCCACTGTCTCGTGTTGATGATATGCGGTCGGTTTAGGAGGAAGAAATCGGTACAAAATATGGAGTTTTATCGGCGTGAGATGTTTCCTACTACCTCTTTCATTATGGTGCTATGAATGCTCTTGGCATTCGTGATAGTGTCTTTTACCTCGTCAGTTAGGTGGGATAATTCGCTTTGATTGACTTTATATGGAACCTCACTTTGGAATTCCTCGACTCTTTAGCTTATTTTCCTACTCATGGGATAGCTCTACTGTGGACTTATTATTTTCGGACTTTTGGCTTCACCTTCAAGTTTACCCATAAGGAATTGGTGATCTTCTTGGTTTTCCTAGTGGTTTAGGGTTTATCTTTGAAACTGGGAGGAGTATCTTGGGTTTAGAGATCTTGACTATTTTTGGGGATCTATTTCGGAATCCTTAACCACGAGCAGGGACCTTGTAGAGAGAATATCCATAACTTGCCTTGGTATTTCCATAAGATTCTTGCCCATACCGTTTTGGAAAACCAGAATGTCCTCTGTTTCTAAGGATGAGCATTTTATCATGTTTTGTGCTTGCGAGCTCGTCCAGTTAATGCGATCCCTTATCTCCGTACCTTTGTGAATCTCATTGATCTTGATCATACCCATTCGGATGGGTCTCGTTACTATGATTGCAAATGTTGTTGGACTTGACGACCTTTTAAGCATCTGAATGCTTTCTTTGTGTTACTTCCATGATCGAGTTCTGTTTCAACCTTGGTATGATTGGTGATCTTGGCGACTCGGTTTACCTTGTTGATTAATGGTCGAGTTATCATTTGTTTTGCTAACCACACTACTAGTGTGCATAACAAAGCCATTGGCTTTATGGTTTTGATCGCATCCTTCTCATGACCTCTGAGATTCCACGGGTTTGATGTTTTAGAGGGGCGGGAAGTTCCCTCTGCTTTCATACTTCCACGATCCCTCTGTGCTCGACAGCATTATGCATGAGGTTCCTCCTTTTGATTATCATTTATTATCCACGCTCTCCAGGTGGAACATCAGGCTTTGAGGGACGAGTTTACTACTCTACGAGCTGACTTCTTTAGTTTTATGGATACAGTTTCTGCACAATTTCAAGAAGTCTTCTCTTATCTTCATTCTCCTCTTGCTCTAGGCGGGACCATCTAGTGGCTAGAGTCCTTGAGTAGTTTATTTAGTTTAGTTTAGTTTGATTTCATTAGGATTTTATAATGCTTTCATTATGTTTTTTTTATTATGTTTCTCTTCCAAATACTTGATTCCTACATTGTAAGCAACTTTGCTCTCCATTCTAATGCAATTCATGTTTCCTTTATTATAATGTTGCATATTATATTATATTACATCATTATTCTTTATTGCATTATTCTTCTTAAGTTGCATTATTATTGTTGCTCTGAATTTACTCACCCATCTTTCATTTCGATTCTCCTTTGTTATTATCCTTGAGGACATTGCTCCTTTTAAGTATAGAAGTCGGATCATTTCCTTGTTTATTTTTATTGCCTTTGCTCTTTGTAGTATTTCCCTTTTATTTATTTATTTTCTTGTATAAATTTCAATTCAATAAAATACATGTTTATGTTAATTTTAATCTTATATGCAAAATTTAATGCTTATTAAATTCTCCTATTTCTTGAGCCATACGAAAAATTTAAAACACATTTATAAACATATTCAACTAGTATTAAGGTTGCTTAATCTAAATAAGGATTCAAATCGACTTAGCAAAATTGTTATCGTCCTAACACTTTAAAACGATATGCTAGATCGATTTAAGTACTTATTACCAGAACCTTTAAAACTTAGTTTTAGATTAGCCCCAAGTAGTTTATTAAGCGATCGGCTGAAAAACCAAACTACGTGGAGAACCGATGAATATAAGTGATTGATCAAATATCTTTAAGAAAATTGCTTTTATTTAAGATGCACTTACTAAGTTAGATGGTCCTTACGGGATCGTTTAATCAAAAAGTTCTTTGAAAATATGAATTTTATGCAAAATAATCCATTAATAAATTGGTTCGGTGGTCACAGTGCTTTGAACTTGGAAGGCAGTGCAGTTCGATCCCGCAATTTTAATTGGAAAAAGGAGTACCAAATATTTATTAGAACTCTAGGCGGCTTACTAAGATCAAATTCCTTCTTAGGTTACTCCACTAATGCGTGTATAGTAATGGGCTTAATGTGATTGCACTAGAATGAAAGCAGGTGAAATAAAACATAGTATTAGGTTGAAGCTATAATGACATGACTTGAATTAGTGCGCATAGATGGGGTTGTCTAGTGTTTTCTCACGGTAACTTTGGTGTTTAAGTTCAACTTTAATTTTCCGATGAAAATCAATTTGCAACTTTGATACAAAGTGATATATGTTATTATATTTGTGTTTAAGCGCTTGAATTTTCATTTTACTTTTTGCTTGAGGACAAGCAATGGTTCAAGTATAGGGAGTTTGATAACGATTTTATATAGTATATTTGATTTAATTTTCATAAATAATGTTAGTATTTTTATTTAATTATTTCATTTTATTTCCATATTCTATTTGGTATTTTTATTGTTTCGGTATTTTATTTTAAATAAACAAATTGAGCAAAGTGAAGAAATAAGGAGGATTATTTAATTAAATGAAGAAAAGTGTGAAAAGCAAAGTATGGATCAAGTTTATTAAAGCACAAACCAAGCAACCAAGCAAAAGCCCAAAGCAAAAGCAAAACCCTAAATGCCGCAGAAGAGTGAGGCCTTGCGTCTCCACTCTCTCCTAGTGAGGCGCCCGCCTCGGTCTCTCCCTTTAGTGGGAGGCGCGCCTCCAGTGCCACGTAGGCCCTAGGAGAAAAGGTGGGACGTCTCACGTCACTATATTCATGGAGAAATGGGACGTCCATCTCGAGTAGTGGGCGGTTGGGCGAGTATTTTTGGGAGGAAGCTACGAAAATATCTCAGGAAAAGTGGTTACTTCCTACCACTATAAAGGACCTCTCCGGATCATAATTTGGAACAGATTCTCGACTTTATTTTCCCGGTTTCAAAGTTTATTTTCCTGCATTTATTTTCCATTGTAATTGAATTGAAGTTATTTTTCCATTGTTTACATTCTGTTGAAGAACGAGGCATGGGTTACTTCGAGTTCGAAATTCTTTCCAGCATTTATTTAATTCGGGTTTCTATTTACATCGCTTTATTTATTTAATTAATTCTTGCATGAGATATATCATTTGCCATGAATTTATTAATGAATGTTAAAACCTTTAATTTATTCATGTTTGTTTTTATGAATATATAAGCTAAATTATTTAAATATCGGTATGTAATGAGTTAATTTGAAGCATCCGGAATAATGGCTTGATTATATTTTATAAAATAAACACTTTTTCGATTTAGTTATCTAATTTATTTTGTTAAAAGGTTTAGAAACCAAAGAGCGAATTTGAGGTTAATAAAGCCTAAGATTAGAAACCAACAGGCGACGATTTGAGGTTTAAATCGAGATAGTAGATACTAGGTATTGTTTTTAAAAACCGTGACAGCATTTAAAACCAATTAAATTTTATTTATTTTCAAAAAGTAATTTTAAAATCGATTAGGATAAGCGACATACATTAGAGTTTAAAATTATAATCTACTTCAATAGAAGCAGTTTGAGAATAGGTTTTAAATAAATACTTTTCTTTGAAAAAGAAATTATTATCATTTTACGAAAATAAGCGTTGGAAAGGATTCTTTAGGATTAACGAAATACATACCGATATTCGCCTTATTATTATTTTAATTAAAATTAAGTTTTATTGCCCAAAAATTCCCAATTTATTTATTCGATAGCTATAGCTTTACGATAAGCTTAGATTACGTTAGTTCAATTTATAGTCCCTTTGGTTCGATATCTTTTTAAAACTACGCGATAGGGTGTATACTTGCGGTCTCCGATTAATTTAGGCGATAAAGTCGCGATCGGTATATCGTCCACAATAATTCAGTAAAATGACTTCCTTTGGGCCTTGACTAAAGGAATCCATAGAGACATGTTTTCACCATCAATACTCATATGTAAATAATAGGTGTGACACTCACAATGTCAAAAGCGACATCGTTGAAATCTAACACTCATTATAATCGACTTTATGGTCTAATATGATCGTTTTGGAAAGCACTTCAAATTGTTTTTAAAAACTCTTCAGTTTGTAAGAACATTTCTAATCATTTACAAAACATTTCTAAATGCTTTAATGAAAAATTCTAAGCGAAAAAGTTTTTTAAAACTGATTCGAACTCATATGTTTTTTCTTACCATGATTGGTATCGAACTCAAACAATGATTCTGTCCAGAACACTTAAGCGTGTAGAGAGATCGGTTGATAAAACATTTTAAAATGGCTACTGAACTTATGACGATAAGGATAGATACAATGTAAACCTCTATTTTTTGATAGAGATAAATTTGACTCTGGAGATGAGATATAAAGTTTATTTCAGATATGATATTGATCTCTGGGAAATTTTTACAAATGATTTATGAAACACATTCCACTCCCACTTAGTATTCATATTCCATGAATAACATGAGTACAAGTAAGGCGCAATTTCAAAGACCATGAAAAGTCGAATTATCCTTCTCGTCTGATCTCTTTTAACAAATATCCAGTTTGAAGCAGGCTACGTGAAAGGATATTCTTGATTCACTCGAAATAATATATGAAGCCCACTCAAAATTCAAAGAAACTAAGGCCATGTCCTTAATTGAGAAATATAAAGCCTTCAAGATGGAAGATGAAGAAATAGTTGATTATGTTCTCAAAATTTCAAAATTTGGTAGAGGACTTAAGGTTATGAACAAAGGTTATTATTGGTGGTCATGTAAAGAAAATCATCAAAAGTCTTCGAGATGGAGAACTTTGGCACTTTATCTCAAGTTGTCTAAGGATATGAACAACATAACTCTTGAAGAATTGATTAGTTCACTTAGAAGTAATGAGATTGAGCTAGAAAGATGAACGAAAAGGAAATGTATTGTGTAACACCCCGTATTTTTCAATTATTATTAAATTGGAATTGTAACTATTTAATTAATTAAAATTTGAATTTTTAGGAATTATTGGAATATTATAATTTCTAGAAAATAAATAAGGAGGAATTTGAATTTATGGTGTAAAAGTAGAAGGAGGGTGTATGGAGTAAAGCCTCTAATATTTTATTTTATTATTATTATTGTTATAGAATAATAATAAAAAGGAATAAGAGGAAAAAGAGAATTGGGAGTAAAAACTCTACTTAATCTAATTAATTTATTTCTATTATTTGGCAAATAAAAGAATAAATAAAGGAGGATAAAGGAAAAGAAAAGGAGTTATTTGGAAAAGTCATTATACGTGAAATTGGAGAAGAGAGAAGAGAAGAGAGGAAAAATAGCAAGTAAATTCGAGAAGGATCATCGCAGTAAGGGTGATTTCATTCGAGTTAATATGCCTTATGGGTTTGGGATACAATTGAATGATTGGGTATGTTAGAAAACTTGAATTAGATAATTCTAGGTTTGTAGGATTATCTCTAATTGTGTCGGATTATAGGAATTGGAACCATTAGTGGGATAAATAATTAATAGGAATGATGGAAACATGATTTATGATGTTGTGTTGATGTGTATTTGGTTGCATTTGGTGTTTCTAATGCTATAATTCGTATGAGAATGAGTAAGGATGAATTAGGGCCTGATTCTTTGTCAAAAAGCGAGATTTTTAGTGTCACGGTCGTGGGGGCAGGTTACTCTTGGAGAGGAGCGGGTTCCCGATTCAAATGCAAAAATTGGGACTTTTTCAACGTGGGAACCGGTTCGATGTGGAGAACGGGTTCCCCATACTAAATTCCAGGGAGGCGTGATATTTTAAAATGTGGGAGCAAGGTTACTCCCGAGGGAGGCCGGATTTACCAACATGTTAGTAAAATGTTTAAAACTTTAAAAATTCATATTTTCAAACCGTGAGCTCCAGATTGAGTGCCGTTTTCGTGATATTTCTTAAATTAAAAATACTATCTTTTAAAATAAGGAAAAATTTTATTTTATGAACTATTTTAAAATAATTAATTCGATTTTGTAAATTTTGGTATTTTGAGAATGGTGTAGAATGGTTTGTGAATCGTCCGACTTAGTGAATGAGGATGATACTTATGTGTTGCTGCTATCCATTATGATTGAGGATGTGTTATGTGATATATTTGTTAGATTGTTTTGACAAGTTGAATGGTAATGACAAGTGTTGTTTTCCTTGTTGTTTATTCATGATTGTATTGATATCATGTGTTGTTATCGATGTTGTATATTTATGATGGTTGTTGATCTCGGTTATTATTATTTAGCTTTATCACGGTGATAGTCTTACTAATTGAAGAATGGCGTTTGACATAGTTATGATTTGTGATAATTTATTTCCTTGATTATGTTGTTGTGTGATTACTAGTTGATGTTGGCATTATGTGGAAT